>OY757024.1:4528517-5082669 GCA_963580285.1 Lucinisca nassula | reverse complement strand
TATATATATATATATATATGAAAATCAAAGTAAAGCACGATACAGGCAATTAAATAGATAAATGAATTAGCGCACAAAAATCGGTCGCACCGCAACCGGGACTCGAACCACGGATCTCCTGCATTCCGGGCAGACGTGCTAACCATTACACCACCGCGGCCTTCCGACATTGTACGCCAATTTTAACATTTATAAACCTTTAACGTCATTAGCGCTATTTAGAGACCTTTCATTTACCGCCATAGGCGACCCTATCATTTTCGGTTCTTTTTTTAACCTACGGACGGCGGCCATTTTATTCTATCTTTTTATTTATTTATTAGATTTACAAATGTTCTACTGTATCGGAGTAAGTATATGAAAATCAAAGTAAAGCACGATACAGGCAATTAAATAGATAAATGAATTAGCGCACAAAAATCGGTCGCACCGCAACCGGGACTCGAACCACGGATCTCCTGCATTCCGGGCAGACGTGCTAACCATTACACCACCGCGGCCTTCCGACATTGTACGCCAATTTTAACATTTATAAACCTTTAACGTCATTAGCGCTATTTAGAGACCTTTCATTTACCGCCATAGGCGACCCTATCATTTTCGGTTCTTTTTTTAACCTACGGACGGCGGCCATTTTATTCTATCTTTTTATTTATTTATTAGATTTACAAATGTTCTACTGTATCGGAGTAAGTATATGAAAATCAAAGTAAAGCACGATACAGGCAATTAAATAGATAAATGAATTAGCGCACAAAAATCGGTCGCACCGCAACCGGGACTCGAACCACGGATCTCCTGCATTCCGGGCAGACGTGCTAACCATTACACCACCGCGGCCTTCCGACATTGTACGCCAATTTTAACATTTATAAACCTTTAACGTCATTAGCGCTAAATGATAGGGTCGCCTATGGCGGTAAATGAAAGGTCTCTAAATAGCGCTAATGACGTTAAAGGTTTATAAATGTTAAAATTGGCGTACAATGTCGGAAGGCCGCGGTGGTGTAATGGTTAGCACGTCTGCCCGGAATGCAGGAGATCCGTGGTTCGAGTCCCGGTTGCGGTGCGACCGATTTTTGTGCGCTAATTCATTTATCTATTTAATTGCCTGTATCGTGCTTTACTTTGATTTTCATATACTTACTCCGATACAGTAGAACATTTGTAAATCTAATAAATAAATAAAAAGATAGAATAAAATGGCCGCCGTCCGTAGGTTAAAAAAAGAACCGAAAATGATAGGGTCGCCTATGGCGGTAAATGAAAGGTCTCTAAATAGCGCTAATGACGTTAAAGGTTTATAAATGTTAAAATTGGCGTACAATGTCGGAAGGCCGCGGTGGTGTAATGGTTAGCACGTCTGCCCGGAATGCAGGAGATCCGTGGTTCGAGTCCCGGTTGCGGTGCGACCGATTTTTGTGCGCTAATTCATTTATCTATATATATATATATATATATATATATATCCTATTAATGCCCTCACGTAGATTGTATGTGCTCGTTAGAACTGCCTCATTTAGGCGATTCTAACGAGTACCCACATCTATGTTTTTGAAGAGAAATAATAAAAAATATTTACCCCCGTAAACCCCAGTTTTCTCTCCATGCAGTAGGGTATAGAGGAGTGCTTGTTACACGAGTTAGTTACCCTGATGGCTTTACAATGTCAGGAACATGTAAGCAGTGACCATATAATTATGCTTCAAAAAATTCCAAAATATTTTAAGGGTATATTTGCTTATAGTAAAACGACTTTTACATACATTAATAACAAGTATTGTCGCTGCGAAACATAATCGCCAACGCGGCTACAGAACATTCTGATAAACAAAGCTACAATTCAGAACAGGTATTATTTATCTTGAGAGTTATTTGCTTTAGAAATTGAAGTACGGCTACATCTGTAGATACAGCAAAAGTCATTACTACGATTGTATGGGATAAATAAGTCTCGCGATTGCCTTATATTGCTGTTTTAACCCATTTTATACTAGTGAACTCTTCCATTGCTATATGTTGGACAAGTCCATTTGTCATATAAGGGGTCTCAGGCCTCTGTTTTCGTTTTTATTCTATTTCGACATAAAATTATGTTAGCAAATAGTGCTGACCCTGCTCAGACGCCGCGTTCAGCGGTGTCTGATCTGGGTCTGCACTGTTTGCCAAGATACCCATTCAAGGGTTTCCCGCATACAATGGGTTAATATGTTTTGGCAAACTTTTAAAAAAAAATATTTTTGCATACAGGCAATCAGTGTGGGACCCGACAGACTATAGGAGCAGTCTGATCTGGATCCACAGTGTTTGCAAACAAAATACCATTGAGGTAACCGACAGACGGCACAGCAGACGATAGTGGTCGTGATTGGCTTTTGTATGGGTTAAAATCTCATCACGAAAACGTGGCTGTATAATTCGAACCCTTTGAATCCCACTTTTATACATTGGAACTGGGGTAAACTTTATTTTTCATATTTCTGCACTAAAACGTAGCGTGTAGGTACCCGTTAGACCCGCCCAAGAGCGACAAGTGTTGTTTGCTTGAGCAAGAGACTTTATCCACATTGCGTAGTACTGGTTTCTACCCAGGAAAAGAGGGCCGCATGGAAGATTAGTACTAGTTTACTTAATGTGTTACCCTCTATAAATAAGGTCGATTATTATTATTATTATCCATGTTTTATGCAGAAATAAGAAAATTATCTCAATTTTTCATCTGAAAATGTTCGTTTTTTTTTTCGCGGTAAAATTTACAATGTATTTGATTAGGAGTGTTTTTGTAACGTTAGTTGTGGCTTGTTATGTCATTACGAGAAAAAGGCTATACAAATGCATTGTAAACTTTACCGCCGAAAAATTGTAAATTTTACAGTGAAAATTTGTGATATTTTTCTTATTTCTGCTCACAGTATAGATTGTGGGTACTCGTTAGAACCGCCTCGAACCCCCATCTTATATAGTAAAACTGGGGTTTACAGGGGTAAACCTTATTTTTCTTATTTCTGCTCTAAAATATAGATTGTGGGTACTCATTAGAACCGCCTCGATGATGAAACATCGAGGCGGTTCTAATGAGTACCGACAATCTATATTTTAGAGCAGAAATAAGAAAAATAAGGTTTGCCCCAAAATATAGCTTATGGGTACTCATTAGAACCGCCTCATCGAGGCGGTTCTAATGAGTACCCACAATCTATATTTTAGAGCAGAAATAAGAAAAATAAGGTTTACCCCTGTAAACCCTAGTTTTACTGTATAAGATGAGGGTTAAAGTGGGTCAAAATTATATAGACGTGTTTTCGTGATAATATACTTTTGAAATAGAAACGAAAAAAAAAAACACAAAAAAACGCCTATACAAATACGTTGTAAATTTTAACACCGATTGAAACGAAAAAATTAAGATGAAAAATTGTGATGTTTTTCTGTTTTTCTGCTCTTAAAATAGATTGTGGGTAATCGCTAGAACCATACCCACAATCTATATTTTAGAGCAGAAATAAGAAAAATAAGGTTTACCTTTTATATTTTTATTTTTAGATTACCTTTTAGCTTTTTATTTTACCTCGCTGTAGCTGGTGTTAAGTGCCGTGTGACGGCCAGAAAAAGTCTCCCCGTGCTCCATCATAGTGCAGATTATATTATCTTTCCCCTGGGGATCATTGAGCCCATTCCGTTAACTTTTAAAATCGAATATCGCTTAAGCCGGTGCTAGGAGGCGTATGCAGCCTTTCATTTAGAAAAATATATAACCGCAATGACTTCTGCACCCAATTTCGTAAAATCATTCTTCGATATAAAAAGATTTGGTACAACATAAATGTTATACGACAGACTGCATGCATGGTAGTTAACCCAATCACGGTTGACAACTTTGCTTCCCCCTTTAATTGCATGCCTGTGAGTCAGGCCTCACATTATATACTCACCGGAAATAGAAACTATACACTCATTTTTAAGTTGTCACTGGCGAAACATTTTAATGAAATTTGAATTCCAATTATATAAATTATCATCAGTGGCATAATCTGATCTATCGAATAAAATGTTTAATGATAGCTACGATTTAACGGGTAGAGCCACAGGCTCAAAGCAAGGATCAAAATTATGCTGTTCAAGTTTCCATTGGGTCAAACTTTTTGTGTCGCGAATGTGATTCCCATTTTTGCCAGTTAATACGCATCATCTAACGTGGTGAATATTGTTTACAAAATGAAAATTTTCACAATGGTTGAAATGTTATCGGCGTTTAAGTATTGGACCAAACCACCGGAAGTGAGCGAAAAGTAAGGCATTTCTGATTACGGTTTTTGTTTTTATCAATATTTAAGACACAGCTGAGAATGTTAAAATGACTGAAGGCACTTTCGGGTCGAATTTTGGGTTGAAACATTATTTTGAAAATTTCGCTAAAAAAAGCAGTTTTTGAGATTTCAATGCAATGTTTGTTTCTCGATAATTTTTAGATGTTATGTTATTTTTTTATTCCTTGCTTTTTACTTGTTACCTATACGCAAAAAATGTTGAAGTCAAAATTCGATTACAAACAGATTTTGTGAAAAATGCACTTTTTTACATTTTTCCCAAAAACTTTTATTTTCAACACCAGATTTTCTTTAAATTGTTACAGGATTCATGTCGATAGTTAGTAAAGTCCTTAATCAGTAATTTTTAACTGCATTATCCACTTGTTTTGTCAGGCGAGACAATTTAAAAGTGTATAGTTTCTATTTCCGGTCAATATATGACGGTTCCAACGTAAAGGCTTATTGAGAATTAGAGAGATCTAATTCAAGGTAATGTCGGTTGGTGCCTGATGCTCTGTCTCTGGTCGGGCCCATCGGAGTCTAACTGTTGGTTTTCTTTTGCTCCAGCATTTCAGAGGGTTCTTGCTGTCGAGTCCGCACCGTTGTTTCATCTCTGTCGTTGTTTGATTATTTCTGTTCTCGGAGCTGTTGCACTGATGAGTTAGGAGGCCTTCACGCGGACTGAACAAATTATTTGTCTAAATCGCGACGGAAGTAAGGGCGAGGATTGTGGCCACGTAAAATCGATTTAAGCCCCAAGTGGAATTCGTTTCCGCTGACCGTTCCAATGCGGTTCTTCTGTCGCGGTTTATTTTTGTTATTGTTTGTCTTTGGGTGTTTGTGTCGCTTATGTTATTTTATTTTGGATAGCCTATTGGCCATTTTGTGGGAAAGTTACTGTCCTTTTGACTTTCCACTGTTGATGTTTCCATTAGGGTCTAAGTTGTTTCATGTTTGTGTTTCTTTCCCTTTGGTGTCTCTGATGGAAGCTGTGGGTTGCTTGTATCCATTCCTGACCTTGCCTCTACTTCTATTTTGCAAACTATATTGCTTTGTATGAGACACAATAAAACCGAGTCTCCGATATTCAATCTTTCCTGTGTTCTTTGTTTCCAAAGGCAACCTTTTAGCTTTTTATATTGCCCCTGTAAACCCCAGTTTTACTATATGAATCTGGATTCATGTGAGTCAAACTTATACCGGCGTGTTTTCGTGATGAACCAGTAACAGGGAAGCACACTACAGAACCCGGGAAAGAAACGTTCAATTTTATTTTATTATGTTGTGCGAACAAGATATTAAGTTGTGCGAAAAAAATATTATCTTGTGCGGACAACATAATTTATCTTGTGCGGACAACATATTATCTTGTGCGCACATATTATATTGTGCGCACAAGATATTGTAATGTTCGCACAACATATTATTAAATAATAAATTGCATGTCCCCTCCAGGGTTCCGTAGCACAGTGACACTGTTTGTGGCTATACAGTTTTTGTTCTTAATTCAACGAAAGACATCTGTAAATTTAAAATGATTGATATATAAATTTTGAGTTCAAATAGATTATCATAACAAATAAATACTGTTTACCCTGGAAAAAGAACTTTCCCGTATATAAAACAGGCTTCTCATCGGTGTTTGTTTGTTTTATTCGAGGTTTAACGTCCCCGCGCACACTGTATAGGACATTTTGGAGACGTTGCTTCCAATTTTATGGGACGTTTACCAGACATTGAGATTAAATGACATCTCAAGCCCTGTCGCCCACTGAAAGCTATAGGGTTTATAAGCACGGACGGACAGACGCACACCGCTTTGCCTGGGTAGGCTTAGATCCTCTGAGCGGTTTACTAGTACTCGTGTGTGGTCGGGATCAGCTCTGCGTGGAAGCATCATGCAGTCCATCTTTTTCTTCAAGCCCCGATGGGCGGTGCGGATTTTCATGGATATTAAATACACATATTTTACATTACTGCCTAAGCTTAATGGCGTCCGTAATGTCGCTAGAAATAGCATTTTTCAGATTCATTATTTTTTCTAGCCTCTTCATAGACTATCGTTGGTTATTATAGCCGCCCCAATTCCACATTTTATGTACATTTAAACGTACTTAGCAAAGTGAACAAGCATGTTTATAAAATTTCGTTAACATTTTCTTTGGTATCAGTAGTTTTAACTTGAAGAAATCAAAGGGATGTGGTGAATGCATAATCATAAAGTGATCAAATCCGTGATATGAACACCCCTCTAAACCCCACTTTATTTAGAGAAAAACTGGGGTTTTCGGGGGTATACACTATTTTTCTTATTTCTGCTCCCAGACATAGGTTGTGGGTACTCGTTAGAACCGCCTCAATGAGGCGGTTCTAACGAGCACGCACAACATATGTTTCCAGTATAAATAAGAAAAAATATCAGGGATTTTCATCAAAAAAGTTGCCATTTTGGAAATGTGAAAAAATCAACTATATCGCACGGGTGTGTTTTCGTAATGTAAGGGGATGGGATGTGTTTTAGTTTTCTATAATAGGAAGGGAAAAATCATTTGTCCAACCGACATATGACATTATAATCCTTCAACCAACAGCTTAGGACTTGTCCATTTCCTTTTATAGGGGTGTCAGGGTTGCCTTTGTTTGCCGTAAGTTTACAAAGTGTCTGTTCTGCCGGCAAACAGTTAAGACTCAGATCAGATACCGTGTTCTATGGTTTCTGATCAAAATAGAAGTGACAGCAATGATCAGGAATCGACACATTTACCTCACAACTCCTATCTAAGACATCAAAGGGAAAGATACCCAAATGTAAAACAACTTCACTATAATGAAAACCTCAAAAGCGAGAAGCCAAAAGAACAGTTATTTTCCCATTTACTGGCCAAAGTAAAAAGATATTAACACTGCATAAATATACAACAACGAACAGTAACAATAATAAACCACAACAGAACAATCACCATGGAAGGTCAGTAAAACGTTTTTCACTGGGGGGCGGGAGTGGTGTTTAAATCGATTTTGCATGGCCAAAATCCTTGGTCTTGGGTATTTCGTGGTTTAAACAAATAATTTGTTCAGTCCGTATGAAGGATTTCAAACTCATCAGTGCAACATCTCCGAGAACATAAAAATCGAACGATTACAGAGATGAAACAACGATGACAGCATGAAATAACTGACATGCTGGAGCAGAAAAAAAAACGGTACACTCGGCTGGGCGCGTCTAGACACAGAGCATCAGGCACCAACCGTCATAGCTTTAAAAAGTGTAAGTAAGCTTTTGCGTTGGAGCCGTCAAGAGGATAGATGCCCAACCCGCCGGCGTGCATTAAAGAGGAGCAACAGCAAAGTTATCAACCGTGACTTGGATAACTGCCATACATACAGTCTGTCGTATAGTATTAATGTTATACGCAAGTTTTCTATATCGAAGAATGATTTTACGAAAATCCGTACTGAAATCATTGCAAACATATATATTTTCTAAATTTATATACTAAGTCACCATGGAATTCAGGTTCCGATAGGCCCTGTTGCAGAAGAGATTTTAAGTCCAACATTGAATCTAGAAACTAAATCGAACTTTAAAACTTCGAGTCTCTAAAACTTAGAAAACGCATTGCGAAGTTTATGATACCGATAAATGTAAATTAGAAGTGAAGGCACTGATCAGGGAGCGATACAATTAACCCTCAGCTTCCAGCAGTGACACCAAAGGTAAAGAAACACAAGAAACGATACAAAAATTTGAGTATACTTGTGAGTTTCCAGTTTAGTTTTCCGAAAAAGTCGACTTTTGACACCCTGAACAGACGTTCAGCTACAAAAGCTGCAAAACAGAAATTTGTTCAATGTTTTAATCCAGAGCTATCTTTTAATATGTGCCTGGAAGGGATCTGCTTAGACATTGTCAATGCGAATGCGCAGATGAACATTTATTGCAGAAAATTAAAAAAAAAATTTAGCCATGACCCATAAAACACTTTGCATCTTCAATATCTTATACCATGCTTAAACATAGGGATTTGATTTTTTGCAATTTTCCGATTTTCTCCCTTTAAATATGAAACATAGCATTTTTTGAACGGCCATTGTGTCAATACACGTCGATAGTTTTGAGAAATTTCTTTAAAATCACTTTGTTACCAAAGGGCCGTTTCACGTTATGTTTAATAGGGATGAAAATCCATGGCACAAAATTTTCTGCCGATTTTAATTTTCAATGGAGTTACCATTGACAGTTGTGTTCATTCACATTTTCAAAATATGAGGACCCTTGGTTAAAAGCATTTTACTTCAACTTGCTAAGACTGTTGCCCCTAATATTGTGCGGACATGTAATTGGATTGTTTAATTACAGAGGATTGTGGCCACGTAAAATCGATTTAAGCTCCCCAGCGAAATTCGTTTCCGCTGACCGTTCCAGAGGATTGTGGCCACGTAAAATCGATTTAAGCCCTCCCCACACCCCATATTGGAATTCGTTTCCGCTGACCGTTCCAAGGCGGTTCTTCTGTCTCGGTTTATTTTTGTTATTGTTTGTCTTGGGTGTTTGTGTCGCTTACATTATTTTATTTTGGATAGCCTGTTGGCCATTTTGTGGGAAAGTAACTGTTCTTTTGCCTTTCCGCTATTGATGCTTCCATTAGGTCTGATGTTTCATGTTTGTGTTTCTTTCCCTTTGGTGTCTCTGATGGGAGCTGTGGGTTGATTGTGTCGATTCCTGATCATTGCCCCCAGTCCTATTTTAAAGTGCAAAATTGCAGAAATCATTTGATTCAGGGCAATTTTCGAGGATTCAAATGTGGTGTTTTAAATCTCTTTCTTTGCAAAAATGAGAACATGACCCCTTGGCTTCTGAAAGCAATTCTGGACCATGATAATGCTAAGAGACCCAAACAGTTTGATAAACCAACATAAAAATGTGTTTTTTTTTTCCAAAAGTAATAAAAATTTGAGTTCGTTACCTCTAGGTTTACTATGGTAACAATTGCAATTTATGTATCGGAACTTTTGTGACTGGGTATACTAGACCCTAATGGAAACATCAACCTGATTAAGTATTTTAACAGTTAATAATTTATTACCAGTGTTGTAGTCAGTAACGTGACAAGACACCTTCGATAACCGAATTAATTGCGATATATAAACACCTAAGGATGCCCCTCGAGGCACATCAACATCCAAGAATATAAAATGAACAGTCTCAAAATCAAAATCATCGCGTTTATAATAAATTTTGCATGTAAACTACCCATCTTAAAAAGATAAATGTAAATAAAAACGGGGCTTTGGTATCAGAATAATTTTCTTTATTTAACTGATGTTTTAAAGGTAAATTCGATTGATCAAACCATCGATTGGCAACATTTAATAAATCACCCAAATATCTAGAGATTCAGCTAAAAGCTACAATAACTTCAGATTGGTTTTCTATTGAAAACCGGGGACATCATGAAGTCTCTTTTACAGCATAACAAGAACAAATCAACGCAATCCATACCCATTGGAAATAGCACGATTTGCCTAAATAACCTGTATCAAATCATTTATAGATATCGTTAAGTAGAAAGGTGAGAGCTTCACACATTTTCTGACATAACCATACAGTTTTTTTATGCTCCTCAGCAGTAAAAATAAAGCATTTCGTATATTGCTTGAAAGATAGAGGGATTATTCTCTATGGAATGTCCATTCAGTTAAATCATTGGGTTTTCCGAGAAAATGCCGCGTAAATCTTGGAAAAATACATGTAGACAGACTAAATGCACGAAAACGTCTGGACTTGCGTTTACTTTAAATAGAAGGGAGGCAATGATCAGGAATCGATACAATTAACCCAGAGCTCCCAGCAGAGACACCAAAGGGAAATAAACACAAACATGAAACAACAGACCCTAATGGAAACATCAATAGCGGAAAGCCACTTAGCGGGAAGTTACTTTCCCACAAAATGGCCAATTGGCTATCCAAAAAAAAATGATATAAACGACACACACAACAAAAGACAAACCATAACAACAATAAACCGCGACAGAAGAACCGCCTTTGAACGGCCAGTGAAACGAATTCCAGGGGGGGGGGGGCTTAAATCGATTTTACGTGGCCACAATCCTCGCCCTTACTTCCGTCGCGAGTTAGACAAATATTTTGTCCAACCCGCATGAAGGCCTCCTAACTCATCAGTGCAACATCTCCGTGAACACAAAAAATAAAAATAAAACCACAGAGATGAATCAACGGTGAAAGCTCGACAGCAAGAACCCACTGAAATGCTGGAGCAAAAGAAAACCAACAGTTAGACTCCGTTGGGTCCGACCAGAGAAGAGCATCAGACACCAACCAACATTGCATTGAATTAGATCTCTCTAATTCTTAGTAAAGTAGAAGTAAAACAAAGATCAGGAATCGATACAATTAACTTACCCCACCCATCAAAGACACCAAAGGGAAAGAAACACAAACAATAAGCGACCAGACCATAATGGAAACCTAAACAAAAGATGGCCATAAGGACAGTTACTTTCCCACAAAATGGTAGAAGCCTCCGTGGTCGAGTGGTTACGCTACTCGCCTTGTAAACCAGGGGTCGCAGGTTCGATCCCGGGCTTCTCCAGACTTTCGGATGAGTCTTTAAACCGAGGTCCCGTCTCCGTATGACCTTAGCTGTTGGTGGGACGTAAAACTCAAACACTCACTCACTCACTCCCACAAAATGGCCATATGGCCGTCCAAATTAAAAAGACACAAGTGATACACACAGTAAGTAACAAACAACAACATAAATAAACCGCCACAGAAGAACCGCCTTGGAACGGTCAGTGGAAAGATTTCCACTTGGGGGCTCAAACCGACTTTACGTGGCCACAATCCCCGCCCCCACCTCTGTCGCGATTCAGACAAATAATATGTTCAGTCCGCATGAAGGCCTCCTAACTCATCAGTGCAACATTTTCGTGAACACAAATAATCAAATCATAGAGACGAGACAACGGTGAATACTCGACAGCAAGAAACCACTGAACTGCTGGAGCAAAAGAAAACCAACAGTTAGACTCCGATGGGCCCGACCAGAGACAGGGCATCAGGCACCAACCAACATTACCTTGAATTAGATCTCTCTAATTCTCAATAAGCCTTTACGTTGGAACCGTCATAGAATCTGAGGCCTGACCCACCGGCGTGCAATTAAAGAGGGGAGCAAAGTTGCCAACCGTGATTGGGTTAACTACCATGCATGCAGTCTGTCCTAAAACATCCATGTTGTACCCAATCTTTTTATATCGAAGAATGATTTTACGAAATTGGGTGCTGAAGTCATTGCGGTTATATATTGTTCTGAATTTATATACTAAGTAGAAGTAAAACAAAGATCAGGAATTGATACAATTAACTTACTCCATCCATAAAAGACACCAAAGGGAAAGAAATACAAACATTAAGCGACCAGACCATAATGGAAACCTAAACAAATGAAGGCCATATGGACAGTTACTTTCCTACAAAATGGCCATATGGCCATCCAAAATTAAAAGACACAAGTGATACACACAGTAAGTAACAAACAACAACATAAATAAATCGCCACAGAAGAGCCGCCTTGGAACGGTCAGTGGAAGATTTCCACTGGGGGGCTTAAATCGATTTTACGTGGCCACAATCCTCGCCCTTACTTCCGTCGCGATTTAGACAAATAATTTGTTCAGTCCGCATGAAGGCCTCCTAACTCATCAGTGCGACATCTCCGTGAACACAGAAATCAAAGAACCACAGAGGTGAGACAACGGTGAGGACTCGACAGCAAGAAACCACTGAAATGCTGGAGCAAAAGAAAACCAATAGTTAGACTCCGATGAGCCCGACCAGAGACAGAGCATCAGGCACCAACCAACATTATCTCTTTAATTTTCAATAAGCCTTTACGTTGGAGCCGTCATAGAATCTGAGCAGTCTCCATAAAATTCGGTTTCCGATAGACCTTGTTGCAGAAGAGATTTAAGTCCAATATTGAATTTTGAAATTAAATCAGAATGGCGTCTATAAAATTTTGAAAAGGCTTTGCGTAGTTCATGGTACCGATAACCCTGATTAAGAAGTTTAGCCGTGAATAATTTTTTACGAGTGTTGAAGTCAGGTATATGACTAAAAACTCTGTCAAATCGAAAGCAAAAAAGGAACATTTACAATCTCAAAATCAAAATCATCCCGTTTATCAAAAATTTTGCAAGAAACAAACCCATCTACAATAGATAGATGTAAATTAAAAAACGGAGCCTCTTTATCAGAAGAAATTGCTTTATTTATCTAATTTTTTTTTTTTTTGGGGGGGGGTAAAATTTGACTGATTATGCCATCGAAATAGGTATTGTCAATTTTTAATAAACCATCCAAATACCTAGAAATTGGGCTAAAAAATTCAATGATTTCAAATTGGTTTTCAGCAGAAAGGGACAGCATGTAGTCTCTCTCATAACAAAACAAAACAGATCAGCCACTAAAAAACTGAGCACCAAATCTTATGTCAATATTGTCAAGTAGAAAGTTGAGAGCTTCACACACTTTGATATTTTACAAGGCGGTTCTCCTGTCAAGGTGTATTTTTGGTATGGTTTGTCTTTGAGTGTGTGTATCGCTTGTATGTTTTTCTTTTGGATAGCCAATTGGTCATTTTGGGGGAAAGTAACTGTCCTGTTGGCTTTCAGAAATTGATGTTTCCGTTAGGTTCTAGATGTTATGTGTTTGTGTTTCTTTCCCTTTGGTGTCTATGGTGGGAGCTGTAGGTTAATTGTATCGATTCCTGATCATTGCTTTCACTTCTATTATTTGTATTATGGAAGTTATTAATAACATTATTAATGTTCCCTAATTACATTATTTAAGCTCCCTTATTAAGACATTGCGACGATAGTAATATGATGGCCAAACATGTTCCCTATTTAAGATATTACGACGATAGAAATATGATGGCCAAACATGTTCCCTAATTAAGACATTACGACGATAGAAATATGATGGCCAAACATGTTCCCTAATTAAGACATTACGACGATAGAAATATGATGGCCAAACATTTTCCCTAATTAAGACATTACGACGATAGAAATATGATGGCCATACATATTCGCTTATTAAGACATTGCGACGATAGAAATATAATAGCCAAACATGTTCCCTAATTAAGACATTACGACGATAGAAACATAATGGCCAAACATGTTCCCTTATTAAGACAATACGACGATAGAAATATGATGGCCAAACATGTTCCCTAATTAAGATGTTTGTTTGTTTGATTTGAGGTTTAACGTCCCCGTCAACACTGTAAAGGTCATTTTGGAGACGTTGCTTCCAATTTTGTGGGACTTTTACCCGACATTGAGATGAGATGACATCTCAAGCCCTGTCACCCAATGAAACCAATAGGCTTTATTAGCATATGGACGGTCCGCCTCGCACCGCGGTTCCTGGACAGGCTTAGATCCCCTAAGCAGTTTACCAGTACTAGTGTGCGGGCCGGATTCAGCTCTGCGTGGAAGCATCATGCAGCCCATATATTTCTGTAAGCCCCTTTGGGCGGGGGCCGCCCCTAATTAAGACATTACGACAATAGAAATATGATGGCCATACATGTTCCCTTATTAAGACTTTACGACGATTGAAATAAGATGGCCAAACATGTTCCCTAATAAAGACGTTGCGACGATAGAAATATGATGGCCAAACATGTTCCCTGATTAAGACATTACGATGATAGAAATAGTGTGAGAACTGTAGCCAATCTTAAATGTCGTTTTATTAAATTTATCAAGTCATGTTTCGGTAGAAGAACTGAAAGATAAAGATAACGATAACGGTATTCATTGTTTAACCGCCAATTTGACCCTTTCACGCGATGACGTTACGGTATTGTTACTTTATATTACGTTAACGACCAGCTGAAACATCATTAGTCGCAGATGGAATTGCTCAATGATTTCGATGCATTAATGCCCGCATAGTTGGTAAGCGATTTGTGTTTTTTTTTTCTTATCAGATGTGGATCCAGTTCCTATAATGTGAAATTTAGCCATAATTGTGATTTTTTCTTACTTGAGTCAACATATATATTTAAATGAAACATACATGTATCTGCTTGTGAGTACGATATGGACCAATGTGCGTTTATTTGTGGCTGAATATTATGCATGTATTTTCGGTTTGCTTGTATGTGTAAATTAGAGATATATAAATATTTGTATTTATTTATTGTTTTTCAGACAATCGCTTTATTAGTTGTACATGTATTAAAACACATGGAGCGCATATCTCGCTTGCCTATTGTTGACCAGAAATTCTTTACAAATATGATGACCAAACATGTTCCCTTATTAAGACATTACGACGATAGAAATATGATGCTCAAACATATTCTCTAATCAAGTCTTTGCGAGATAAAAATATGATGGCCAAACATGTTCCCTAATTAAGACATTGCGACGATAGAAATATGATGGCCATACATGTTCCCTTATTAAGACATTACAACGATAGACATATGATGGCCAAACATGTTCCCTAATTAAGACTTAACGACGATAGAAATGTGATGGCCAAACATGTTCCCTAATTAAGACATTACGACGATAGAAATATGGTGGCCAAACATGTTCCCTAATTAAGACATTACGACGATAGAAATATGTTGACCAAATATATTTACTAATTAAGACATTACGTCAATAGAAATATGATGGCCAAACATATTCACTAATTAAGTCATTGCGAGATAAAAATATGATGACCAAACATGTTCCCTTATTAAGACATTACGACGATAGAAATATGATGGCCAAACATGTTCCCTAATTAAGACATTACGTCGATAGAAATACTAGCAATGTAGAAGAGATACTCCCGTAATTACAATAAAAATGCTGAAATTACGAAGATAGAAATATGGTGGCCAAACATGTTCCCTAATTAAGCATTACGACGATAGAAATATGATGACCAAACATGTTCCCTAATTAAGACATTACGACGATAGAAATATGGTGGCCAAACATGTTCCCTAATTAAGCATTACGACGATAGAAATATGGTGGCCAAACATGTTCCCTAATTAAGCATTACGACGATAGAAATATGATGGCCAAACATGTTCCCTAATTAAGCATTACGACGATAGTAATATGATGGCCAAACATGTTCCCTAATTAAGACATTACGACGATAGAAATATGGTGGCCAAACATGTTCCCTAATTAAGCATTACGACGATAGAAATATGATGGCCAAACATGTTCCCTAATTAAGCATTACGACGATAGAAATATGATGGCCAAACATGTTCCCTAATTAAGACATCAGAACGATAGAAATATGATATCTAAACATGTTCCCTAATTAAGACATTACGACGATAGAAATACAAGCAATGTAGTAGAGATACTCATTGACTCCCCTTATTTACAGTGAAATTAACTAAGATTATACGACGACAGAAATGTGATGGCTAAACATTTTCCCTAATTTAGACATTACATCGATATAAATATGATGGACATCCATGTTCCATAATTATGATATTACGACGATAGAAATATGATGGTCAAACACATTCCCTAATTTAAACATTACGACGATAGAAATATAATAGCCAACCGTGTCACCTATTTAAAACATTACAACGATAGAAATATGATGGACATCCATGTTCATTAATTATGACATTACGACGATAGAAATATGATGGCCAAACATGTTCACTAATTAAGACATTGCGACGATAGAAATATGATGGTCATACAGGTTCCCTAATTAAGACATTGTGGCGATAGAAATATGATGACCAAACGTGTTCCCTAATTAAGTCATTGCGACGATTGAAATACTAGCAATGTAGTAGAGGTACTAATTTTGTGATGCGATTAAAAACTGAAACACTGCATTTTGCTACATTTGAAAGAAAGAAGAAAAAGGCAATGGTCAGGAATCGGAACAAGTTACCCACAGCTCTAAACGGACACCAAAGGGACAGAAACACAAACATGAAACAACAGACCCTAATGGAAACACCGATCACATAAAGCCAAACTGACAGTTACTTTCCTACAAAATGACCAGTTGGCTATCTAAAACAAAATATATAAGCGATACACACACTTAAAGACACATCAAGCCAAAATCAGAAGAACCGCCTTGGAATGGTCAGTGAAACGGTGGGGGGGGGGGGGGGGGCTTAAATCGATTTCACGCGGCCACAGTCCTCGCCCTAATTGCCGTCGCGATTTAGACTTAACACGGAACACCTGAAAAATAAATCAATAGCACGTCTGTGAACAAGATAAATCGGATGTCCAAATATAAAAAACAAAACAAAAAACAAGAGGCCCATGGGCCACAATGCTCACCAGAACTCAGGCGGACACTGCCCACTGGCAGCCATGTATGGTTTCAGGTTTTAATTTATTGATTATAAAGTCTCCCAAACAAACCCCCATTTCACAATGAGCACCCATGTGGACTCTGTATCTGAAATATTAACTTTTATGAGGAGGAAGGATGAGACATGGACCCAACAGAGCCCTGAATGGTATCACTGAATCAATCTTATCATAAGGCACATGAATATATATGGTTTAGGGGTTGGGATGTGTACTGTTCCTGAGATATAAAGCCTTTTAAGCTGCGAAGGGGTTGGAGCATAGCCCTGGCAGACCCCAGGAAAGCCAATATTGTTGTCGCTGAATGTGCCTTATAATAAGGACCAAGAAAATATATTGTTTAGGGGTGGGGATATGAACAGTTTCCAAAATAAGAGGCCCTCTTATAAAATGATGAGGAGAGGAATGGCCCCTGTGAACCACCAAGTTTGTGTGACTGAGTGTCTAATCATAAGAAACAAGAATATATATGATTATGAGGTGGGGATCTTAATGGTGTCTGAGATATATGGCCTTTTATGAAGTAGAGGCGTGGGCCATGCACCAGCATGTTGCCCTAGCACATAGACGCATTGATGTGAGTGAATGAGTCTTATTATAGGGAACACAAATATACATATTTTAGGGGTGGGGATCTGAACAGTTTCCGAGATATATTGCATTTTATGAAGTGGAAGGGTGGGGCATAGCCCCAGCACACCCCCAGGGACCCCTAGGTTTGTATCACTGAATGTGTCTCATCATAAGATACAAGACTATACATGGTTTAGGGTTTGGGGTTCTGAATGGTTTCCGAGTTATTGAGCCTTTTACGAAGTGGAGGGGGTTGGGCATGGCCCGGGCACGTCCCAGAGGACCCCCAGGTTGGTTTCAATGAATGCGTCTTATCATATGAAACAAGAATATATATGGTTTTGGGATGGGGATCTGAATGGTTTCCGAGACGTATCACCTTTTATGAAGTGGAAGGGTGGGGCACAGCCCCCGTGCGGCCCGGGAGACCCTTAGATTGGTATCACTGAATGCGTCTTATCATAAGGAACAAGAATATGCTTCAGGGGTGGGGATCTGAACGGTTTCTGAGATATTGGGCTTTTACTAAATGCAGGGGGTGGGGCATACCCTGGCACATCCTAGGGGACCCCCAGATTGGTGTCACTGAATGCGTCTTTTCATAAGAAACAAGAATATACATGGTTTTGGAGTGGGGATCTGAAGGGTTTCCGAGATATATCACCTTTTATGAAGTGGAAGGTAGGGGCATAGCCCTGGTGCGGCCTGGGAGATCATTTGGTTGATATCACTGAATGCATCTTAACATAAGGAACAAGAATTTATATGGTTTAGGGGTGGGGATCTGTCGGTTTCTGAGATATTGGGCCTTTTATGAAGTGGAGGGGTCGGGCATAGCCCCCGTGAGGCAAGGGAGACCCTAAGGTTGGTATCACTGAATGCGTCTTATCATAAGGAACAAGAATTTAAATGGTTTAGGGGTGGGGATCTGAACGGTTTCCGAGATATTCAGCCTTTTACGAAGTGGAGGGGGTGGGGCATAAGCCCCGCCACATCCTAGGGGACCCTCAGATTGGTGTTACTGAATGCGTCTTATCATAAGAAACAAGAATATATATAGTTTAGGGGTGGGGATCTGAATGGTTTCTGAGATATATGGCATTTATGAAGTGGAAGGGTGGGGCATGGCCCCAGCGCACCCAAGAGAGACCCCAATGTTGGTATCACTGAATGTGTCTTATCGTAAGGAACAAGAATATATATGGTTTAGGGGTGGGGATCTCAATGGTTTCTGAGATAAATGGCATTTTATGAAGTGGAGGGGGCGGGGCATGTCCCCGGCACATCCCGGGGGGACCCAAAGGTTGGTGTCACTTAATGCATCTTAGCATAAGGAACAAGAATATATATAGTTTAGGGGTGGGGATCTGAATGGTTTCTGAGATAAATGGCATTTTATGAAATAGAGGGGGCAGGGCATGTCCCCGGCACATCCCGGGGGACCCCCAGGTTGGTGTCACTTAATGCATCTTATCATAAGAAACAAGAATATATATGGTTTAGGGGTTGGGATCTGTAAAGTTTCTGAGATATAAGGCATTTTATGAAGTGGAGGGGGCGGGGCATGGCCCCGCCACAACCTAGGGGACCCCCAGGTTAACATAAAAGCATATGGCTGAGAGAAGTTTACTCAAGGAACATGTTTATGTAAGTTTTATAAAAATATCTGCAATGACTTGGCAGTAAATGCCATTTTTAAGTTTTCCCCATTATAAGTCAATGGAAACTCTAAGTTGCCATAGCAACAAAACTAAAAGGCCAAATTTCATAAAAAACACAAAACCTGTAAAGGAAAATATGGTGAACATTTTCATAAAGTCTCAGCCTCCTAGAGCATATGGTTTCTGAGGAGATGATTTTTTAAGTATTTTTTGTCTATTTTTTGCATTTTGGTTTCCATGTCAACCAATAAAAATGAACAGAAGGCCTAAAATCATACGGCAGATAGTAGACTGCCTATGGAACATTTCTATGCAAGTTTTGTCAAAATATCTGCAGAGGCTTGGCAGTAAATGCCATTTTTCAATTTTCCCCATTATAAGTCTATGGAAACAACAAGTTGCCATAGCAACCAAACTAATGAGCCGATTTTCATAAAAAACACAATATTTCAATCCCCCAGCCCAAGGATGCTACAGATAAAATTTGGGCCCAATCGGCCCAGTGGCTTCAGAGGAGTTGTCGTTTGAAAATGTTGACGCCAGACGACGACGACATACGACAGACGACAGACGACGACGGACAACTGCCTATCCTATAAGCTCCCCCGGAGCCTTCGGCTCTGGTGAGCTAAAAAACCCGGCAAAACACACAAGCAGGCTAAGTATAAGAACAAGAATCCGCGAGAGAAGATCAGACATTCTGAATCTAACACTCATGGCTATTATTAATTAAAAGTCTTTAAAATGGAAGTAAAACAAAGATCAGGAATTGATACAATTAACTTACTCCACCCATAAAAGACACCAAAGGGAAAGAAATACAAACATCAAGCGACCAGACCATAATGGAAACCTAAACAAAGGAAGGCCATAAGGACAGTTACTTTCCCACAATATGGCCATATGGCCATCCAAAACCAAAAGACACAAGTGATACACACAGTAAGTAACAAACAACAACATAAATAAATCGCCACAGAAGAGCCGCCTTGGAACGGTCAGTGGAAGATTTCCACTGGGGGGCTTAAATCGATTTTACGTGGCCACAATCCTCGCCCTTACTTAAAGTTTGAAGTTGCTGCGTTTGACGGTTTGTAAGTTATTTAGAAACAAGGGGACCATAATGGTCCTTTATCGCTCACCTGACCTAAGCGTTTTACATACTTAATATTCATGCCTTTTCCCTTTATTACCGATGTCTATGTAAAATAAGTGACACCTTGGGTCAGGCTATGTTGAGCCCCAGGGCTATACTTTGAACAATCTCGACAGAGGCCCACTAGAAAAAGGTGTAAATCAAATATCAAAGACCTGGGCCTTCTGGCTTAAGTCTATGTAAAACGTGGGCAATCTTGTCAGAGGTCCACTAGAAGAAGCTGTTTTCCAAATATCAAAGGCCTGGGCCTTCTGGTTTCAAAAAAGAAGATTTTTTAAGGTTTTCCCTATATAACACTATGTTAAACATGTGGGCGGGGTCATTTTTGGCCCAAGGGCTATAGTAATTATATTTTAAACAATCTTGGAAGAGGTCAACTAGATGAAGCTTCATACCAGATGAAGTATCAAAGGCCTGGGCCTTTTGGTTTCCGACAAGACAATTCTAAAAGGGTTTTCCTATATAACCCTGTGTAAAACGAGTGGACCCCTGGGTGGGGCTTGTTTTGGCCCCAAGGCTATAATTTTAACAATCTTGATAGAGTTCCTCTAGATGAAGCTTCATAATATCAAAGACCTTGGCCTTCTTGTTTCAGATCAGAAGATTTTTAAAGGTTTTCCCTCTACAAGCCTTTGTAAAACCAGTTGGATCCTGGGTGGGGTCATTTTTGAACCCAGGGCTATAATTTGACCAATCTTGGTTGAGGATCACTAGATGAAGCTTCATACCAAATATCAAAGACCCGGGCCTTCTGGTTTCATACAAGAAGATTTTTAAAGTGTTCCCTATATAAAGTAGAAGTAAAACAAAGAAACCGCTATTGGTTGATTGCTGAACAAACCCATACGAATGACAATTATCATTACTAACTAAGCAAGTATGCCGCTACAGGAAAAAAAGAATCGATCTTTCTTGTCTACACACGTAGTTCTGTCAGGATCGTCCCTTTTTGTGCAATCGGCATGTACACACGGAACATAACGCAAATGCATACTTAAAGGGTGCTTAGTACATGTTTTTTTTTTGACGTGCAGAAGAAAAGTAGAACAAAACTCAAACTCATATCGACTGTGTGCGACTGCTAATAGCGTTAACTTATTACAAAAATACGCCAGCGGTCAGAAAAACAGCTTTGTTTTACTTCTACTTTGTATATGATACAGCGAATGTTTTCCAACCAGCGTGTGTCACCGCGACTTTCCAATGCGTAGACATCATCTTATCATCTAGTTCACAGGGTGACTGATAAGTTTATGCGTAATCGAATGGTGGCTTTTCAAGCAGACATTCTTCAAGCCAACGACGATATCTTCTTGAAATGACAACACACTGGCGCATCACGTAAACAAGTCCGTGAAATGAAGACCCCCCTAAACCCCACTTTATATAGAGAAAACTGGGGTTTAAGGGGGTAAACATTATTTTTCTTATTTCTGGTCCAAGACATAGGTTGTGGGTACTAGTGAGGCGGTTCTAACGAGTACCCTCAACCTATGTGTTGAGCATTTATAAGAAGAATAGCACGGATTTTCACCAGGAAAGCAGCCATTTTGGAGATGTGAAAACTGCACTATATCGCACGGGTGAGTTTTCGTAATGGAATGTTGACAGCGATAGGCGACTAGCATTAATCACTCTGACTATAAGTGAGAAATATAAACCAATTTAGTTTAAACATATTGTATTCGTATTCTACATGTTCAACAATACAAAGCAGAAAAGATTGCAATCATATAAAAGGAATTCAGAAGAAAATCAGAGACTTATATGTAAACCTGTGTCCCTAAATACTTGCAATAAAACCATTGAAATAGGTCTATATATTAGTCGACACAAAACAGTAACTGTTGTAAGTACAGTTTGAGCGATAATTTACAATTTCAATTATTTATGTAATGTTATTACATGAAAGAAAAAGTAGCTAAGATGTTGGGGATGGGTGGAGTGGGCTCCACGGAGATACATTGGATAAATGACCAGCTCCTGCCGCTTTTCGGTAAAACTTTTAACATTCCAATCAATTGCAATTTACACAAGGTGACGGTTGGATATAACTGAGGTTTAAGCATTTTAGTTATTTTGAGTATCATTTATGCGAGCTAATTCGCAATTATATTAACGAATTCAGGATATTTCGATGTACTCACTAGAAAATTACAATATAAACATATGTTAGCTTCATATGAAAGATAATGCCGGTGGACAATTATTTATTGCGTCGTCAAAGTTTGCAAATTTCTCTGATCTTCATTTCCGTCATTTTCAAAGAGTAGTAATTCCCTGTCCAACTCGCCCAATTAACACCATCAGCCAAGGAGCTATGAACACCCTTCAAATATTGGCCATTGAGATTCGAAGTGTGACAAGCTGCATACCACCAAGCTCCTTTAAATTTTTCTGCGCAGTTCAGAGCCAATTTGCCATTATCCCTGTCCTTCGTAGTGAAGCTCATTCCATTGTGAGCTGCCATTGAGTCGCCTGAAATCAGAGAAAATCAGTAAAATCACGTGAACCAGACCATGAACGACTTTGCAAATCCATAACATCACGTTAACAAGTCCGTGAAATAAACACCCCATTAAACACCACTTTATAATGAGACAACTGGGATTTACGGGGGAATGCATTATTTTTTTTTTATTTCTGCTCTAAGACATTGGTTGCGGTTGCACAATGAGGCGTTTCTAACGAGCACAACAACCTAAGTTTGCAGTATAAATAATTCATCGGAAAAGTAGCCATTTTGGAGATATGAAAAAAATGCACTATGTCGCAAGGGTGTGTTCTCGCAATGACAAAAACAAAACTGCGGTATGATTGGATATTTGTTATACTTATTAATTTTGCTCTCAATCGTGTACTTTTATGATTTTACGACCTTTTCAAAGTGGTACATATTATATCGAGTCGACTGTTAATTAGTGGTGGGCAAAAACCGAAACACCCGGAGAAAACCACTTACCCATCTGTTACAGGTCCAACAAGTGAACAGAGCATGACACGAACTCCACAGCGGTGAGAGTAAGTGTCAGCCCTCCTAACAACTCCGTTAGATTGTGGGTACTCGTTAGATCCACTTCATTGAGACTGTTTAACCAACACTTACAATGTTTGTAGCAGTGAGAAGAAAAACCTAGAATTGTCAGAGGATGTGATTGCTATACTCCCGCTTTCAGAATTTTACTGAAACGGGGATCTTTTTAAACTGAAAGGGTGTTTACTTCACAGACCTATTAACGTGATGATACTTCGTCGTGCAGCTATTATCAAGACAGAATTCTAAACAAAAACTAGAAACAGTGGCTATGACCTGATCCATATGAAATTTATGACACGCATATAAAGACCTCATTAAGAATGCATATGCTAAAATTCATCTCAATCGGTGAAGAAATGCGTTACAAGATTATTCTATTTTAGCAATAATCTTAAAAGGGCCGTAAAACAAAACAAAAATGTTAAATCACCCAGAATTTCGTCACGCTGAAGATTGTTGGAACCTGTGTATAGAAAAATGTACAAATTGTTTGTGCTACCAGCGAAAACTCAGATAATTCTTCGCATCTGCCGGGTCTGATTAGAAACCTCACTGATCGCTTGAATCATCTGTATCATATACTGAAAAAAATGAAAATGTTGATCTAGTGCCTGGATGCGTATGCTTGACCTGACGCATTTGAAATTTATGTCGTGCACATCTCGATCTCGTTATGACTGCATACGCAAACTTTGAACTTAGTGTGTGACGAAATGCATCGCAATATTATTCTGTTTTTAGACACAGTGACCTTGACCTTGTCATGACCCATATGAAACGTATGTCACGCACATCTACATCGCAATATGAATGCATATGCAAAAAAATATACTCAGTTGGTGGAGAACTATGGAAGTTATTCGCATCACAAAATTATTCTATTTTAGCAACAGCGATATTGATTTGAATCATGAGCACATCTAGACATTATGAATGTATATTCAAAATTTGAACTCAGCCAGTGAAGAAATGTGAAATTAGTTTGCATCACAAGATTGTTGTCATAGACTTCTATTCTATTATAAGCATCAATGACCTTGAACTTGACTTGACGCATATGGAATTTATGTCACAAGCATCTACACCACATTTTGAATGTGTATGCAAAATTTGAAGTCAATTGATAAAGAAATGTTGTTCTACTCTATTTTAGCAAAAATTACCTCAACACTGACGCATACGAAAATTATGTCATGCACATCTTCACCACATTGTGAATGCATATACAAAGTTTGAAGCCAATTGGTGAAGAAATATGGAAGTAGTTTGCATTACAATATTGTGCCATGGATTTCTTTTCTATTTTAGCAACTGTAATCTTGAGTTTGACCTGACGCATATGAGATTTATGTCAAGCACATATATACCACATTGTGAATGCATATGCTAAATTTGAAGTCAATGACGAAATGTGGAAGCAGTTCGCATAACAAGAAAACAATGTGTCATGGAAGGACGGACGAACGAATACACCGACAAACTAACAAACCAACCAACAGACTGACTCCTATATACCCTTCATCTGCGGGGGTATAATAACTTATTTTCACCAGACATAAAAAATGTATGTGATCCATGAAAAAATGCACTATGCCACACGGGTGTGTTATTCTGTTTCTTCATATTTATTTTATGTTTCTTCATATTTATATCTGGGTTGTCAAAATGTTCACAACTATGCTACAGCTAATTGGGAAAGGTCTGTTCTGATATATAATACATAAAGTAACCTGCATAGCATGAACCAACCAACCTACAAACCGACCAACCAACCTATATAGCCCCTTCGTTTGCGGGAGTATAACAACACACTGTCACCAGAAATAACAAGAAAATGTGATCTCTGAAAAAATGCACTAGATCAAACGGATGTGTTAATCTGCTATGTCGAATATGTTTCTTCATATTTATATTTGGTTTATCAAAATGTTCAGAACTGTGCTCCATCTACTTGAGAAAGATTATACACAATGTAACCTGCATAGCATGAATAAAAACAAACGAAAAAAGAAACAGAAAGAAACAAAGCCCGGAAAATTTGTTTGAGGTAAAACATGTAGAATTTTAATGGCTCGAACCCGATGGCCCGTTTACCATGGATGAGTCGAACCCGAAATTGAGTCCGCAGGGAAAATCCTCCACGTACGATATTGGATAATGTAGGGATATGTTCTTTCATCTTGCAACTCTATGCTGTGTACTCATTCAAATCGCCTTGACACGGCGATTCTAATGAGTATACACAACATACATTTATTGTCATTTAAAATATAGAACACCGAATAGATATTCCACAATTATCTTCATTATGCCTCCTGGTATATCACCAACAGTAATCCTCCGTGGCTCAAACTACCGCTATCTCGAACAAAGTTTTAGGGTCCTGAAGGTGTTCGAGCCATCGTAATTCGACCGTGAGTGCACTGAAGAGGCCTTCATGGCGGACACCAGCTGTTCGTGTACAAATGTCCAAAACACTTCGTTATTTATTGTGTTCGTTGTGATCTCGGGTATTTCAAGGAACTATTTTAGTGCATACGAGCTTGTTATCTTACCGGCATCTCCGGAATATCCACAAACGGTTAGTTTGTAGTTGTTCCACGTATTCCCCACTAAAAATGTTTGATACTTGGCGTGTCGTTTATTGCCGTCCCAATCTTCCAAGTCAATCCTAAGTTCATAATGACCTTCAGATAGTATTATGGATAGATAGTGGTTTCCTGAAATATTTTGAAGCACTCATCTGTGCTAACATAATAATATATATATAAGCGAAAGCACTATACCTGGAGCAATCAATTTAACTTTTATAGACGTGGTCTGATGTATGTTCAACCCGGTGCAAAGCTTTAGTACATGATGTCACTTCTGAAAATACGAGGGTTGTTCTCGAAGTTCGGGAGTGTGGCTGTTATTCATTTATTTATGAAGATTTTAGGCTGCAAGTCTCTGATCAGAGACTCCGATCTATTTCTAATTCAGCTGCAACGTAATCATATTATTTCTCCTTATAATATTTGAATCGTATGTATCTATGGCAACGACGGGCTGCGTAGGCGGAGCACGCTAAAATAAATAAATAATGGTAAATACGCAGAGGTAGATATAACTGAGCTTTATCATTATGACGCTATCAAAATTGACGCAAATCTACATATTAATAACATGACGCCTCGACGTCATTTCCCAAAATATGACGTTATTACCATTATTTGTTTATCTGGAAAATCGAAAACTATAGACTCTTTCATAAACGGATCTCAGGAAATGCCGTCGACTGGTGATACACAATTGCGGAGTATGGTGAACTTTAGTGGGGGTCTCTGACAGTCGCCGGCCGAAACGTCAAACGTGATTAAGGATTCGAGCACGCTGCCCTCCTGTGGCAAGACCTTTCTGTATAAGTGGCATGAACGCTTTAGGAATGTATGAAACTCGGTAAAGGACGACGGAAAAGCGGCGCGGCCGTCTGTGGCTTTGGCATCTAACACGGACAAAGTTAGGGAGCTGTTGGACACCGACAGACAAATAACGCTACGAGCTATAGTGGACAAACTTGGGATATCGGCTTTTCTGACGCATTGCATACTAGTAACGGAGCTCGACATGAACAAAGGCAGTGCAAGATGGGTACCGGGTCTTTTGAACAACGGCGAAAAACAGCGTAGGATTCTCTGTTCGGTAGAATTCTTAAGACAGTATGATGCAGAAGGAGACAATTTCTTGAACAGAATTATAACCACTGATGAGACTTGGTTACACAATTTTGATCCCGGAACGAGTCCAAAAGAGCTGCTGGAAAGAGGTGTTCATATTCTTTCTGGACATACGGGGCATGATCCTGATACATCGGTTTAGAGACGGCTGCACTGTCTATGCAAACTATTACTCACAGGTATGTTAAATGTTCAACACTGAAATAACTTCAAAATTTGATAAAATGTTCAGACCGGATGACTGTTTCATCGTTCAAAACTATGCCGCGCAACTTTTGGCCTTCCTTTGTTTAGGTTTCCATTATGGTCTGGTCGCTTAATGTTTGTATTTCTTTCCCTTTGGTGTCTTTTATGGATGGAGTAAGTTAATTGTATCAATTCCTGATCTTTGTTTTACTGCTACTTTAATGTTTCGTTTTAGGTTCTCAGAAGGGATTTAGTCCAAGCCCTCTGGAAAAAGCGCCCTGATATCGACTTTGACAAGGTAATATTTCCACCAGGACAACGCACCAGCCCATAGAGCAAACTCAAGTCGTCTGGAAATTTCTTTACTTGGATTCGAACTGTTGCAACATCCACTGTACACCCCCGACCTCGCCCGGATGGATTTCAGAGTTTTTCCAGAAGTAAAGAAAATGTTACGCAGAAAACATTTTGACACCCCATTTGACTTAAAGATTGAGACTCAGAAAATTATAACCAATTACAGCAGGGACTGGTATATTGGCATTTATCAAAAGTGGGTTTACAAAATAGCTTCCTACGCTATACTGGCTACCAAAACTTCATGAAAGACCTTACAAAGCACGGTTTATTGCAAATTCTAGCTCTTGCACTACCACTGAACTTTCTAAATTATTAACTTCCTGTCTTACTGCTATTAAAACGCATGTGATTAAATATTGTGATAAAGTCTTTGAGAGATCAGGAAGAAATCTGTTTTGGTCTATAAAAAATTCGAATGAGGTTTTAAATAAATTGAAATCCAGACATTTTCGTGATTCAAGTCTGTCTACTTACGATTTTTCCACTCTTTACACTACACTTCCTCATAATCTTATAAAAGAAAAGCTTAATGATTTAATTGAATGGGCTTTTCACAGAGAAGATTCTTTCTATCTTGCATGTAATGTCAGAAATGCATTTTTCACTTCTAAAGAGCATAAGAATTATACACTTTGGTCATGTCAGAAAGTGTGTGATGCCCTCACCTTTCTACTAGACAATATTAATATTAGATTCGGTACTAAGTTATTTAGACAAATTGTGGGTATTCCGATGGGTACGAATTGCGCACCTCTTGTGGCTGATCTGTTCTTGTATTGTTATGAAAGAGACTTCAACCATAGTGCAGTTTATATTTTACTTTTGGTCCTTTGAGATCAGCGTGAATATTCTGAGAAATCAGAAATAAATTATTGGTTTAGACTCATATTCTAGACAGGTTTTTAATTATTTGGACCCCATTTTGATTTATATAAGTCTTTGTATCGACTGCCTATTCGAAATTCGCAAAATTGCAGTATGTTTCCTCTGGCTTTCTTTGTCGGGTATTTACAGGGTCACTGATGAGGCTTTATTAGCCGAAACTACGTAGTATGACCCATCTTCTTTCTTATGAATGTTTTCATTGCTCTTAAAGGAACTCATTTTTGATTTTTATTTGCCTTCATTGCAGCTGGTGTTGTGCTGTGTGGCGGCCGTAAAACGTCTCCCCGTACATCAACCATAGTGCAGTTTATATTTTACTTTTGGTCCTTTGAGATCAGCGTGAATATTCTGAGAAATCAGAAATAAATTATTGGTTTAGACTCATATTCTAGACAGGGTTTTAATTATTTGGACCCCATTTTGATTTATATAAGTCTTTCTATCGACTGCCTATTCGAAATTCGCAAAATTGCAGTATGTTTCCTCTGGCTTTCTTTGTCGGGTCATTACAGGGTCACTAATGGGGCTTTATTAGCCGAAACTACGTAGTATGACCCATCTTCTTTCTTATGAATGTTTTCATTGCTCTTAAAGGAACTCATTTTTTGATTTTTATTCATGTTGTCGCTTTCCATTGATAACCAATCTGAAATTATTGAAGCTTTTAGCTCCACTTCTAGATATTTAGATGATTTATTAAATATTGATAATACCTATTTCGATGGTTTGATCAGTCAGATTTACCCCCCAGAACTTCAATTAAATAAAGCAAATTCTTCTGATACCGAGGCCCCGTTTTTGGATTTACATCTATCTATTGAAGATGGGTTTGTTTCGTGCAAAATTTATGATAAACGCGATGACTTTGATTTTGAGATTGTAAATTTTCCTTTTTTGGATGGTGATGTTCCTCGTGCGCCATCCTATGGCGTTTATATTTCGCAATTAATTCGATTTGCTAGAGTGTGTAGTCATGTAACTGACTTCAACACTCGTAATAAATTATTAACGGCTAAACTCCTTAATCAGGGTTATCGGTACCATAAACTACGCAAAGCATTTTCAAAATTTTATAGACGCCATTCTGATTTAATTTCAAAATTCAATATTGGACTTAAATCTCTTCTGCAACAAGGTCTATCGGAACCCGAATTTTATGGTGACTTAGTATATAAATTCAGAAAAATATATAACCGCAATGACTTCAGCACCCAATTTCGTAAAATCATTCTTCGATATAAAAAGATTGGGTACAACATGGATGTTATACGACAGACTGCATGCTTGGTAGTTAACCCATCACGGTTGGCAACTTTGCTTCCCTCTTTAATTGCACGCCGGTGGGTCAGGCCTCAGATTCTATGACGGCTCCAATGTAAAGGCTTATTGAGAATTAGAGAGATCTAATTCTTGGTAATGTTGGTTGGTGTCTGATGCTCTGTCTCTGGTCGGGCCCATTGGAGTCTAACTGTTGGTTTTCTTTTGCTCCAGCATTTCAGTGGTTTCTTGCTGTCGAGTCCTCACCGTTGTCTCACCTCTGTGGTTCTTTGATTTTTTGTGTTCACGGAGATGTTGCACTGATGAGTTAGGAGGCCTTCATGCGGACTGAACAAATTATTTGTCTAAATCGCGACGGAAGTAAGGGCGAGGATTATGGCCACGTAAAATCGATTTAAGCCCCCAGTGGAAATCTTTCCACTGACCGTTCCAAGGCGGTTCTTCTGTGGCGATTTATTTATGTTGTTGTTTGTTACTTACTGTGTGTATCCCTTGTGTCTTTTAATTTTGGATGGCCATATTGCCATTTTGTGGGAAAGTAACTGTCCTTATGGCCTTCCTTTGTTTAGGTTTCCATTATGGTCTGGTCGCTTAATGTTTGTATTTCTTTCCTTTGGTGTCTGTGATGGGTGGAGTAAGTTAATTGTATCAATTCCTGATCTTTGTTTTACTTCTACTTTACATCATAGTGTAGTTAATATTGTCCTGTCCTTTGGGACCATTGTTTCCATTGTTGAATTTTGAAAATATTTGAGGGTCACTGATGAGGCCTCCTTGACCGAAACTAGATAGTCTGTCCCAGAAAACAGGTACACTCCATATTTTCCGGTTCTGTGGTGTATTACTTGCTCCCAAAGGATAACCCTTTCTAGAACATATTTATAAGCACATGAAATGTGTGGCCATGCATGGTGACTATGCCGAGAAAGTGAACCGTGAATTCAAGTTTGACGTCGCCATGTAATGTTGACGTTGTTTGTCAATTAGGCATGCTCCGGTCAGCAGTTAGTGGTATGTTTAAGAGATTTCTTAAAAATAAACTTTTTAATATGCGGGCAAGATATCGTAGCATTTAGCTACCGTTGAATGATAGAATCCTTAAATGAAATCGATTTTCGCAATACAGCGTATGCATAAAAAGTACTGGTAAACCGCTTAGAGGATCTAAGCCTGCCCAGGCAAAGCGGTGCGAGTCGGCCCGTCCATGCTTATACACCCTATTGGTTTCATTGGGCGTCAGGGCTTGAGATGTCATTTCATCTCAATAACGGGTAAAAGTCCCACAAAATTGGAAGCAAATGCTCTGTCTCTGGTCGGGCTCATCGGAGTCTAACTGTTGGTTTTCTTTTGCTCCAGCATTTCAGTGGTTTCTTGCTGTCGAGTCCTCACCGTTGTCTCAACTCTGTGTGGTTCTTTGATTTTTGTGTTCAAGGAGATGTTGCACTGATGGGTTAGGAGGCCTTCATGCGGACTGAACAAATTATTTGTCTAAATCGCGACGGAAGTAAGGGCGAGGATTGTGGCCACGTAAAATCGATTTAAGCCCCCAAGTGGAAATCTTCCACTGACCGTTCCAAGGCGGCTCTTCTGTGGCGATTTATTTATGTTGCTGTTTGTTACTTACTGTATGTATCACTTGTGTCTTTTAATTTTGGATGTCCATATGGCCATTTTGTGGGAAAGTAACTGTCCTTATGGCCTTCCTTTGTTTAGGTTTCCTTCATGGTCTGGTCGCTTAATGTTAGTGTTTCTTTCCCTTTGGTGTCTGTGATGGGTGGAGTAAGTTAATTGTATCAATTCCTGATCTTTGTTTTACTTCTACTCTGTAACTGTTTAATAAACAGAACTCAATAAAAATAAAAATACAAGCATGTGCCGGGCAGTGTTTATTAATATAAAATTAGAAAACCCATATATGCATAAGCTCTCAAAAAGAACCGTTGTCAAGCAGGGTAGCCCAGAATTATATACCACAAACAGCAGTGAATCAATTGTGGCAACACTATATTCTTAAAGATAAGAATTTAAGGATTGAAAAGTCTGTGTCCCTCCCTGTTCATGGCTATTTTTCAGCTTACACTCAGAGACAAACAACCTACCAATTATGTCGGTGCATTGATTTTAATCGTTGCAAGTGTACATGGAAGTCTTGTTGTTTTAGACAACGGTCATGTAGGATAGAAATGGTTAAGTGAACAGTTACTTTTGTTTATTGATATGCAAACAAAAAGGAATCGTGCAACATGAAGTGTAAGAAAAAAAAAACTATTTTAATTACTTTTACCGGTCATGCAGCGCCTAACATTACCATTATTCCTGATAGTGGTATGCTAAGCCAAGATTTTTGCAAAGCTTTAGATTGAAAACAATGCATCGAAAAATGTAAGGTAATTAAAAATTTTATTATTATTTTTTTTTTTCGTTTTTACAAGTTGTTATGAAACAAAGTTAGTTGAGTTTTGTTATTGTGTTAATGCAAGACTTAGTATGACACTGCTTCATAAGCTCGATATAAACAACTTTCGTGTGACTAATAAGGAACTAACACTTACCAAGCCAGAATTCGCCCGACAAATCGCCAAATCCGTTCACATAATCATCCCACTCTCGATAAAAGTCTACGGAGCCATCTATACGGCGCTGAAATACCTAAAAAAAATGGAAATATTCAAATTGAAACGTGTCTCAAGAAAAGATAAAAAAATATTAATAAATGCTATTTCTGGAGTGTCATGCATAAAGTATGTTCAAGTTGTTGATGTGTTTTCCTGCAGAATGCCTACAGAGCAGTATCAACGAATATGTGTCAAACGGGCTTCTGTGGCCTTAAAGATAAGTTTTCTGACTCTAAATCATTTGATCTGTATCGATGAAAGGGCCTTTGTGACCTAATTGGTAAGAGCTCTGACTCTAAATTCTTAGGTTTCTATCTTTGAAAAAGGCCCGCGTGACTTAATAGATAAAGGCTCTGACTCTTTATCACTAGATCTCTCGCCATTGTTGCCACGAAGTCTCGTAATTGGTTTAATAATAACATTATTTTTATCCTTACTAATTAAGACTGGTCCTATAAACTTTATTGTGACGTCATCGGACGTCAACGTTGATAACGTTAGTTAAAACGGTAACCAATGCCAGATGAAACTAAAATGATGTAGTAGGAAACAGATAGCAGAATAAAGCAGAAGTGCGAGTAACATTTTATGAAAAGGACAGAAATCAACAAAGAGCAAGAAAGATGTAGCTAGAAGAAACAATAGAGAAGGACACTGGAAAGAAACAATAAAGGACACTGGAACATATAACAAGGTCAGAAAACTGGAAAAGACATTAATTTTGACAACAGACAGTACATTAATACATAATACAAGAGAATAAGAAGACATATAGATGAATGTACTTTCTTTGAATGAATTATCTTTTCGCAACGGAAGGTCAGTTGATTTTTCACCGGGTACTCCTGCTTTGCCCACCTCTGATTAAAGATAGGTTCGAAATAAGTGAATAATCAATCGCATCTTCCAGGGTTGATTAGAAAACTCACTGATCGCTTGAGTTATATGAAGATGCACAAGCATTCATATAGTGAAAAATGCAGATGTTGATATGCTGCATGAATGCGTATACTTGATCTTACGCATATGAAATTTGTGTCGTGCACATCTAGATCTCGGTAGAGTTATCTGTAGATGCTGAAGCATTCAAATAGTGAACACGATATGTTTGTAAAACACGAACATGTCCCCGGGCAAAGTCAAATTTTTTCTTCAAATTTGATCACAGCTCAAGGGCAAAGGTCAACATTTTTGTTTGAGTGGGAAGCTCTTGTCACAAGGTATCTACATGCTTAATATGAAGGTTATCTGAGACGGTACAAAAATATGACAAATGATATTTTTTCTTTAAAGTAGGTCAAGGTCAAGGTCAAAGGGCAATTTTGTTTGTTTGAATGGAAAACCTTGACACAAGGAACCAATATGCCAAATATGGAGGCCATATCTAAGCCTTTTGTGGAAAAGTAACTGTCATTTTGGCTTTTCGCTGTTTGTGTTTCCATCAGCATCTGTTGTTTCATGTTTGTTTCTTTCCCTTTGGTGTCTTTGATGGGAGCTGTGGGCTAATTGCATCGATTCCTGATCATTGCCTCCACTTCTATTTGGCACTCACCCGCAGTAGAGGGATGACAATTCCACTGAGCACTACTATTACACACCCGTGCGACAATATAAGAATCTGATATGGGGTTCTGTTGTAGATGAGCGTTTCCAACTCGATGGATGACCGTGCTGAGCGGAACCGAGGCTACGCCGAGGTTCCGCTCAGCACGGTCATCCCGAGGGTTGGAAACGCCCATCTACAACAGAACCCCATATTGGATTCTTTTTCTTGCACAACACCTCCGGTTAGTTTTGACAGCTCGCACATGTATATTGTTTACAAAATAAAAGTAGTGCGGAAGTAGTTCCGGCAGTTGAATAGAATGGAAGCGCATTTATGTTAGTTGCCTGGGTCGGAACACCAGGGCCAGAACATAAATTTCTATCCCAGGATAAAATCACGGATTTCCTTGTCTTGTGTGCAAGAAAGTGCATTTTTCACATTTCCAAATTGTGGCGGTTCTAACAAGTACCCACACACTATGTCTTTAGAAAAAAAAAATAAGAAAAATAGTGTATATCCCCGTAAACCCCAGTTTTCCCTATAAAAGTTGGGTTTAAGGGGTAGTTCATTTCAAGGTCTTGTTCTCGTGATGAGAAAAGTTCTGGGAAAGAAAGAGTTTATTCATGGCATCTGTATAGGACCGGTACCTACGATAATGCGAGTTGTTTACTTTTGATGCCCTTGTTTGGGTTGACGGTGTTACAGGGGTCGAGTACATATATTTATTAATAGACACTGTATCAGAGTGTATCTTATAGAAGAAGGTTAAAGAGTACTTCTCACGTCGGACCTCTAGGGACGGCCAATCTAGCTCATTAAGCATGCCACCGACACTACTTCTATTTCGCCATCGCCGGCAGATCCATCGAACAGCTGTTCTCTGCACCTTCTCCGCCTGGTGAGTCTGCGTTTTAACAAAGGGATGCCAAATGGTGACGAATAATCAAGTTTTGGGCAAATCAATGTTTTATTTGCAACATCCGTTGTCTGCATAGGTGCAAAATCCAAATTACGTCTAAGAAATCCTAAAGTCCTAGTTGCTTTAAATGTTATCTTCGAAATATGTTGACCCAATCAAGATCGTCAGTGATGGTGTTACCAACAAATTTGGCGGATTGAACGTGCTCCAAACTTTGCTAGTGAAGTGTATAGTCAAACTTGCTTGTCCTGTCCGGAGAGTGTTGTGACACCCTCATTGAATGACATTTGGCCACATTGATTTTTATCTGCCACTCAGCCTCCCACTGTGCAGGTTGATGCAGGTCATCTTGCAAAATAAGACAGTCAGAATGAGAATATATGTTCCTATACAGGACAGAATCATCAGCAAACAAACGGGCCGATGACCTGATATTATCAGGGAGATCATTGATGAAACCAAGAAGAGGACAGGTCCAATGACCGAACCTTGGGGGACTCCAGATTAAACAAGGACAGGATCAGACGCGTGGCCACCAAGTACAACTTGTTGTGAGCACACAGAGAGCATGAGCTTATCCACACATGTGTGGACCCTCTTATCACATAGTAGTCAAGTACGTACAATAGCCTTCTGTGAGGTAGCTTGTCCACGTGCCAGGTACACATTTTGAAAGTCCTTAACATTGGGTAACCACTCTTATGGTTAATATCTTAGCGCTGGCGCCGGTCCAGACCGTGATTCTTTCAAACCTGATTGGTTGTGTACCAGCATGCAGAACTGGTCGACAAAAATGCACCCTACGTCTCTATATCCCTTTGTATAAAGATTTGCTTGTTACCGTTGCCAAAGGAGCGGTAATATTCTCTTTCGACAGTGAAAAGCAAAAGTCGCCTTGTTGCACGTCCCCTTTCTTAATAAATGTTTACCAAGGCCCATCGCATACGACGATGGCGCACTGTCAGACTTGGCCCTCCTGGCAAACATTCTGGTAACAGCAAGATGGCGGTGAACACTCTGCGGGCAAATGCATCGGTTGTGAGTGCCAGTAGTTTTTCCGTTGCTGGCGTAAACCGGAGTCCTGATAAGAAGATCCTCTAAACCTTGTTTCTGCCGGAAACCTCTCCACTCCATAAAATCTGAATAGACTGCCGCGAACAATTCAATAGGCTGGTTGTCTGGTTTCTAGGCGAGCCTGTCTATCAAAGAGGTCTATACCTTTTTTTTAATTCGCAAAACAAAACCTTCACATTTCGTTTCCTTGAACACAAATTCAGTCAATTCGTTGGTCTAGTGTAAAAGAATGAGTACATGTGCACCTGTTAACATTAATTTATTCATCCATATAGGCAACATGCAAATCAAACGTTTTGTTTATAAATGCATGAATGTATGCATGTGGAAATCAAAAGGCAATCTTTAAATGATTGTCATTAAATAGCTGCGATGCCTTGATTCGTATAGTCAGCATGTTCATAAATTTTAACATCTATCTATCTATCTATCTATCTATCTATCTATCTATCTATCTATCTATCTATCTATCTATCTATTTATCTATCTCTATCTATCTCTCTATCTATATCTATCTATCTATCTATCTATCTATCTATCTATCTATCTATCTCTATCTATCTATCTATATCTATCTATCTATCTATCTATCTATCTATCTATCTATCTATCTATCTATCTATATCTATCTTATCTATCTATCTGTCTGTCTATCTATATATCTATCTATCTATATATCTATCTATCTATCTATCTATCTATCTATCTATCTATTTATCTATCTCTATCTATCTATCTATCTATCTATCTATCTATCTATCTATCTATCTATCTCTTTCTATCTATCTTTCTATCTCTATCTATCTATCTATCTATCTATCTATCTATCTATATATCTATCTATCTATCTATCTATCTATCTATCTATCTATCTATCTATCTATCTATCTCTATCTATCTGAGTGGATCATACTTGGCCATTACCTCAGTTGGGTGATGTGCTGAATATAGAATTTAGCCAAAAAAAACTCACTGAACGAGTTCTTAAGACTATTTACAATCTGCTTTCAGAGGTGTACTGAAACGCACACCTCTGGGTCCCAATCTACACCATGCGGGCTTTGAACTCCTCTGCAGTTTTGGCATTACCCACAGAGGAGGGAAGACTATTCCACTGAAGAATAGTTCCAGGTAATCTAAATTACAACAACTGAATACTGTAAAACTAACTTTCTTTTACGTGTATAAAGGTTATGAGGATTCAATGGCTGGTACATGTATTTGTATATTTTACCATTCCCTGAAATAAGTGAGAATCGCCACTTACCAACCATCCACCGTCGTCAGTCTCCATGTCACAGTAAACTTCATTGACCGCGCCTGTAACACTGTATATACCTGATTTAATGTTACCCTGCTTTTGGAGACTTTGGCAATAACGTGGCGTCCTTGTGCAACAAGCACAATTTGCTAAAATCAAAGACAAATATTAAATTTTGACCAGAAAACTTATTTTATTATTTTAGAATTTATTGAATGTAAAACTTTTACATGTATTCCCATACACGATGAAGACACAGTATCGGCCTTAACCACAGTCAGGCCTAAAAAATACAGCCTTCCCAGCAGGCACACGTCACCAGGGCAACGTCAAATCAACGTCGGTGCAACGTCGTGACGTTGCACCGACGTTGATGTGACGTTGCATAAACGTCATGACGTTGCACCGACGTTGATGTGACGTCATAATTACGTCATGTGCCTGCAGGGTTGTTTCCGCTAACCCGACCGACCCTGCTTCAGATCCCTTCTATCAATAAAAGAACAAAATAAAAAAACAGCCACCAGTTTTTTTTTGCCTCACCAGAAATTAGGCAAACTCACCTAGTCTTTCTAACACTTTTAGGTGGCTTTCAATGCATTTAGGTAATAGCTTAGATCTATGCAAATTATTTCTATATGATTTGGTGAATATATACATAACGGTTTCTTGGCAAACCGGGGTGAAAGGGTGAAAATCCCGCGGGATTTTTGAAAATCCCGCGGGATAAAAATAATCCCACAGGATTTTTTCTCCACTCCCGCAGGATTAAAATCCCATAAAAATATCAGGGATTTTTCTCCCACGGGAGAATTTCAAAATTTTAAATCTTGCTTTTAACTATCAAAATGGACCTACTTAACATTAAAATACATGCACAAAAAATATGGCTGCTCCTGCTCTAATTTCAATTTCTCCCGCGGGATTTTTCTCCCATGGGATTTTTTACAGAGAAAAATCCCGCGGGATTTTTTTATTTTTTAAAATGCTCTGGAATGAAGGTGTAATATCTCTTTTCTATTAATAAGGTCAATTAGAGAAGCTTACAATGAGTAAAGCATGAATATAACTATTTTAAAAAAATCCCGCGGGATTTTAATCCCATGGGATTTTTATCCCATAATCGAAAATAGGATTTTTCTCCCGTGGGATTTCACTAATTTCCAATTTCCAATAAATCTGCTTTGTTCGGACAAAGCTATAATAATTTTGTCCATTTATGTATGAAACATGCATAATTTATTGGTTTAAAGTAACTAATATTGACTCCATTAAAATTAACTCCCGCGGGATTTTTATCCCATTTCAGAGCACAGGATTTAAATCCTGTGGGATTATTTTATTTATTTAGTTTTCTTTTTTGGCTGTTAACCCATTTTGTAGCAGAAACCCCAAAACGGGTACCCTGGCAAACAGTGCAGGCCCAGATCAGACGCCGCAAAATGTGGCGTCTGATCAGGGCCTACATGGTTTGTTAAAAGTTAAGATATTTTCAAAGTAAGTTTTAAAGAAAACACAGCCTGATGCCCCTTCACTTTGGAATGGACTCCTGGTATATATAGGGAGGAAGATTCCATTTGGTACAAAAAGGGTTAAAATTTAAGAACTATGTAAGAAAATCAGACTTCAGGTCCTTCTTTCCAGTTAGTGGATTGGCCTTTCTCAGCTTTTAGGGTAAATTCTAACTTTCTTTGTCCACATCAGGTCAACACCCCATCTAAACACTTCTTTAATAATAGAAGCCTTTAAGATACAGAAACTTCTGTAGCGATTGAAAGCTTTGAACAGACTGAGTGAGCTAAAATGGCTGATTAGAGTTTTTTTTTTTTTTTTTTTGCCATTACTGTAAAAATCCTAAAAATTCAAACACAGCCAGGCATTGCTGTAATATTCTCCTAAAATTTTAACAAATTTGTTTCATGATCCAGCAGGGGGGGGGGGTCCAAAAGGAACAGATAGAATGGCAAATAGTGTTGACACTGATCAGACTGCTTCAGGAGCAGTCTGATCTGGGTCTGCACCTATCTGTACCAATACTTAGGATTATTATGGTACCAGGTTTTCTTTCAGAGTTGCTAAATAATGAAATAGATTTTATTGCATATTGCTATATGATCAGCCTTAGCAATGTGCTTTATGGACAGCCTTGATACAAAGTAGCTTCATCACATTACAATAATATATATATCCATGTCCTAAAACTTCATTTTATATCACACTCCAATGAATTTCATTTTGTATTTTTCTGGTCTCTATAGTAAAAACATATGTTGTGGGTGCTCTGTAGTACTGCCTCATCAATTTAGTTCTAATGAGTACCCACAATCTCTGTTTTTGAGCAAAAAGGAGAATAAATTAAACCCTAATGTACAGAACCCTGGTTTTCTTTACGAGGTAGGGTTTAGAGGGGTGTCCATTACACAGGCTTGTTGACCTGATGCAGACAAAAAAGTCTGAGTTTACCATAAAAATTCTAAGAATTAGGACACCTTGAGGACTTGCTATAGTTCTCCTAAAATTAAAAAAAAAAACAAGATGTGTTTGTGAAACACGAACATGTCCCCGGGCATGGTCATTTTTTATTCAAAGTTGCTCACAGTTCAAGATTTCTGTTTGTGTGGGAAGCCCTTGACACAAGAAACTTACATGCCAAATATGAAAGCTCTATTTTAAACGGTTCAAAAGTTATGAACAATAATATTTTTTCTTTAAAGCAGGTCAAGGTCACAGGTCAATAAAATCTGCATGAATGTAAAGCTCTTGTCACAAGGAACCTACATGGCAAGTATTAAGGCTCTATCTTAAAGGGTTCAAAAGTTATGAACAATTTTTTTTTCTTTTAAGTAGGTCAAAGGTCAAGGTCCAAACATTTTGCATGAATGAAAAGCTCTAATCACAGAGAACCTACATGCCAAATATGAAAGCTCTATCCCAAACGGTTCGAAAGTTATGACCAAAAATGTTTATTTTTTTAAGTACGTCAAAGGTCAAGGTCACAGGTCAAAATTTTTGCTTGAATGTAACGCATTTGTCACAAGGAACCTACATGCTAAATATGAAGGCTGTATCTCAAACGGTTCAAAAGTTAAGACAAATGTTAACTATTTCTTTTATGTAGGTCAAAGGTCAAGGTCACAGGTCAAATTTTTTGTGTGAATGTAAAGCTCTTGTCACAAGGAACCTACATGCAAAATATGAAGGCTCTATCTCAAACCGTTCCAAAGATATGACCAAAATGTTGTTTTTTTATTTTAACAAGGTCAAAGGTCAAGGTCACAGATCAATTTTTTGCATGAATGTAAAGCTTTTGTCACAAGGAACATACATCCTAAATATGAAGGCTGTATCTCAAATGGTTCAAAAGTTAAGACAAATGTTAACTTTTTCTTTTATGTAGGTCAAAGGGTCAAGGTCACAGGTCAAAATTTTTTGTGTGAATGTAAAGCTCTTGTCACAAGGAACCTACATGCAAAATATGAAGGCTCTATCTCAAACCTTTCAAAAGTTATGACCAAAATGTTATTTTAATTTTAAGTAGGTCAAAGGTCAAGGTCAAAGGTCAAAATTTTTTGCATGAATGTAAAGCTTTTGTCACAAGGAACATACATGCTAAATATGAAGGGTGTATCTCAAGTGGTTTAGAAGTTATGACCAATGTTATTTTTTTCTTTTAAGTAGGTCAAAGGTCAAGGTCAAGGTCACACATCAAATTTTTTTGCATGAATGTGAAGGTCTTGTTACAAGAAACCTTCAGGCCAAATATGAAAGCTCTATCTCAAACGGTTCAAAAGTTATGGCCAACGTTATAGTTGTCCACGTACAAACCAACAAACAAACAGACAGGGCAAAAACAATATGTCCCCGCTATCGCTACCGGGGACATAAAAATGTTTAACAATCCAGCAAGGAGTCAAAGAAGTGCCGCTCGAATAGCAAACAGTTTGAATTCAGCAAGGAGTCAAAGAAGTGCAGCTCAAATGGCAAACAGTGTAGACCATGATCAAACTGAAGGAGCAGTCTGATCTGGGTCCACACTGTTTGCCGAGCCTGACTGTCCCAATACTAATGATCAGTACAGTATCCATGCTTGTTATAGACACCTCTGAAGACACATTCTCACTAGATGTGATATTTTTGTTTGTTTGTATATGATGTTGTGAAAATAAATAAATGTGCATTAACTGCCAAATCTTTGTTGTTTTTCACAGTTGAGATATCAAATCAAATTATGATAGACCTGGTGCTCAACCCTTTTTAAGTCATGTCTATCAGGTCTGTAAATCTTTGTTCTGTATAGGCATATACAGTTGATAATTTCAGAACACTTTCTTACACCCTTATCTGCAGTGGCTGAGCCTGAACAGTTTTGAGTTTAGATTTTGCATCCCAGTCAATTCTATTAAGGTCACTTTGGAAACAATGCTTCTGATTTTGTGCGACTTTCCCTGTCATTGAGATGAAATGGCATGTTAATCATTGTTGTTAGAATTCCAACACATTTATTTACTATGTTGAGGGTACATTTTGGAATTGCCTAATCGAGTTGATCCAGGGAGTATCAACAACCTATTTTAGTGGCGAAATATAAACAAATAATCCCAAAATCATACACATGCCCTTAAAACTGCATACAGCACAATTTAGCCTGGTAAATAAAGCACGATACAAAAATACAATGTACTTTGCATTTTCATTCCAAAAGAAGTTGCAAATGTTCATGTGTTTAAAGTTTACCCTTATCCCATTGTTGATGACTACCCCTGCCTTTGCAAACAGTGTAGATCCAGATCAGATGGCTTCTCATCAGGATTCAAACTGTTTGACATTCGGTTTCTGAATTTACAGGAATACATTACATCAAGTAATCTGATTGGAACAGAGTCAGAAAGGGGTGTGGCTAAACTGAATATTCAGCAGGATAAGGGTTAACACTATGCTCAGTATGTACTGTACTGAAGAATAGCAGATGATCCCGTCTACCACAGGAACTAGAGCCATTACAGTCATGATCAGAGCTCCATGGTAGCAAACATTTTGCAGGGCAGTAATAAAAATTGTTCCCTTTAGGAGGCTGCGGTTTCAACACCTGTCGGGTCAGCAACATCCTTTGTTACAATTTTAAAAACTTTCCTGTAGTTATTTGCTCGCTTTCTCCGATTCGAAAAGGGCATGCAGTTGTCAGTTCCTGGCGAAAGAATGTGCAGGCTTAAGTATCAGCATTGAAGAAAGTGTGGTTAGATATGCTGACCAGCTCATTATGACCTAAATAGTGTTAACTGGGACATGAAACTCCAAACAAGCCCTTTAGCGGGTAAATGATTTTGTAGCTTGCTTATAATGATTCTTTGGTCTGCATATACTTTCTCATTAAGACAACACTACTGTGCAACCTTGCGTCCTTTGACACCACAGATCTGGACAATTTTTATATCCCCCAATACAACATGTATCAGGACAATAACTCCATAACTGGTTATGCCCCTCAAACATGATACATAAAAATAAGAGAACAGAATTCACAAGCTCAATTTTACTGAGTTTCTTCAAACATTCAATACCGTAATGATCCTAAGTATTTGGACAGACAGGCCTAAGCAAATAGTGCAGACATAGATCAGACTGCTACTGCAGTCTGGTTCAGGGTCCACACTGTTTGCCATTCTGCCTACACTTTTTTAACATCTTGCTGGATAGTGAAATTTAAGTTGTTATAAGTTTAGGAGAATTAACCCATTTCAGACTGGAAACCCCATAAAGGGGTACCCTGGCAAACAGCGCAGGCCCAGATCAGACACCGCAGAACCCAGCATCTGATCAGGGCCTCCACTGTTTGCAAAAAATTCAGCCATTTTCCAAATAAATTTTGAAGAAAACACAACCTGACACCCCTAAATTTTAAAATAGACTCCTGCTATATATAAGGAGGAAGATTCAATTTGGTACAAAAAGTGTTAAAGCAAGTCCTCAAGGTATCCGAATATTTAGGATTTTAATGGAATATTCTTCAAGGCTGCATATTCCATCCAGTGCTGGCTTTCAGTTGTTTTCCATTTTCAAAATAACCAGAATCGATTCAATATACGTATCATAATCTTTACACAGCACAAAAACTTATGAGGCGTTACTGAAGCTTGTAGAGTCACTATCTTCCTGGAGATTCTGTACAACTGAATAGATGAGGCATGTGACATACCGGTACACCAAGATTTAATTCTAAAGCAATAACCTCCACATGCAGCAGCAATAATCTGAAATGGAAAGCAAGGAAGTTTTACTCTTACATGCTTTACACCTGTAGAAATACAGAGATTTCTCAGTGAAATAAAAATCGATATTGTCACTCTTTCAAGCAGTGAAATTACGATTTTAAATTTTCACACTTTGTGAATTTGATGTATCATTGAAAAATAACATACATTTTCATAGCTCGTGAGACAGGTCAACTGGAGGCATCAGGCAAGAGACGCCTACCTTAGGACTTATAGGCGTCCCCCACCGAGCCAACATCAGCAAACATGGCCCACACTCCACAGAAATCCCCGGCATCAGGAAGGAGATGTCCAAAGTAGCGAGACTTGCAAAATTTAAAATATATCAAAAAGTGGCAACCAATATTATACCAAGTTAACACACTGAACACATCTAAATCGATGCAAAATCACCATGAAAATTTTTTTTTTCCCCATGCTGATGGCTGACTCTTTAAAATTACTTTAATAATTACAGTTTAAAGCATATAAGAAACAGAAAATTTTATTTTTTCAGTGTAAGATCAATTTTTATTTCACTAATGAACACCAAAACAAATATTTCACTCATGGCTTCGCCACTCTTGCAAATACTTATTTTTGGTGTTCATTCAGCTGACTCTTTAAAATTACTTTAATAATCACGGTTTATTTAAAGCATATAAGAAACAGAACATTTGAATTTTTCATTGTAAGATCAATTTTTATTCCACTCATGAACACCAAAAGAAATATTTTCACTCGTTGCTTCCCAATCTTGAAAATACTTCTATTTGTGTTCATTTGGTGAAATATAAATCGATCTTACACTGAAACAATCAAATATCCCCTATATCTGCCCCAGGTACAGGAATGGAGGATTGCTATATTTTTTTTCAGATCTACTTCAAACTTTTTTGTAGGGTTCTCATTAGAACTCCCTCATAAATATAAAATGGGTTGTCATGTGACCCAAAGCTATAAGAACAAAAGCTCTTCAGTGCTGATGTTCACACGTGACTATCACTGATTTGTAGGAAGTCAACATAACAGTTATCTCTAGAAAACAGTTGTGCTATTCTTGATGTTGTGACATCAGAGTGCTGTGTAAAAGAAAGATTGTCATACACTGACTTGTAATAACTGCTCGACTTTGGCAAACAATTTAGGCCAAGATAAGATGCCACAGATCATGGTGTCTGATCAGGGTCTATTTTTTACCTGGCCCCTGCCCATCTGGGCTTGAAGAAATGGATGGGCTGCATGATGCTTCCACGCAGAGCTGAAACCTATTCGCACACGAGTACTGGTTAACCACTCAGTACTTATAAACCCTATTGGTACGGGCCTCCGTGGCCTAATGGATAAGAGCGCTGACTCTTAGTCATTAGGTCTCTCACCGCCGTGGGTTCGAGCCTCGCTCTGGTCACGTGTGACACGCCAAGTTCTGCAATGGAAGGTCAGGTGGTTTTTCTCCGGGTACTCCGGTTTTCGCCCACCTATGATTAACGATCGGCTCGATATGAGTGAAATAATCTTGAAAGGGCCGTAAAACCCAAACCAAAAAAAAAAAAAAAAACCCTATTGGTTTCATTGGGCAGCAGGGCTTGAGATGTCATTTCATCTCAATGTCGGGTAAAAGTCCTACAAAATTGGAAGCAACATCTCCATAGTGACCTTTACAGCGTTGATGGGGATGCTAGACCTCAAATCAAACAAACATCAGGGTCTAAACTCGTAGAAATTACAGGAATTTATGGGTAAATGCAAATCAGTCTGATTTTTCATTAAGGGCCACTTTCCCAGCTTAGAAACAATAGATCCAACAAAGCTTTTTTTTTTTTTTTTGTTTTGGTTTTATGGCCATTAAAATTAATTCACTTATTCTGAACCCTTTTTTAATTAGAAGTCAGTGATCAAGAGCTTCACAAGTGGGGCATTATTTGCCCATGGCAAGTAATTGTCTGTACCATATGACCTTGACCATGGGGGTACTGACCGGAGTCTTGCACATGACACATTGTTTCATAATGCTTAACATTTGTGAAAAGTAATTTTAAAATCCATTGATGAATAAATGAAGGTGCTAGCGGGTTAAAAAAAGCCACAGTGACCTTGACCTTGAGCCAAGTACCCTGAAAGTCAAACTCGCTTGAGATATTATCAAACCCAACCCTTGTATGAAGTTATATTAAAATCCATCAGGAAATAAATGCGCTAGAGCGATGACAGAGTTTTTTCTAAAATAGCCATAGCGACCTTGACCTGGACCTTGTAAGTCTAACTCACTCGAGCTATCATCACACCCAACATTTGTGACCGGCCCCGATAGCTCAGTTGGTAGAGTGTCCGCTCCGGGGAACGGGAGGTCTCGGGTTCGAGCCCGGGCCGCGACATACCAAAGTCGTTAAAAATGGTACTAGTTGCTCCTCGATTGGCACTCAGATTTACGGGGTAGAGCTAGGACTGGTCGATCCAGTGTCAGGATAATGTGACTGGGTGTGGTATCATGTAATGTGTCTGGGACATGATACTTCAGTGAGGCAGCACTATAAACGTGAGCATTGAGCTCCCTGTCGCAACCAGACACCGTCGTGATATGACTGAAAAATTGTTGAAAGCGACGTTAAACCCGAATTCACACACACACACACACCCAACATTTGTGTGAAGCTATATTAAAATCCATCAATAAATGTAGGTGCTAGAACGATAAAGTTTTTCTAAATATAGCCAAAGTTTTTCTAAAAATAGCCACAGTGACCTTGAGCTTGAGGCCATGACCTTGAAAGTCAAATTTGCTCGAAATATTATCAAAAGCAACATTTGTTTGATGTTATAGTGAAATCCATTAATAAATACATGCGCTAGAGTGATGACAAAGTCGAACTCACTCAAGATATTATCATAGGCAATATATATTAACCCATTTAGTACCAAATGGAATCTCCCTCCTTATATATAGCATGAATCCGTTTCAAAATTTAGGGGTGTCAGGTTTTGTTTTCTTCAAAATTTCTTAGGAAAATAGCTGAATTTTTTGCAAACAGTGCCGGCCCTGATCAGACGCTGTGTTTTGCAGCGTCTGATCTGGGCCTGCACTGTTTGCCAGGGTACCCCTTTAGGGGTTTCCAGTCTGAAATGGGTTAATTCTCCTAAAACTATAACATAGCTGAACTTTTTGCAAACAGTGTAGGCCCTGATCAGATGCCGCATTCTGTGATGTATGATCTGGGCCTGCACTGTTTGCCATGGTACCCGTTTTGGGGTTTCCGGTACTAAGTGGGTTAAGAGCGATGAAAAAGTTTTTTCTAAAAATAGCCACAGTGACCTTGGCCTTAAGGGCATGACCTTGGAAGTTAAACTGGCTTGAGATATTATCATAAGCAACATTTGTGTAAAGTTATTTTAAAATACGTCAATAAATGTAGGCGCTAGAGTGACGACAAAAGTACATATGTACATGACAAATTCTATATATTCCCCCTCACAAGTTTGTTGTGCGAGGGGATAAAAAGGATCATACCTCTCAGTCATAATAATTGGCAGATTTTACCCGAAATAGAACTTGATCTGCATTTTATGATAATACATGTATACCTGTGTATAAAATTTGATTCCAATCCACAAAGGTTTTTAAAAGATATATTCCATGGAAACCATTTCTCGAGTAAAAATAAAGTTGAAAAAGGCCATAACTCTCATAATAATTGGCTGATTTTAACCGAAATCGAACTTGGCCTGTATTTTATGATTATATACCTGTGTATAAAATATGAATCCAATCCATCAACATGATCAAGGTTTTCAGAGACCATTTCATTCATAATAATTAACTGATTTTACCTGAAATCGAATTTGACCTATATTTTTTTATTATACACCTGTGTATGAAATTTGAATCCAATCAACCCACCTTTTCTAAAGATATTGTGTGTGTGAATTCAGGTTTAACGTCACTTTCAACAATTTTTCAGTCATATCACGACGGTGTCTGGTTGCGACAGGGAGCTCAAATCTCACTTTTATAGTGCTGCCTCACTGAAGTATCATGTCCCAGACACATTACATGCTACCACACCCAGTCATATTATCCTGACACTGGATCGACCAGTCCTAGCTCTACCCCGTAAATCTGAGTGCCAAGCGAGGAGCAGCTAGTACCATTCTTAATGACTTTGGTATGTCGCGGCCTGGGATCAAACCCGTGACCTCCCGTTCCCCGGAGCGGACACCCTACCAACTGAGCTATCGGGGCCGGTATCTAAAGATATCGTACCAATCTTTTCTAAAGATATCACAAGGAAACCATTCTGTCAGGGACTTACGGACTGACAGAGGTTATACAATATCCCCACCCCCCATTTGAAAATGTTAGGGGCATAAAAATAATCAAAATGGAATAACTCGGGAACTAAGGATGGGTATAGAATCACACCATGATAGACCTATTTTTCAAAATGGGCATATAAAAATGCAGATGGAATATCAAAAAGAGAAGACCCTGATCAGGAGCATTCTGATTTTGGTCTACACTGTTTGCATTAGCCTATATGACCCAATACTTAGGATCATTATGGTATATGCATTATTTCATAACTTACCTGATAAGACTAATTTCATAATGTTGCTCAAGTGTCCATTCTAGTAAATATCTGTTGACATATTGGCCATGCAGCAAGTCTAAAAGAGAAAAAGTATGCAACAACTAAAAATGTGTCAATACAACACAGATGCCCCCGCACAGTGGCCCACCTCACCCCCCCCCCCCCCCCCCAAAAAAAAAAAAAAAAAAAACTCATATAACAATAACACTTTTTCATTGGACAGCATAACTCACCTGGAAAAGTGTCCTTGAGGTCACTGGCATAGGTTGGTGTTGGTGAATTGCTAATTAAACCTTTGAAAAATAACCAAATATGAACTCAATCCATTAAATGGTTTGGAAAATATGAGCTCTTAAAAATGTTAATATTAAAAAATGTTAATATTAAAAACTTCTAAGTCTGTAACCTTGACCTTGAGGTTATGGCTAAATGAAACTTTTGACCTGTACCTATCATCATTTCAAATATGAAGCAAATCCATCAAATGGTTCAGGAAATATGAGCTCTCAAAAGACATAACATAAAAAAATCTGTGTCTGTGACCTTGACCTTGAGGTCAGGGGTGTGGGGTATGGATGAATAAAACTTTGGACCTGTAAAGACATGTATCTTCATGCGAAATATGAATCAAATCCATTACGTAGTTTGGAAAATATAAGCTATTAACATACTTAAATGTGAAAATTTCTATGTCTGTGACCTTTACCTTAAGGTCATGTTCATTGGTAACCATAATGTTTTGGAAAATATGAACTCTCGAAAAATCACCATTAACCCTTGTCCTGCTGAATATTCATATATGCCACACCCACTACTGATTATCAACCAATCAGATTACTTGATGCAAATTATTGCAACACATTCACAATCTGAATGACAAACAATGTAGATCCTGATCAGATGGCTTCTTCAGAAGCCATCTGATCTGGATCTACATTGTTTCAAAGAAAAGGCATATCCGGGATTAGCAGGACAAGGGTTAAAAATTTCTATGTGTGTGACCTTGGCCTTGAGGTCTTAGGCATGAATGTTTTGGAAAAAACTAACTCTTTGAAAACTTTAACATTAAACATTTCTAAGTCTGTGACCTTTACCTGGACTGGATGGGTGGGGGTATTGCTGAATGAATATTATGACCTACATCTATCATCATACCAAATATGAACCAAAATCAATTGTAAAAGTTCAGGTTCTATCTGGTACAAATATCTTAACCCGTGTCTTTAACATTAACAATTTCTAAGTCTGTGACCTTGACCTTGAGGTCATAGGCATGAGTGGGGGTATTGCGGAATAAAACTTTGCACCTATATATCATCATCATACCAAATATGATTCCAACCCAACATATGCTTTGGAAGATATAAGCTCTTAAAGAACTAGAAATTGTGTTTGTGAAACACTATATGCTCCCAACCATATGCTTGTCTCTAAATGGGACAGTAAACAGTACCTCATGATCATTTGCATTCAAAATAAACCTGTCAAATATAAACAGATTTTAAACAAGTTATTCAGGTCATCTATGCCTTAGTAGCAAACAAACTGCCAATTATCATGAGCCTCTAAGCTCAAGCGGTTCTCCAGTTATTTTGTTCACAAGGTTTCCCTATAGCCACAATGCATAAGTCCAAAAAGAAGCATAACTCCATTAAATATTTTCGGAATTTCATCAGAAGTTAATCAGGTCATCTACACATTAGACCCAAACTGTATGCCAAATATCATGAGCCTAGCTCAAGGGGTTCTCCAGATATTTTTGTTCACAAGGTTTCCCTAAAGCCACTATGCATAAGTCCAAAAGGTGCATAACTCCATTAAATATTTTCAGAATTTCATTAAAAGTTATTCAGGTCATCTTCACATTAGACCCAAACTGTATACCAAATATCATGAGCCTAGCTCAAGCGGTTCTCCAGATATTTTGTTCACAAGGTTTCCCCATAGCCACAATGTTTAAGTCGAAAAAGTCGCATAAGTTAACTCCTTTCAAATTTTTTGGAATTTGGTCAAAAGTTAATCAGGTCATCTACACATTAGACCCAAAATGTAAGCCAAATATCATGAGCCTAGCTCTAGTGGTTCTCCAGATATTTTGTTCACAAGGTTTCCCAATAGCCATGCATAAGTCCAAAAAGGGCATAACTCCATAAAAATTTTTTGGAATTTCGTCAAAAGTTAATCAGGTCATCTACACATTAGACCCAAACTGTATGCCAAATATCATGAGCCTATCTCAAGTGGTTCTTCAGATATTTTGTTCACAAGGTTTCCAAATAGCCACAACGCTTAAATCGAAAAAGGCGCAAAACTCCTTTCAAATTTTTTGGAATTTTGTCAAAAGTAAATCAGATCATCTACACATTAGACCCAAACTGTATGCCAAATATCATGAGCCTAGCTCAAGCAGTTCTCCAGGTATTTTGTTCACAAGGTTTCCCCATAGCCACAATGCATCATGCTAACAAGTCCCTGAAATAAACACACCCTTACACCCCACTTTATATAGAGAAAACTGGGGTTTATGGGTGTATCCATTATTTTCCTTATTTCTGCTCCTAGACATAGGTTGTAGATACTTGTTAGAACCGCCTCATTGAGTACCCACAACCTATGTTTTGAGTATAAATAAGAATAATATCAAAAATTTTCTTCAGAAAATTGACCATTTTGGAGATGTGAAAAATGCACCATGATGCACGGATGTGTTATCGTAATGCAGTACAAAATTGGTTAACCCTTCTCCTCCTGAACAAGATAACCCATACCTTTACAAAAAGTGTAGAGCCAAGAAGCCATCTGATTAATGCAGGAAAGAAAGTCACAGGAAAAAACATCACTGAAAAAAGTCATAGGTTGGGTATTAACCCATTGCATGCAGGTATCTTGGCAAACAGTGCAGGCCCAAATCAGATGCCGGTCTGCACTATAATTTGCTTACAGGATTTTCAGTCAAAAATAGAATAAAAACAAAAAATAGGCCTGACACCCATTATGACAAATTGACTTGTCCAACATATAGCAATAGGGTGAGTGAGTGAGTGTTAGAGTTTTACGTCCCACCAACAGCTAAGATCATACGGAGACGGGACCTTGGTTTAAAGACTCATCCGAAAGTCTGGAGAAGCCCGGGATCGAGCCTGCGATCCCTGTTTTACAAGGCGAGTAGCGTAACCACTACACCACGAAGGCTTCTATATAGCAATAGAAGAGTCCACTGGTTAAAAACATAGTCACAGAAAAAGTCACAGAATTGGTTTCAATCATGTTCAATATTTTCTTAGTTTGAGTCAAAACATATTGTTGGTGCTCATGTTAAATCAGGTTAAAAGAACATCCTTCTACCCCCACTTTGTACAGAAAGTTAAGGTCTTCAGGGGTATACACTGTTTACCTTATTTCTGCTCTGAGGACGGTTGTGGGTACTCATTTGAACCACCTCAAGGAGGCAGTTGCCCACGGTCTATATTTGGCCTAGAAATATGAAAAAATTTGCTGCAGAAAAATACTAGATCAAAAGATACTGAAGACAAATATATTAATTTAATGAGAAGGGTCTAACAAGTATCCACCACCTTGAACAAAAATAAGAAAATTAATCAATACCCCCATAAAACCACACTTTTCTCTGTATATTCATTGCACAGACTTGTTGACCTGATTTTTTTTCTAGTAAAAGCATTTATAATTTGTCTGTGAATGAATGTCTATGCTCTATATACATGTATGCATCACATTGACAAATTAAAAATGAAGGCAATGATCTGTGGAATCAAATTCCTTTTAAATCCACTAAAAGTTATATATAGGCAAAAGTCAGATGAGCAGGACCTGGTATTGTCAATATTTTCATTTATGGTCAACATCCTTTTAATTGAAAATTTCTATACTTTCTTATTTGTGACTTTTCTCTGTAACTTTATTTTTATGACTCTTTTTTCCTGTGACTTGCCTTCCGATCACCTTACAAACAGAGTAGAACCAAAAAGTCATCTGATCTGGATCTACAAGCTTTGTCATGCAGTTTGTCAAGTAATTTAATCAGGATCTACACTATTTGTCATGCTGTTTGTGAAATGCATACATAATATCAATTAATTTGACTGGGGGATAGTCAGAAATGGGTGTGGCTAATTAATTTATTCAGCAGGATAAAGGTTAAACTCTGATCAGCCAGTCCTATTTATCTAAGTTAGTGTCACAAGGTCTCTTTTCAAGTAACATGTGTGACTACATAGAAGGCTTATCTATTTCATGCACTGGACACAACATTGTAATTCTTATCTTTCATCAATAAACACAGGTGACTGACTTGGACTCCCCACAGGGATTTGCAAGAAGTTTGAGAACTGGTTAACAAAGAGACTTATATAAAGTCTGATGAGATGTGACTTTTTTTTTTTTACAAAGTAATCCTTAGATGAAAATATGTACCCCTTCCTCAAATCTCTCTTGAGATCAGAGTGTTGTTTTTGAGTCAATCTGGGCTGGATTTGTTTGGCAAGCAGTGTAGACCCAGATCAAATGATACAGAGGGTGGCATCTGATCAGGATCTACATTATTTGCATAATGTATAGGAATTTAACTGTTTCCAAATGGGGTTAAAATGTTAAGAGCCTGAGCATTCCTGATATTCCATCACGAAAACACGCCTATATAATTCAGACCCCCTTGAACACTACTTTTCTATATAGTAAAACTGGGGTTTACAGGTGTAAACCTTATTTTTTTGTTTCTGCTCCAAAAGATAGATTGTGGATACTCATTAGAACCACCTCATGGAGGCCTAAAGTTTACCCACAATCTATATTTTGAGTAGAAATAAGAAATATATCACAATTTTGCATCTAAAACTTTTGTATTTCCGGCAGTAAATCTTACAATGTATTTGTATAGGGGTGTTTTCATAGAATGTAGGAAAGAAAGTATCAGGAAAAAAAGTATCGGAAAAAAAAAAGAATCCGGAAAAAAAGTATCAGGAAAAAAAAATGTCAGGAAGAAAGTCTCAGTTTAATGTGACCAATTTGTGGGAATTTTACCAACCAGACATTGAGCTGAAATGACACCTCAAGCCCTGCCGCCCATTGCACACAGGTCCGACTTGCACACTTGTTTAATTGGAGGTTTAACATCCCCATCTACACTATATATGTCATTTTGGAGGCGTTGCTTCCAACTTGTGGGACTTTTACCCGACAGCGAGATGAAATGACATCTCAAGCCCTGTCGCCCAATGAAACCAAATAGGGTTCATGAGCATGGAGGTCTGACTTGCACACTTTAGTTTCTTTAATTGGAGGTTTAACATCCCCGTCAACACTATATATGTCATTTTGTACTTTTACCAGACATTGAGATGAAGTGACCTCTCATCCCTTTTATAAGGTAAGGATTACAGAGAATTGCAAAATTGATTATTACACTGAAAAACAAATCAAAACATACAAAAGTATCCTAATCATCATATCATCGTAACATCAGAAGCAAATCTGATTAAAACTGAAACTTTGTTTCCAGATACTTTTTTCCCACCCAAAACTGATACTTTTATGCCCGATACTTTCTTTCTGATTACTGTTTTCATAATGCAACCTGAATGAGTACCCACAATCCACACCATTACACACATCTGTGTTGGCATATTTTGGGCTCATTATATTGATGGGCCCCAAAATGGACCATTGGCCCATTTCCTATTCATTTACATGAAAGAAAATCAAGATTTTGATGGGCCTATTTGAATTTTTATGGGCCTTTTGGAAATATTTATGGGCCTACACATTACAGCATTGAGCAAAATAAATCAGATTCAGTCCATAGATTCTAACTAATATAATTTTCCCATACAATGGCTTGAGTGGAATAAAAAAATACATCCCCACCATCAAGCAAACATGCCTATATAATTTTGACCCCATTAAACCACACTTTTATACAGTAAAACTGGGGTTTACAGGGGTATACATTATTTTTCTTATTTCTACTTCAAAACATAGATTGTGGGTACTCGTTAGAACCGCCTTGCCTAAGGCAGTTCTAATACATACCCACAATACATGTATATGCTTTGAGCAAAAATTATCAGGATTTTTATCTAAAAAAATTTCTTTTAGGTGTTTTTTTTTTTTTTTTCCAATATATTAGAATAGGCGTGTTTTCGTTATGTATTTTAAATAACTCTGCTTTTGAGTGTAGGACAAACGCCCACTGGACAAAAGCTCACTAGGCCAAAACCCAACTTGGACAATAGCCCACTGGGACAAAAGCCCATGCTGATGTTTACCAGACGTTACTTTGTATGTGTATTTTAGTTAAAATTATGTCCACCAATGACTAAGGTCATACGTATATGTGAATTGAGGAAAACAAGTCACAGTTTTGGGTAGGAAAACTAGTTGGCTACTGCCTGCATGTCGAACCGCCAGTGCTTAATGAAAAAGGTTAACATTTGCTAAGGAAAAAGGTTAACATAGGCCTAAGTACGTCCGGACGGACGCCATTGTGGCGACTACCGGGTATGTCTCGCATTCGCTAAAGCGGCTCGACAAAAAGTCATGTGAAAAAGCCACATAATTGAACTTAAATCATTGTTTTCAGTATATATTTGTGAGTAACTGATTCAAATGGTGACAATTACGAATGACGATACACAATGGAAGTTTCCATCCTAAAGCTTGTTCATGTAACATGCCCATGTGATAAAAGTGGTATCTTTTCTGTCTCGAGGCCTAGCATAAATCAGATGGAAACTTATAGACTGTGGGTCATTGTTAGGACAGCCTCTATGTGGTTGTTTTAAATATTACTCGCAATCTATGTTGTTGAGCCTAAAATAAGGAAAAAAATGGCTGTTAAGTGTTTTGTGAGTTACTGATTGATAAGTTCCATTCCAAAGTATTGATGATGACTAGCAGAGTTAAATCCATATTTAAACCCTTATCCTGCTCTTCATGACAACCTCTGTCTTTGCAAACAGTGTAGATCCAGATCAGATGGTTTCTGAAGAAGCCATCTGATCAGGATCTACACTGTTTGACAGTCAGATTAAGAATTTGTAGGAATAAATTACATCGAGTAATTTGATTGGTTCAAAGTCAGTGGCTAAATTGAATATTCAGTAAGAGAAGGGTTAAGATCCGTAAGAGTCTTCACATTACCATGACAAATTGCAACTACGCTAGAAATAGCATTTTTCAGATTTTATTTTTTTCTAATTTTTAGCCCGAACAGAGATTGTGGGAGCTAAATAGAACCCCCTCACTTGGATGCTTCTTACAGGTACCCACAATCTTTATTTTTGAGCAAAAATAAGGAATGTAATGAATAGTACTTAAACCCCATTTTTCTATATATATAATGTGGGGTTTACATGGGTATTCACAATAAAAACTCATTAACAGGATGAATACTACCACTTTGCCAAAAGACTAAGTGTATGTGCTTTCATTGTAATTTTGAAAATAAATTCCACAAGCAAATAACCTCATCAGCAAAATGACCTAAATGACAATTACCCCAGCATCTTTTATTGATATCAGAAAATTTATTTATGTTTAACAACCTTTTTTAAGCAGATTTTTTTTTCCAATTTTTATTATTTGTGACTTTTTTCCTGCGACATTTTTTCACACACCAAAACTTGACCCTGGTTGAAAGCCGCATCCGAATGTCTGGATCAGAAGCATACTCAAAAAATTATCTTGCTACAGATACAGTCTGATCTGGGTCTACATTGATTGATTAGGCCTATCTGTCCCAATACACAGGATCAATACAGTATATGAACACATTGGTGTATATAAGTACATGTACAGTAGAATTAGGGGAGGAACTAATGTTGGCAGAACTTGTGGCCTGACCCTGTTGCTTGATTTATGATGCAATAAAATATGTTTATACTAATTCTGCTTACAGAACCACCCCTATTTTTGAACCATTATGCTATTTAGAATATTTTTTGCTAGACTCAAACTGTTTCCTATATATAACTAACTGTCATTTATTAAGATTAAAACCACCCAGCTATTCAGTATTAAACTCCGTTCAAAAAATCTGAATCATCGATTTTTTCGTTTCTTCCTTTTAATACTCATTTTATCCCATACATCACTATGGGAAAGTTTTAGACCTGACTCTCCGCCGATTTCTCCAGCAAGTCCTATGCCTCTGCGACAGTCAAGAAAGGCTGTGATTATTTGGAGAAAATTGCAAAACAAAGAAATGAGACCACCGACTAAGTCCATTTGATGATGATTGCCAGGTAAAATAATAAATATTCAAATCCATGTGATACTCTTTATTTATAAATAGATATGCAATTACGACATACCTTACATTCGAATGACTAGATAGAAGCTCTCTAGGAACGGGGAGCCACTAGTGGGATGTGCTGTCAACAGTGTTCAAAATGAATTATGCCAATATCAGATGTGGTGTCACAGCTAATGATTTCCCATTAAGTGATCGTGCAAATAAAACATAGACGCCCTTGTAATTTACAATGTGTCTTGAGCAGTAACCACTTCTATATATATATATGGCTTAAAAGGGTGTATCGAACCTGTCAGAATGTCTTAGTCTGTGAACGAAAATTTAGATTTTGCAATTTTCTCCAAATAATCACAGCCTTTTCTTCAAACACCCATGGGTGGGGGTCATAACATCCTTTATCTTAAAGACAGACAGTGGTAGAGGATTCCAATCATTTATTAACCCAAAAGTTTTGAGATGTAGAACTTTGAATTCCTATTCTTTGAGAAAGCAATAAGAAAAAAAATAACAGAAATGGCACCCAGGAGTAATACGCTGTTTATGGGTTAATAGTATGGAGTGTATGTAATGGAGTGTAACCTGGAGTGTATGTAATGTACACCTGCATGACACCCTCGTGAGGGGTGTTACAGTGTTACAGTATTATTATAGAATGAAAAATAGTACACCACAACCTCTTTATAACACTATTGTTGGGGTCCAAAGCAGAAATTGTATTACTTAAACAACTGTGTTATATCCGAACTTTGAATCCCCATACGCCACCCCATTTTTATATAAACTGGAGTTTACAAGGGTAAATAATATTATTTACTGACCCCCTTAGGTCACAAGTAGAGGGTCCCCTTCAGGAATGGGAGGCCACGGGTTCAATCCACGGCAGCGCCATACCAAAGACATAAAAAATGGTACTAGGTTCTCCTTTGGCTGAGAGTTGCATTATCAGTGGTAGTCCTAGGAAGATAAGTGGAAGGTAGTTAAGTATTTTTAAAGCATACTTTGTCTCGATAAAAGCTCTATAGGGCTTAATGTTATTTGTTTCAAATAAGCGATGTTAAATATAGCTCCATCTTTTATTATTTTTCTTATTTCTGCTCAAAACCATAGACCATGGGTACTTGTTAGAACCACCTTGTCCCGGCATTCCTAATGAGTACCCACAATCAGCCCAGAATGCACATGATGTAATTGTGACATATCAACCTTGGTACAACGTCGTGACTTTTATGCAATGTGACAGCTACTTTGCACCGATGTTGATTTGACCTTGCCCTAGCTGGGAGTGTTCAGAATCAGAATTTTTCATATGAAAATGTTCATTTTTTTTTTTTTTTTTTTTTAATTGTTTGTTTGTTTGGTTTGAGGTTTAACGTCCCCATCAACACTGTAAAGGTCATTTTGGAGATGTTGCTTCCAATTTTGTGGGACATTTACCAGACGTTGAGATGAAATGACATCTTTTCTTTTTTTCTCCTATTACTTCTACTCGCTCACATCTGAGCATTACGAGCAGGATTTCCTGAGTAAAGCTCAGATGTGAGCGAGTAGCAGTAATAGGAAAAAAAATAAAAGATGACATTTCATCTCAACGTCTGGTAAATGTCCCAATGAAATCAATAGGGTTTAAAAGCATGGACGGTCCGACTCGGAACCGCTTTGCCTGGGCAGGCTTAGATCCTCTAAGCAGTTTACCAGTACTTGTGTGCGAGTCGGACTTAGCTCTGCGTGGAAGCATCGTACAGCCCATCGGGACTGTTTTTTTTTTTTTTTTTATTTGAATAGAAGTTTTTTTTTTTTTTTTTTATTGTTCTATAAATAACGGCATAACTATCTATCTATCTTCTGATACTGCGTCGGTCTCATTTGACCATTACCGCAGGTGTATATTATATACACTCCAGGTTTTGCAGGATGAAAGCCTACACAGTAATCATGTAATTATGGTAGGGATCTTTAACCTGCACAGGGGATGGTTCTCCCTGCACAGGGGGCCTCCAGTTAACGTCCCGATCCGAAGGACGGTGCACTTTACGACATTCATCCCTGCAAATGATGCCAATGGAGGGTGTTCGGACACCGAAATTTTATCGCCGCTGCCGGGGATCGAACTAATGCTGTGGCGTGGGAAACTGAGATCCTTACCTGGATTTTGGACTAAACAATGACTAATGAAATGTTCACTCGTCTGTCCAAACCACATTTGAGGTTGCTTCCACCAAATTAATTCCGGCTTGAAGACAAACAAGATACTGTTGTTGTTTGTCTATATATCGCGCTGCTTATAAACAACAATTTTCTTGTTGTTGTTGTATATCAATAAGTCATTTTATCAATTTTCAAACAAGACATTTTCAGAGATTCACATTTTGGGGTTTCTCGATTAGTCAAGTTAAGTGTACGCCGAGTTCTACAAGAGAACAGAATAGAATATGGTATTTTTTATTCTCCAATAAGGACAATAAACATCTCATTACCATGCAATAAATCACGGTCTGACAAATTTCAGATCATGGGGTAACAGACAGGTATGCCTTGTGTTAATATGACTGGAATAGGCCAGGTAGCTCCTCTGTTGATCTGCCCTTAGGCTATATATCTAGGTAACTGAATGGTTCGTGGAGTGTTGGGGACATATGAAATATTTTGTGAAAAATATACAAAAATTATTTGATTAAATCGGGTGCATACATTTACCGGAAAGCACCAAAATACCGGAAAGCAAACCAAAATACCGGAAAGCACATATAAATACCAAAAAGCACTTTGTACTTGTTTTTTTTTTTTTTTTTTTGTTTTTTTTTTACAGCGGAGGAACATGTTAAAAATGTAATTTAGGCCTATGTATTAGATTTATATTGATAATTTTACCTAAAAAACTTTAATATGCATCCCCAATCCCCTAGGGTATTGTCAGAATGACATGCAAGTTTCAAGAATTGCACGCTGCTATCTATATAGATATATCTTCAAACACTGCAGCAACCGTTTGAGAGTGTTATGTGCAATTTAAAGAACTTGAACCAGACAGCTCTGAATACATTGGTTAAATAATGTCGTCTTGACGTTAGTTCAATTAAGAAATGAAATTTATTTTTCTGCAGTTCATGGATGTTTTTTTTTTTTTTTTTTTGCTAAATTCTAAATTTAGCCACCCACCCAACTGAGGCAATGGCCAAATATGACCGACTCAGTATAAGAAGATAGATAGATAGAAGTATGAACGCAGTGGGTCGCGTGCAAAGTAAATGAACCCCGAAGGGGTTCATGTAAACTTTGCAAGCGACCCACTGTCGTTCATACTTTCATGAAAAGCAGACAAATTAAGTTTATTTTTTATATTTACATTGTTTGCCCCTCATCACTGGGCGAAAAATGCTTGTAGGGCAAGCTTTTAAAGCTGAAAAACATTTACACGCTGTTTTTCTAACGTTTTCCAGTATATATAAGTGCTTTTTGGTATTTATATGTGCTTTCCGGTATTTTGGTTTGCTTTCCGGTATTTTGGTGCTTTCCGGTAAATGTATGCACCGGATTAAATCCTTAGCTTAAAACACTGTAACTCCAATGGCTATATATTAAAATGCCGACTAACTAATATTCAGGTATGAAAATATCGAAAGATATTGAAAATGTTATTTTTCATTTTTATTTATTTTTCATTTTTATTTATTTTATTTTATTTTTCACATTCATTCTTTTTTGCAATTTCTCTCTTTCTTTCTTCCAATTGCGCCTTAACCCCAGTAGGGGACATACTTAGTGTATATTATATACACTCAAGTTTTGCAGGATGAAAGCCTACACAGTAATCAGGTAATTATGGTAGCGTTCTTTAACATGCACATGGGATTGCTGTCCCCGCACATGGGGCCTCCAGTTAAAGTCCCGATCCGAAGGACATTCATCCCTGCAAATGATGCCAATGGAGCTTGTTCAGACACCGAAATTATCACCACAGCCGAGGATCGAACCCGGGGCCTCCAGCATCAGAGGCAAGTGCACTATATTATATACAACTGAGCCATCTTTCTAATATACTGCTGAAGGGATGGGTCCGGGCTCTAGTGAACGTTCTGATCCGAAGTGCGTCTCACTTTAGGGCAGTCGTCCATACTTATTATGTCGACTGGAAGATGTCTGGACACCGAAATTATATACTTGCTGCCAGGGATCGAACCCTCTGCAGGACCCGTAGTACCAGTAGCAAGAGCACTAATCACTCAGTTCTCACGTTTCTGTTGGTGTTAGCTTCAAAGGCTATATTAGACTACTGACTAACAAATATTCAGGTATGAAAATATCGAAAATGAGCATTTTATTATTATTATTATTTTCTTTTTATTTTATTTATTTTAATCCGCTCATCTGGACATGCAGAAATAGATGCTGCGATGTGCTGAACCCGGGCCGACCACGCATGAGTACTGATAAACTGCTTAGAGGGTCTAAACCTCCCCGAGACGGAACACCCTAACATATAAACTCATTTTGGTTTCATCGGTCATTTCATCTCAATGTCGGGTAAAAGCCCCACAAAATTGGAAGCAACGTATAGCAAAGTCACAAATCAGGAAACAGTGTTTGCAACGAAGCGTTTTGGATAACAAATCACAAAAAAAAAAAATAAAAAATAAAAAAAAAATAATAATAATAATAATAAGGACTAGACAATTATACAAAAATAAGGTTCTGTAATATATGTAAATAATAAATTGTTTGTTAAAAAAAGTGTCTTATAAAGCATGTTTTTACACCATCCACTTTAAAATACTACCCTGCTGAAATCTTCTTAACATTGAAATTCAAACATAAAAAAAAAAAAAAAAATGTCAGTATTTGCAATGCACCACCTCCACATTACGCAAACACGCCAATACATTGCCACCTTTATCGCTGAAAAAAAATGAAAATTTTATGATGAAAAATTGTGATATTTTTCTTATTTCTGCTCCAAATATAGATTGTGGGCACTCGTTTGAACCGCCTCATCCAGGCGGTTAATTCTAACGTGTACCCACAATCTATATTTTAGAGCAGAAATAAGAAAAATAAGGTATACCCCCGGAAACCCCAGTTTTACTATATAAAAGTGGGGTTCAAGGGGGTAAAAATTATATAGGCATGTTTTCGTGATGATTTTGAATAGAAATATAAACTCCATATTTTTTATTCATGAATTCCTCCATTTTTTTCTGTCAATGAATTCGGGGATCATTACAGTGGCAAATATGGTGTATTATCACAGATGTATATATGTATATGTCACCTGGTTTATTGACAGGTAGGATCAATAGTTAATCACAGGATCAATAGAGAGCAGTAGACACTCGAACTAATAAAGCCTTACAATTAGGAATGGGTTTTCAGTCTGGGTCTCAGATATTTCTTAAATTTTCATAATCATGTCTACCTCTATTATAATTGCTGGGCTAGCGCTGTATTAAGGAGGTCTCTCCTTTTTAAGCCCAGCATTGTTCAGGAATCTTTCAGTCCCTTTCATTTTAGTCACAGTCTAAATCATGCGAAGCGTCCATATTCATGTACAACCACGAATTGTTTAGAGCAAACATAACCAGCAGAGTAAAACAACTAAGTATGGATTGAAACGTAAAAGAAAAAGAAAGGAAAAAGAATCCACAGGTTATACATTTTTTTTTTTTTTTTGGTCTCTGTTGGGAGGTGAGGGTTAATTAATTGCATCGATTCTTGATCATTGCCTTCACTTCTAATAAAATCGTAAAGTAAGACTTTAAAGACAAACAAGAAAAAAACTTCCAAGCTTCTGTGAAGAATGAAAGAACCAAGACAACGCGTAGATCTAGTTTGCCACCCTCGGGCAATTTAGGTGAACCCACCTAATCGGAAGCTGTCCGGAAAGTACCGAAATATTCCGAGGTAGAATTATCTGAAGAAAAAACAAAAACAAAAAAAAAAAAAAAAAAATAAAAATAAAAAAAAATGGGTAACTGTAAAATGCCTCATAAAACATAACAAAGGAGGCCCACAAAGGAGATGTGCAGATCCTGACACAGGTGAATAACATCGATTTATTGTCATTTCTAGAAATCCACATTGACATGGATTTCTAGTCATAAGGCACGTTGGTTTCGGCCCGGGTAGTTTCGGCCTAAATTTGGACTTTGGTCATTTAGGCATATTTCGTTGGGTCGTTTCAGCCCGGGTCATTTCGGCCAGAATTAATCAGATAGAATTTTATCAATTATATATATATCTATATATATATATTATCAGATTATTTGAAAATATTGCATTAGGTAATCACAGGGACACGGTTCATACTGATTTTGCTCTTCTAGAATGAAATATATGCATACTAGTATATACAGTGTAGAATGAAATATAAGCCTACTAGTATATACAGTGTATATATACACTGTATATACTAGTACGCTTATATTTCATTCTAGAAGAGCAAAATCAGTATATATGGACCGTGTCCCTGTGATGTAAATAGCATGATGCCGCTCCGGCCCATCAGGGCTTGAAGAAATAGCTAGATGGGCTGCACAATGCTTCCAGGCAGAGCTTTTTTTTTTTTTTTTCTCCTATTACTGCTACTCGCTCACATCTGAGCATTACGAGCAGGATTTCCTGGGTGGTAACCAGTACTTTCTGTTTTTTTTTTTTTGTTTTGTTTTTTTAAGCAATGTGGATGAAGTGCCTTGCTCAAGGGCACAACACTTTGGTCAGCGTGAGGCTCGAACCCGCAACCTCTTGATCACTAATCCGATGCGCTACCACTGCACCAAAGCGCTGAAACCGACAGCACTTAATACTGGTAAACTGCTTAGAGGACCTGCCTAAAGTGGTATGAGTAGGACCTTCCATGCATATAAACCAAAGTCCCTATATATTGGTTTCATTTGGCGACAAGGCTGAGATGTCATTTCATCTCAATGTCTGGTAAAAGCCCCACCAAATTGGAAGTAACGTCTCCAAAATGACCTAGTGTTGACATGGGGTTAATTTTTGTTTGTTTGAATTGGAGTTTAATGGCCCAGACAACACTAGGTCATTTTTGAGCCAGTCAGTTTACCTATCCACACTGTTCCTGGGCAGGCTTATATGGAAGTGATTAACCAGTACAGTGCACATTCTTTTGCCAGAAACTGACAACTGCCCTTCTTGAATCAGCGGAAGGGAGAGAATGACCGTAGAAAAGATTTCATGATCAATCTCCACGAATGAATGTTGCCAACCCCAGCAGGAATTGAACCTGCATCCTTCTGATCACCAGTCAGACGCGCATCTGACTGAGTACCGAGGCCAGGGACGTGGAGGTAAAACCTCAAATCAAACAAACAAAAGCTTCCACGCAGAGCTGAAACCAACCACACATGAGTACTCCATGGTAAACTGCTTAGAACATCTAGCTAAAGCCTGGAAAAGCCAGTGCTCAGATAAAGTGGTGCAAGTTGGACCATCCATGCAAATAAACCAGGGTATTCATATCATTGGACAGCGATTGAGATGCCATTTCATCTCGATATCAGCTTAAAGGGCAACAAAATAGGAAGCAGCATCTCCAGAATAACATAAAAAGTGTTGATGTTAAACCGCAATCAAACAAACATTACCTTGTCACGTTAGCCAAGGTGATGTAACGGCCTCCGCATATCAGGGCTTGAAGAAAAAGATGGGCTGCATGATGCTTCCAAGCAGAGCTGGAACTGACTCCCCATGAGTACTGGTAGACTGCTTAGAGGGGCTAAGCCTGCCCAGGAAAAGCGGTGCGAGTCCATGCTTATAAACCCTATTGGTTTCATTGGGCAACAGGGCTTGAGATGTCTTTTCATCTCATTGTTAGGTAAAAGACCCACAAAATTGGAAGCAACGTCCCCAAAATGACCTATATAAAGTGTTGATGGGGACGTTAAAAAGATGGTTATGTAAGTAAATTAACAAATTTTAAATGTGCTGATCATAGCCATGTTTTGAGCTAGCACAAACATGATTGACTAGAAACAATAAAAAAATTATATGGGACATCAGTCATCTGCTTATCATTTTTTTACGCGACAGATGAGCTTTTGTGGTCACTTGTTGTCCCTCGTCCGTGCGTGCGTCAGTGCGTACATGCCACAGATACATATTAATGGGGTTTATGTTCTGTACTTTTCATACTTAATGAGGTTTATTCCGTAAATTTTTGTGTTATGGGGTTAAATTTGTGTCATTATGGGGTTAGTGGCTGTACACATCTACATTATAGGGTTAAAGTCTCCATAGAGTTAACATGGGGAACCCCAGAAAGTACGTCTCATAAGAACGTCTGTGTGTCCGTCCGAAAACAATTTCTTCAAATGACATCTCCTAAACCACTGATCGGATTTTGACCAAACTTCACAGGAATGATTCTTAGGTGGTCCCCTTTCAAAGTTGTTCAAATGGTTTCGGTCAGCGTTGCACATCTAGGTCATAGGAGCCAAAAATAGATTTTTTTTCACCAAAAACTTAAAAAATCTTCTTCTCTGAAACCACAAGACCCAGGTCTTTGATATTTGGTATGAAGCTTCATCTAGTGGATCCCTTCCAAGATTGTTCAAATTATAGTGCTGGGGCCAAAAATGCCCCCGCCCCGGGGCCCTTTGGTTTTACATGGGCCTATATAGGGAAATGCTTTAAAAATCTTCTTCTCTGAAACCGTAAGGCCCAGGTCTTTGATATTTGGTATGAAGCTTCATCTAGTGGACCCCTACCAAGGTTGTTCAAATTATAGTGCTAGGGCCAAAAATGCCCCTGCCCCAGGGCCCTTTGGTTTTACATGGGCTTATATCTATAGGGAAACTCTTTAAAAATCTTCTTCTCTGAAACCACAAGGCCCAGGTCTCTGATATTTGGTATGAAGCTTCATCTAGTGGACCCCTACCAAGATTGTTCAAATTATAGTGCTGGGGCCAAAAATGTGCCCCTCCCCCCTCCGGGGGCCCTTTTGTTTTACGTCGTCTTATAGAGGGAAAATCTTTAAAATTCTTCTTCTCTGAAACCACAAGGCCCAGGTCTTTGATATTTGGTATGACACTTCATTTAGTGGACCTCTACCAAGATTGTTCAAATTATGCCTCTGAGACCAAAAATGGTCTGCCTCGGGGCCCTTCGGTTCATTTTGTTTATATAGAGAAAACCTTTAAAAATCTTCTTTTCTGAAACCACAAGGCCCAGGTCTTTGATATTTGGTTTGAAGCTTCATTTTGTGGACCTCTACCAATTTTGTTCAAATTATAGCCCTGGGGCAAAAAATGCCCCCGCCCCGGGGCCCTTTGGTTTTACAATTGGTTTATATAGGGAAAACCTTTAAAAATCTTCTCTGAAACCACAAGGCCAAGGTCTTTGATATTTGGTATGAAGCTGCATTTAGTGGACCCCTCCTTATATATACCAGGAGTCCCTTTCAAAATTAAGGGGTGTCAGGTTGTTTTTTTACCTTCAAAATTTATTTGGAAAATGGCTTTACTTTCCTCAAACAGTGAAGGCCCTGATCAGAAGCCACATTCTGGGCTTGCACTGTTTGCCCTGGTACCCGTTTTGTGGTTTCCGGTACTAAATGGGTTAATTGTCTGGAATTTTGGGAAAAGTGTAGGCCCAGATCGTATGCCGCTTTCTGCGGCGTCTGATCTGGGCTTGCACTGTTTGCCAACTATCCGTTTTGGGGTTTCCGGTACAAAATGGGTTAAAAACTTTACAGAGGCTTAAAATGATCTTGTAGTGTTTTGTGCTTAAACAGTTGTGTATTGTGAAAGAAGTTGAGAGAATTCCCGCCTTGGTAATATTGAAGAACAAACTGTTCTGAATTCAAAGATTCATATGCAAGTTTGTTTGTTTAATTTGATGTTTAACATCCTTGTCAACACTGTATAGGTCATTTTGGAGACAATGCTTCCAATTTTGTGGGACTATTACCCGACAATGAGATGAAATGTCATCTCAAGCCCTGTTGACCAATGAAATCAATAGGGTTTATAAGCATGGACAGTCCGACTCCCACTGCTTTGCCTGGGCATGCTTAGTTCCACTAAGCGGTTTACCAGTATTCGTGTGCGGTCAGATTCAGCTCTGTGTGGAACATGTAGCCCATCTATTTCTTCAAGCCCCCATGGGTGGGGGTGGCAACATGCAAGTATATGTCAGTATGAATTGGGTATTTTGGATTTTTATTTGGGTTTGTTACCCTTCAATTTATTTTTTGCTCACCGTCACGTAGTGACGAGGTGAGCTTTTGGGATCACTTTTTGTCGGTCGTGCGTGTGTGCATTCGTCCGTGCGTCAACTTTTTCTTCAAACGACATCTCCTCCTAAACCACTGATCGGATTTTGACCAAACTTCAGTAATGATCCTTAGGTGGCCCCCTTTCAAAGTTGTTCAAATGGTTCCAGTCCATTGCACATCTAGGTCACAGGAGCCAAAAATAGATTTGTACACAGAAAACTTTAAAAAAAAAAAACTTCTTCTCTGAAACCACAAGGCCCAGGTCTTTGATATTTGGTATGAAGCTTCATCTAGTGGACCCCTACCAAGAGTGTTCAAATTATAGTGCTGGGGCCAAAAATTCCCCCGCCCCGGATCCCTTTGGTTTTACATAGAATTATATAGGGAAAAATCTTTAAAAATCTTCTTCCCTGAAACCACAAGGCCCAGGTCTTTGTTATTTGGTATGAAGCTTCATCTGGTGAACCCTACCAAGATTGTTCAAATTATAGTGCTTGGGCCAAAAATGCCCCCGCCCAGGGGCCCTTTGATTTTACATGAGCTTATATAGGGAAAACCTTTAAAAATCTTCTTCTCTGAAATGTTCAGCAAGGCCCAGGTCTTTGATATTTGGTATGAAGCTTCATCTAGTGGACCCCTACCAAGATTGTTCAAATTATAGTGCTGGGGCCAAAAATGCCCCAGCCCCCTGGCCCTTTGGTTTTACATGGGCTTATATAGGGAAAACCTTTAAAAATCTTCTGCTCTGAAACTGCAAGGCCCAGGTCTTTGATCTGTGGTATGAAGCTGCATCTAGTGGACCCCTACCAAGATTGTTAAAATAATAGTGCTTGGACCAAAAATGCCCTGGCCCCGTGGCCCTTTGGTAACGAAGTTTGGTTTTACATTGGCTTATATAAGGACAATCTTAAAAAATCTTCTTCTGTGAAACCACAAGGCCTAGGTCTTTGATATTTGATGTGAAATTTCCATTCTAGTGGACCTCTATCAAGACTGTTCAAATTGTAATAGCCCTGGGGCCAAAAAATGCCCCCACCCAGAGACCCTTTGGTTTTACATAGACTTATATTGGGAAATCTTTAAAAATCTTCTTATCTGAAACTGGTCAAACTGCAAGGTCCATGTCTTTGATATTTGGTATGGAGCTTCATCTAGTGGATCTCTACCAAGATTGTTCAAATTAAAGCCCTTGGGCCACAAATGCCCCCGCCCTGGGGCCCTTTGATTTTACATAGACATATATGGAGATAAGCTTCAACTAGTGGACCCCTACCAAGATTGTTCAAATTATAGTCCTGGGGCCAAAAATGCCCCGGCCCAGGGGCCCTTTGGTTTTACACTGGCTTTTATAGGGAAAACCTTAAAAAATCTTTCTCTGAAACAACAGGCCCAGGTCTTTGATATTTGATGTGAAGCTTCATCTAGTGGACCTCTATCAAGATTGTTTAAAGTATAGCTCTGAGGCCAAAAATGCCCCCGCCCCAGGGCCATTTGGTTTTACATAGGCTTATGTAGGGAATATCTATAAAAAAAAAAAACCTTCTCTGAAACTGCAAGGTTCAGGTCTTTGATATTTGGCGTGTAGCTTCATCTAGTGGACCTTTGCCAAGATTGTTCAAATTATAGCGTTTGTTGATATTTGGTATGAAGCTTCACCTTTTTAGACCTCTCTCAACATTATGCACATTATAGCCCTGGGGTCAATAATGGCCCTACCCGGGGCCCACTTGTTACTCTATGGATAAGGCGAGCGATCCACAGCCATCATAGCCCTCTTGTTCTATTGGGTATTCTTTTAAACTAATTGAATATTTACACAAATAACCTGCTTGCCTATTCTGCTGCACTGAGATGAAATATGACATCTCAAGTCCTGTTGCCCAATGAAACCGATAGGCTTATATGCAATGGACGGTCCAACTCACATCACTTTCTCTGGGCAGGCTTAGCGCTTCCACGGGGTTTACCAGTACTCAGGTGTGGTCAGTTTCCGCTTTGCGTGGAAACACCATGCAGCCAGATCTATTTCTCCAAGCGCGGATGGGCAGGGGCCTAGACAGATGATAGCATAATATTAACTGAATACTCTTCTTTTCCCTTTCAGACTTTCGTTCATCTGTGATGAAAGTACAACTTCCAGTTTTACATCTACACATGAAGGATCCTTACTTCATTAAAGGCAATAATGCCACACATGATAAAGCTGAATTACATTAAACATATGTGTTCAGTGTGGCTTGATCAAAATGTATTGAGCCTAGTCTGACCTAGTCCATCAATCAGTGAGGATTCTGGCCATCGTTTTGTGGTTCACACGATTTAACAATAATTTCGTGCTTGACCAGGAGAGCGGGAAAGAATAACAGAAAGTGGATATATCTTCAGAAAGCTTGAAATGAACAACACATGATGGATATATATCATAAATGAAGAATCAAGAAAGATTTGACTGAGGAATCACAAAAGATAAGAATGAGGAATCATGTAATGTCTGATATTAATAACTGTTGATGAAAATTACGGGGACACAGACACATGAATACATTTAATAATGTAAGCCAGAGAGAATGGATGGCTTTCTGATCATATTGAGTTACTGCCCTTGATAAACTAGGCCAAGAGCAAATTAATAGATTCCTATGAATATTTTACAGATTTCGTCCATGGATTTCGTTATAGTACAAGTTTAATGATTTCTGAAACCAAGATGTCAGCAAAAACATGTTGAGGAAGATAGCAGTGCTGCCTGTTGCAAGCAGTGACAGGTGACAAGTGCAAAGGAGCATTTCAATAATGAAATGATTGGAAGCACTGACGAAAAGAATAAAATTGCATATTTTGCAAAGGGCACAGCCTCCACCAAAAATGTTTGCCTCCTTTTTTGGGCCAACTTTTAAAGGAAAGAATTTGCTCCTGAGGAGCAAATTCTTTCCTTTGAAAAAAGAGCCCATTGTCAGAGAAGCTTAGTGAATAGGAGTAGTGAACATGAAAGCATGCAGAAAGTCACTAATAGTAGTGTTTCCCTCCTAGAAGAATGACATTGTGTATCTGGTGTATCCTTAACCCATTTAGTACCAGAAACCCCAATACGGGTACTCTGGCAAACAGGGCCTACACTGTTTGCGAAAATTTGGAAGCCATTTTCCAAATAAATTTTGAAAAAAAACAACCTGACACCCTAAATTTTGGAATGAACTCCTGCTAAATATAATGAGAAAGATTCCATTTGGTACAAAAAAGATTAAATATGAAAAGAAAATCTTACAAAAGTATTCAGTTACTCAAATTAAAGTGTTTTTTTTTTTTTTTTTTGTAAGTAAATGTGATCAATAAGTCGCCTTGCAGATATTAACCCTTCTCTTGCTGAATATTCATTTAAGTCACCCCCATTTCTGTCTATCAACCAATGAAATTACTTGATGTAATTTATTGCTACAAATTCATAAACTGAATGGCAAACAGTGTAGATCCTGATCAGATGGCTTCTTCAGAAGCCATCTGATCTGGATCTACACTGTTTTCAAAGATAGGGGTTGTCGTGAACAGCAAGATAAGGGTTAACTTGTAAAGAGGATTGTTTCATTAGAAAAAAAAAAATGGACAGTGAGATCTCAAGATTACTCAAGTCATCTGAGTGGTATCTAAAAGCTTGCAAAGCATGTGGTTAATTGTTGGAATCTTGAGGCTAATCCTGCCCAGAGTAACTGCACCAGCATATTATGGAAAAAATGTTTGGCAGAATTTCTCCAAATTTTGGAATATAAATTGATATGTGAATGAGCAAACAGTGAAGATCCAGATACATTTAACCGTAACATGGTTTTATAATCAGCAATCCGAATCGATACGAGTTCTTTTCACAATCAAAGCACTGACAGTACTGGTGGGTTGATTGTAGATTGGGAAGCCGGGCCTGCATTGGAGACTTTGTGTGTTTCGTTTAATCTTTAAATTTCTGTCCTTGAAGCAAACAGTAGACCCTGATCATATGCTGCATTCTGCTGTGTCTGATCTGGGTCTACACCATTTGCTAAATTAAATATAAACCCAATACAGGAGCTCAGATTTTTCTTTTTTACACATCACTCTGATGTCACAATAAGACGAGCACTGCTGTAAATAATCAGTACCTGGATTTTTTTTTTACATGGTCAACAATAGTTACATGGAAAGTTAGTAACTTTGGGTCGAATGACCAAAAACTAGATTGTTTCAATATTTTTTGGAAATATGTTTTCAGACAGTCATATTTTACAGTAATGACTAGTGGTTAGACTTTTCTGAACATTGGTTTATAAAAGTTTGTTAGTTTTGTTATAAATTTAACAAGGTGACAATCTTCTTGCAAAATATTCATGTCCCCCCATCAGAGGGGAGGGGGACATTGTTTTTTGTGCGGATCCCATTTGCATTGGCGTAGCCTGTTTGAAGCACTATAACTCCTGAACCTATGGGTGGATTATGACCAAACTTGCGTAGTAACATCAATAGGATGGGGGAAAACAGTCATTAGGTTATGATGACCTTGACCTAGCTTGTTTTCAAGGTCACAGGCCCCCAAAACAGTCATTTGGGGCCAAAATGGCTTGTCTGAACTCTATCATTAACAAATTGATTAATTTTAGTCAAACTTGGTACAATATATATCATTACAACATACCCCAGATTTGACGTTGACCTTTTTTTCAAGGCCACAGACCCCTCAAAAAGTCAGTTTGGGGCCAAAAATGGCTCAATCCCATTAACAAATTGATTAATTTTTGTCAAACTTTTTACAATATATCATTGCAACCTTTTTTTCAAGGTCACAGCCCCCCCCCCCCCAAAAAAAAAAACCCTCAATTTTTTGCCAAAAATGGTTTGTATACACTCTATCACATTAACGAGTTGAATAATTTTATTCAAACTTGGTACAATGCATCATTACAACATAATGCAGATTTAATTAGATATTGGATGACCTTGACCTTTTTTTTTCAAGGTCATAGCCCCCCCCCCCCCCCCCCCCCCAAAAAAACAACAAAAAAAACTGTCAATTTTTTGCCAAAAATGGTTTGTATACACTCTATCACATTAACCAGTTGATTAATTTTATTCAAACTTGGTACAATGCATCATTACAACATAAAGCAGATTTAATTATATATTGGATGACCTTGACCTTTTTTTTTAGGTCACAGCCCCCCCCCCCCCAAAAAACAGACAATTGTGGGCGAAAAATGAAATTTTGGGAGAATTACAGCAAGTCCTCAAGGTGTCCTAATTCTTAGAATTTTTATTGTAAACTCTGACTTTCTTTGTCCACGTCAGATCAACAAGCCTGTGTAATGGACACCCCTCTAAACCCTACCTTGTAAAGAAAACCAGGGTTCTGTAAATTAGAGTTTAATTTGTTCTCCTTCTTTTTGCTCAAAAACATAGATTGTGGGTACTCATTAGAACTAAATTGATGAGGCAGTACTACAGAGCACCCACAACATATGTTTTTACTATAGAGACCAGAAAAATACAAATTGAAATTCATTGGAGTGTGATATAAAATGAAGTTTTAGGACATGGATATATATTATTGTAATATGCCCCCGCCCATAGGGGCTTGAAGAAATATATGGGCTGCATGATGCTTCCACGCAGAGCTGAATCCGGCCCGCACACTAGTACTGGTAAACCCAGGAACCGCGGTGCGAGGCGGACCGTCCATGCTTATAAACCCTATTGGTTTCATTGGGCGAAAGGGCTTGAGATGTCATTTCATCTCAATGTCGGGTAAAAGTCCCACAAAATTGGAAGCAACGTCTCCAAAATGACCTTTACAGTGTTGACGGGGACGTTAAACCTCAAATCAAACAAACAAAAACAATATTATTGTAATGTGATGAAGCTGCTTTGTATCAAGGCTGTCCATAAAGCACATTGCTAAGGCTGATCATACAGCAAAATGCAATAAAATCTATTTCATTATTTAGCAACTCTGAAAGAAAACCTGGTACCATAATAATCCTAAGTATTGGTACAGATAGGTGCAGACCCAGATCAGACTGCTCCTGAAGCAGTCTGATCAGTGTCAACACTATTTGCCATTCTATCTGTTCCTTTTGGACCCCCTCCCCCTGCTGGATCATGAAACAAATTTGTTAAAATTTTAGGAGAATATTACAGCAATTCCTGGCTGTGTTTGAATGTTTAGGATTTTTACAGTAATGGCAAAAAAAAACAAAAAAAACTCTCATCAGCCATTTTAGCTCACTCAGTCTGTTCAAAGCTTTCGATGGCTACAGGAGTTTCTGTATCTTATAGGCTTCTATTATTAAAGAAGTGTTTTGATGGGGTGTTGACCTGATGCAGACAAAGAAAGTCAGAATTTACCCTAAAAGCTGAGAAAGGCCAATCCACTAACTGGAAAGAAGGACCTGAAGTCTGATTTTCTTACATTGTTCTTAAATTTTAACCCTTTTTGTACCAAATGGAATCTTCCTCCTTATATATGCCAGGAGTCCATTCCAAAATTAAGGGGCGTCAGGCTGTGTTTTCTTTATTTCTTTAAAACTTACTTTGAAAATATCTTAACTTTTCACAAACCATGTAGGCCCTGATCAGACGCCACTTTTTGCGGCGTCTGATCTGGGCCTGCACTGTTTGCCAGGGTACTGTTTTGGGGTTTCTGGTACAAAATGGGTTAACAGCCAAAAAAGATAACGAAAGAAATAAAATAATCCCACAGGATTTAAATCCTGTGCTCTGAAATGGGATAAAAATCCCGCGGGAGTTAATTTCAATGGAGCCAATATTAGTTACTTTAAACCAATAAATTATGCATGTTTTATACATTAATGGACAAAATTATTATAGCTTTGTCCAAACAAAGCAGATTTATTGGAAATTGGAAATTAGTGAAATCCCACGGGAGAAAAATCCTATTTTCGATTATGGGATAAAAATCCCATGGGATTAAAATCCCGCGGGATTTTTTTAAAATAGTTATATCCATGCTTTACTCATTGTAAGCTTCTCTAATTGACCTTATTAATAGAAAAGAGATATTACACTTTCATTCCAGAGCATTTTAAAAAATAAAAAAATCCCGCGGGATTTTTCTCTGTAAAAAATCCCATGGGAGAAAAATCCCGCGGGAGAAATTGAAATTAGAGCAGGAGCAGCCATATTTTTTGTGCATGTATTTTAATGTTAAGTAGGTCCATTTTGATAGTTAAAAGCAAGATTTAAAATTTTGAAATTCTCCCGTGGGAGAAAAATCCCTGATATTTTTATGGGATTTTAATCCCGCGGGAGTGGAGAAAAAATCCCATGGGATTATTTTTATCCCGCGGGATTTTCAAAAATCCCGCGGGATTTTCACCCTTTCACCCCGGTTTGCCAAGAAACCGTTATGTATATCTTCACCAAATCATATAGAAATAATTTGAATAGATCTAAGCTATTACCTAAATGCATTGAAAGCCACCTAAAAGTGTTAGAAAGACTAGGTGAGTTTGCCTAATTTCTGGTGAGGCAAAAAAAAACTGGTGGCTGTTCTTTCTTGTCGAAAATTTGTACAGCGCAAACACCTCGGTTCGGCAATATTCCAGTGCCTTCATAGTATACCTCGAAAAGACTACCAAAATGCATTTTATGATTGGATCAGAAGACTGTAAGTTTGTATATCTGTTAAAGGGGAATACTTTGAGGGGACAAAATAAATTTTTCATCGAAATCTATCACGGAATCATTTTTTGTGCTTAGTTGCATTCACATTTGAACAGTCCTCGTATTGTAACAATTATTAAAGGCGTATTGCATAGAGAGTCACAATCAGGAGGATGAATAGTTTCAGTTTTATATAGATAGTGGGGGTACGGCGACATATTCGTTGTCCGTCAGCACGGACAATGAATATATCACCAATTTGAGCATAATACATATATATTGCACATATATTCTGCAGTATTATCACTAACTCTGTTCGTTGAAACAATCGATTGATGATTACACTGTAATCGGTGATATATTTGTCTGTATATCAATTACATGTAATCCATTTTGTTGAGACTTTTTATTGATGATTACGCGTAATCCATCCTACTCATCAGGACCCCATTTTCGTTTTATTCTGCAGTATTACCGCAGAACTAACACTCTATCCTATTCAATCTTGCAATTTCCTGCCTCCAAGGCTTTATTTTGTCTATATATCCATGCTTTTTTCTGACATTTTCTCCACCACATTTATCACAAATTTGATATTTCGCTGTAGTACCGTTACCACATTGTAGACATTGCACTACTTTACTTTTGTTATGTTTCATAATGTAATTATGAGCTTTACAATAGATAGAATTTTTTACTGATTTGTTTTTACATGGTTTATTTGAACCTAACGGCAACATAGCACATTTATTTTGCATACTTTGTGTTTCTATACTCATTTTTTATTTTATATTAAAAAAATATTTTTTTAGTTAAAAGAAAAAGAAACATGAGTGCTGTACAGAGACTATTACAATTACACAGCGAAGGAAGAATTAGTGATGAAGCTTTAGATAAAGCTCTTAAATCTTTAGAACAGAAGAGTGATGCACCACAACAAACTTCTACATTAGATAATCTGCGCAAAAGACGTAGAGATAAAAAGATAAGAAAACGACAGCAACAAAATGCTGTTAAAACAAGTGAAAAAATTAATGATGAAGATATAGATGATGATACTAAAGAAGAGAAAAATGCTCTGAAACTGGTTGATAAACCATTATGCAATTACTTCAAAGCGTATGAAATAGATGCTCATAAATATAAAGACCCAAATATTTTGTTTAATGATAAACAATCTATCATCTTAGACCAAATCAGGAAAGACATAAAAGAATACAATGGTATTAAATTTTCAATAGGATTATCTCTAAAATTCTTTAAAGATGAACTTGATGGCGAAAGAAAAGAAGTTAACGCTGCATCACACGGAGAACAATGTGCAGTTCTTAATGAAAATAATTTAGATGAACACTATAACAAACAAACAGCTTATTTACAAACATGGATTGAAAAATTCACAAATACCGCAACAGGTTTAGAAATTGACCACTGTATCAAACTCTATCTCAACATAGCAAAATATGAACCACTCAAAGGTTCTTCATATATTCCTCTTCCAAAAGTAATAGCAAACAAACAAGCAATAATTAATATGAAGAACAATGATAATAAATGTTTAGAATGGGCATTGAAATCTGCTCTATATCCAGCAAAAAACCACTTGAATAATGTATATAGTTATACAAAATGTCCTAATCTGAATATGGAAGGAATTGACTTTCCCACACCAATCTCACAAATACCAAAAGTTGAGAAACAAAACAATATAGCAATCAATGTTTATGGATATACAATCACAAAAAAGACAGAGAAACTTACTGTATTTCCATATCATATTTCAAATCAATCAAATGATAAAGAAAGAATTAACCTGCTTTTGATAACAGAAGTTGAAGAGGAAATTGATGATAATGAAGAAGGAGAAATAGATGAAAATTATAATCCAGATGAAAAAACACCAAAGGAAACAAAATATCACTACTGTTTTATTAAAAACCTTAATAGATTACTTTACAATCAGAACAATAAACACAAAGATAAAACACATTTCTGTGATAGATGTCTTCACGGTTTTACAAGAGAAGACCTACTAATCAAACACAAAGAAGACTGTGAAGGCATAAATAAATCTCCAATGCGAATAGAAATGCCATTAAACGGTACTATCAAGTTTAAAAATCATCAAAATCAAATGCCTGTTCCATTTGTTATCTATGCCGACTTTGAAAGCATAATCAAACCTAAAACAGAACAAAAAGGAGACAAATCAGAAATAACAAGCGAACACGAAGCGTGTGGATTTGGTTATCAAGTTGTCAGATATGATGGTGAAGCTGAAGAACCTGTTATCTACAGAGGTAAAGATGTTGTTGAAGTATTTTTGAATCACTTAAAATGTGAGGTTAGCAATATCAATAACATCTTTGCTCACCCCGAACCATTAACAGAGCAAAACACTGAAGACTATGAAAATGCCACCAAATGTTGGATATGCGAACAAGAAATAGGAAATAACAAAAACAACCCAAAAGTAAAAGTAGAAGTAAAACAAAGATCAGGAATTGATACAATTAACTTACTCCACCCATAAAAGACACCAAAGGGAAAGAAATACAAACATTAAGCGACCAGACCATAATGGAAACCTAAACAAAGGAAGGCCATAAGGACAGTTACTTTCCCACAAAATGGCCATATGGTCATCCGAAACTAAAAGACACAAGTGATACACACAGTAAGTAACAAACAACAACATAAAATAAATCGCCACAGAAGAGCCGCCTTGGAACGGTCAGTGGAAGATTTCCACTGGGGGGCTTAAATCGATTTTACGTGGCCACAATCCTCGCCCTTACTTCCGTCGCGATTTAGACAAATAATTTGTTCAGTACGCATGAAGGCCTCCTAACTCATCAGTGCAACATCTCCGTGAACACAAAAATCAAAGAACCACAGAGGTGAGACAACGGTGAGGACTCGACAGCAAGAAACCACTGAAATGCTGGAGCAAAAGAAAACCAACAGTTAGACTCCGATGAGCCCGACCAGAGACAGAGCATCAGGCACCAACCAACATTACCTTGAATTAGATCTCTCTAATTCTCAATAAGCCTTTACGTTGGAGCCGTCATAGAATCTGAGGCCTGACCCACCGGCGTGCAATTAAAGAGGGAAGCAAAGTTGCCAACCGTGATTGGGTTAACTACCATGCATGCAGTCTGTCGTATAATATCCATGTTGTACCCAATCTTTTTATATCGAAGAATGATTTTACGAAATTGGGTACTGAAGTCATTGCGGTTATATATTTTTCTGAATTTAAATACTAAGTCACCATAAAATTCGGGTTCCGATAGACCTTGTTGCAGAAGAGATTTAAGTCCAATATTGAATTTTGAAATTAAATCAGAATGGCGTCTATAAAATTTTGAAAAGGCTTTGCGTAGTTTATGGTACCGATAACCCTGATTAAGGAGTTTAGCCGTTAATAATTTATTACGAGTGTTGAAGTCAGTTACATGACTACACACTCTAGCAAATCGAATTAATTGCGAAATATAAACGCCATAGGATGGCGCACGAGGAACATCACCATCCAAAAAAGGAAAATTTACAATCTCAAAATCAAAGTCATCGCGTTTATCATAAATTTTGCACGAAACAAATCCATCTACAATAGATAGATGTAAATCCAAAAACGGGGCCTCGGTATCAGAAGAATTTGCCCTATTTAACTGAAGTTCTAGGGGGTAAATCTGACTGATCAAACCATCAAAATAGGTATTATCAATATTTAATAAATCATCTAAATATCTAGAAGTAGAGCTAAAAGCTTCAATAAGCTGTCATTTCACAGGAGAATATAGAGGACCAGCACACAAATCCTGTAATCTCAAACTTGCAATCAAACCAAATAAAACCAAAATTCCAGTTATCTTCCACAACTTAAAAGGTTATGATAGCCATCTAATAATGCAGAAAATACACAAAGCAAGTGGAAACATTACTTGTATTGCAAATAATTCAGAGAAATTCATCTCATTCAGTATTGGACAACTGAAATTCTTAGACAGTTTTCAATTTATGGCTTCCTCTCTTGAAAAGTTGGTAGATGGAGCAATTGGTGTAAAGACAGAATGTGAAAAATGTAAAGGTACAGAAGAAATAAACATCAATGAAAATTGGTTATTAACAGCAAAATGTAAAAAATGTCACAATACAAGATATAAAAAACTCAACAAATCAGACTTACCATTAACTGTAAAACATACAACTAACTCACATCTTCTTGCTCGTAAAGGTATCTATCCATATGAATACATTGATAGTTTTGATAGATTTGATGAAACACAACTACCACCCATAGACAAATTCTACAGCAGTCTTACAGATGAAAGTATCAAACAAAAAGACTATGAACACGCTCAAAAAGTATGGAAACAATTTAACTGTAAAACACTTGGTGATTATCATGATTTATATCTCAAAACAGATGTTCTCTTACTTGCAGATGTTTTTCAAAAGTTTAGAGAAACCTGTATGAATAACTATAAACTTGACCCTCTACATTACTACACTGCACCTGGTCTATCTTGGGATGCTCTTCTAAAATACACAGAAATAGAATTACAACTTCTATCAGATTTGGATATGCATCTTTTCATTGAAAAAGGAATGAGAGGTGGAATAAGTATGGTTTCTAAAAGACACGCAAAAGCAAACAATAAATATGTAGCAGATTATAATCCAAATGAAGAAGACAATTACATAATGTATTTAGATGAAAATAATTTATATGGTCATTCAATGAGCCAACCACTTCCATTTGGTGGTTTCAAATGGATAACTAATAAAGATTTAATAGATGGAAAACTTCCAAAATTACAAAAAGGTAGAGGAAGAATATATGAAGTAGATTTAGAATACCCCAAACATTTACATAAACTACATAACGACTATCCACTTGCACCTGAAAAATTAGCAATTAAAAAAGAATGGTTATCCGACTATCAAAATGAACTAATTGAAAATAGTATGTTAAAAACAGAAAAACTTGTCCCCAATCTAATGGATAAGAAGAAATATGTAGTACATTACAAAAACTTAAGACTATACAAACAACTTGGTATGAAAATAACAAAAATACACAGAATATTAGAATTTGATGAGAAACCTTGGATGGAACCTTACATACGTCTGAATACAGAATTACGTAAAAAAGCAAAGACTACATTTGAAAAAGATTTCTTTAAACTTATGAACAACTCAGTATTTGGCAAAACAATGGAAAACATACGTAAAAGAGTTGATATTAAATTAGTCAAAACAGATGGCAGTGAAAATGAAAAAATCCGCAAGATAATAGCCAAACCAAACTTCAATCGTAGAATAAAGTTCTCTAATGAGTTATCTGCCATTCAAGTGAATAAAACAAGATTAACTCTCAATAAACCAATATATGTTGGCTTCTGTGTTTTAGATTTATCAAAACATCTTATGTATGATTGGTATTATAATACATTGAAAAAGAAGTATGGTAATAACTGCACCTTGTTATACACCGACACAGACAGTTTATTAGTAGATATCAAAACCAAAGATGCTTACAAAGATATGTCTGAAATGAAAGATGAATACGATTTCTCTGATTATCCAAAAGAACATCCACTATACGATGAAACAAACAAGAAGGTCATAGGTAAGATGAAGGATGAATGTGCTGGTGTTCCAATATCAGAATATATTGGTCTTCGTCCTAAACTATATTCAGTATTAAGAGCAGATGAACAAGTCATCAAAAAAGCGAAAGGAACAAAAAAATATGTAATCAAAAAACAAATCAATTTTGAAAACTACAGAGATGCATTATTCAACAAAAAGAAATACACACACTCAATGAACATGCTACGCTCAATGCATCACAACATATATGGATTAAAAGTAAATAAGACTTCACTTTCTCCTTTAGACACAAAAAGATACATAACTGACGATGGCATTACGACATACGCGTATGGGTATCAGCCGGAACAATAAGTAATTCCTCTTTGACAAACCCTCTCTTAGGTGCAGGAGATTTCAAATAATAAACTCTTATTCCCTGCGTTATAATATGATAGTCAATCTTATGAATATCAACAGACCATACTGGGTCAGTAGCCCTTCTCTTTCCACCACCTTCTAATTCTCCAGGTTGATACAAATATCTAACATTTGCATAAGGACAAATTTCAGCATCAACTTTTCTTGTTATAATTGGAGGAGGTTTTTTCGTCTCCTTATTTAATGCTTTAATAACATCAGATAATCTCTTAACCCATTCTCTGTTTCTTTTTTTAGTATCAATCTCTTTAGCATACTGATAACAAAACAATCTTTCTGCTAAGGTTCTATTAAATCTTTCTACTATTCCTTGGTCTCTGTGTATTTCTTTTCTACCTCTTCTTATTTTGGTATTATGCTTTTCCATCAAAGTTGAAACGGAACTCATAAATTCTCTACCAGGATCAACTTGCAATAGTTTAGGATACTTCAAATGTCTTTTATAAATCTTCTCAAAAGCATTTGCAACTTCTTTACTATCTTTCGACGTCAAAGGTTCGGCTTCTTTATATCTTGTTCCAATATCAACCACTGTCAATGCATACTTGTATGTCTTCCTACCAATAGTATCGTGAGGTAAAAACAACAAATCAGCCTGATGAACTTCATTCTCTGCAGACACATCAAATTTTGGTCTTATTATTCTCTTAGGTGCAGGTAAATATATTTGCCATACTGCTTGTTTCTTTAAGAACTCTAATGCTTGTTTCTGACTAACCTTTGCTTCTTTTGCTAACTTACCAACAGCTGAGTGTCCTTTCCAGAAACCTTTTGGACTATAGTATATCTTCTCCATTTATTTATATTTAAGAAAAAATATTTATATATAAAAAGATGTCAAAGAATGCACAAACGCAAAATATAGCACAATTGCTTGATGATGACTATACACCTACAAAAGAAGAGTTTGAAGAGCTGTTAAAGGAACAAAGTCAATTTGACACAAAGAAATGGACTGATTTAGAAATCAACAACATTTATACAATCACCGACTACAGAGAAATTAACACCGACAATGGTGTGAGTGTAATTTTAACTCTCAAAGACAATGGTGAAGTATGGAGTCCTGCACATCTCACAAAGAAGATAGAAGGTAAAGAACCACCATTTTATGTAAGACCACTTGGTTTGAAACCATGTAAGAATAATAAAAAAAATAAATATCATGCTTATGATTTAGTTTTTCCAAAGAAAGATTATGTCAAAAAATAATTTTTTTTTTACCTACATCAACTTCCAAGCAACAAATCCTGTCAATGCCATACCACCAACAACAAATGCAATCTCTCTATTTTTCTGGTCTTCTGATGGAGTGTAAAAATCACTCAATGTAGGTTTTGGTGGTAATGGTGTGGATAAATTATCTGGCAATTGTTTTCCTGTAATATAATAATATTGTTTCATAGCAGTGTCAGCATCACTGAACTCATCCACAGCATGATGTTCCTTCTTCAGTTGCTCATTAATAAAATCCAATCTTTCTGTTCTCTTCTCATTCCACGCAGTTGTTGCTGATTCTAATTGTTCCATCGCCTTATCATGTCTTTTTCTCTCTTTATCACTATTACTACCCATATGTGAAAATAAATAATTACTACCTGAAAAGGCTAAGGCGTTTGTAATTGCTCCTCCAACCATTAATGCTACTGCACTTGCCATTTTTATATAATGGAAAAAAAATATTAAAATTACTTCATAATATCCGCAGGAATAATACCTTGCTTAACAAGCATATCCTTTGTTGCCATTGCAAGTAATATATCAATGGACAACATACCAATATCTGTCATGTTAAAATCTACTTTTGGTGCTGGTCTTTTCAATAGTTTTCTTCCTAATTCTGAATATCCAACAGTTAATACAGTTTCCACTCCGGCATGATATAACATGTTTGCAATTTGTTTTCCGTCTATTGAGGTTGTCATTTTTTTTAATGAGAATATTATTAAATTTTTTTTAAATTAATTAAATTCAAATGGGTCAATTTCTTTTTGTTGTATAATAGGTGCAGGTTGTTGCATCATAGGTTGTTGTTGTGGTACAACTTGTTTAGACTTGTACATATACAATCCTATTCCAACAACTCCAACTGTTATGCATAATGGTATATAATTTTTGTATATATTTATATTCTGTGAATTTGGAGAGCCGACATCATCATCTCTTGTTATAGATTTTAATTCCATGTTTTCTTTCTTTATAGTTTCAGCCTCCTTTCTTCTTAATTCTGCATTTCTTTTTCTTGCTTCTGCACCTTTCTTACCAGCAGATACTCGTCTTGGGTCTTTTGTTTTAACAGTTTCATTAACTTCGCTCATCTTTTTCTAAGGAAATATTTTCTTTTTTATTAAAATCAATATGTCTTGCTGTTGTTAGCATTGCAGTTAATGGAGCAAGATACATTCCATATCTATAGTACAATTCACAACATGAACTTGTCAAAGCGTGATTGATAAAAGGGTCTTCCTCTAAGTCTTGTATCAGTTTAGGTGGATTAACAACATTGAAATACTTTGATACACCCATCACGTATAAGCTAATGAAAGAATTACCCAATGTCTTAGTCATACTTGCTCCCAATCTTGCTTCATATCTGCAGTAAAGTTTGTTTATTTGTTCTGCTGTCATTGTATCAATGTCTGATAGTTGTAAGTCTTTACCAAGATACTGCTTACTACCACCACCAGCAACAATGGCTGATAATCGCTCACGTTTTGTTTCTTGTTCATTATTTTCTGTGCTTTCACATTCAATGTCTTGTAATAATTCTTCAGCATTCATTTTTATTTTATGTAATTTATTTTTTATTTTTAAAAAATAAAACATCGCATATCCGACTATTAATAAGATTGCAGTGTTTGTTATGATTATTGATAAGGTTGCAGTGATTGATAATATTTCTAACAGCATTGTTTTTTAGTATTGCTATTTTACTTAAAACATTACTTAAGATTTGCTATAGCATTACTTAAGATTTGCTATAGCATTGTATAAGCATTACTTAATCATTGCATAAACATTACTTAATCATAGCTAAAAAAAAAATAATCAATCAACCAACCAATAACCAGTAGGCTGGTCAGTCTTCAAAATTAACTTACGATGCTTCTTTTTTTTCAGTTCTTCTTTTATTCTCTGTCGTTCTTCCAAAGTAGGAATAACATCATTCTCTCTTAAACAATTTTCAAAACTATCTCTATCTTTTGTGTAGAACATGCATAGCCATTTTGTTTGTTCTCTTAAATCTTTTAACACAGAATTATATCTCTGCGAAATAACCCACACTGATTGTTCTGCATGCCTACCAGAAAATGCTAATTCTGATAACATATCTTTTTTCTTTGTTAGTTCTTTCGTTGCACTGCAATCATCAATAATGTAGAGAGTAGAATGACCAGCATATTTATTAAAGAACATTCTTAGTAGTTCTTGTAGTTTTTCTTCTCCATTAACAATAGGATTAACAATTGTTATATTTTTTGTTTTAGGTTTCCTGACATCACCAATCCACTCACGATTTTTATAAGCCTTGTTCCATTGAATGGTTGGGCAAAGTATAACAATATGTTTAAATACTTGACGATATTCCTCTTCCAAAAGGTCAAGGACAAACTCTGTTTTCCCGCATCCAGTTTGACCACATATAATAGCACAATGAGGATATTTTGGTAGTTCCATTTTTATTTGTAAAAAAATATTAATAACTGACTTCTTTAAATCTACCATCTTCAAAGTTGATTTGTGCATCTTGTATAACAAACAAATAAAGATTGATTGGTTCATCTGCTCCTGCTTCTTTCGTTATTTGTATTGTAATACCTTCTGATGCATTTTCAATTCTTCTTCCAGAACCATGAAGTGTATTATCATCAGTTGAACGTAAATCCAACCATAAAGCATACCTGTTCGTTAGATATTTCTCTATTGCTGTATCAGTAAAATATAAATCTTTAATGACCATACTTGTTTCTTTGTTTCTTTTTGAATTCAAAGCAAAGAATTTATTTATTTCGTCCCAGTGTTGGTGGGACTTCATTCCTTGACTATACAATTGATTCGGAATCCCTTCTATTGTCATTTCCACTTTTGTAATTTCTGGATTATAATATTCTTCTGTGCTGGCCCTTTCAGGATCTTCGAATAGCATAAGAATTCCTTTCATACTTCTTGCAGGAACATTTAGATTGATATTCCATAGTGTATCAGATTTGTTTTTAGGTATTTTTCTGTGTCTTAGTATTCTGTCATACAAAATAACCATTTTACCATCAACTTGCTGTCTTATTTGTCTTGCTAATTCAGTATCAGAAACAATATCAAATTCCAAACAAATATTTTTGATTGTATAAGATGAAGTTGCATCGCCTGATTTAATTACTTTATTATAATCATTGAATGTAAGTTCATATTCAAGTCTATCTCCTAATCCAGCTTGATAAAAAGGCATATGGGTTTCCAATAATTCAAAATCAAGTGGGATGCAAAACCTGTTTCCATATGCTTTTGCGATGGCTTGATCTTCTTTATCTGCTGTTGCGTTTCCTGCACCCACTCTATGTTTCAACATGTTCTCTTTGCCAATGCCTTGGTATGCCATATTTACACGTTCTGTAATAGTCTTCCATAAATCAATATAACAATGATAGATGTCGCTGTCATCAATTGACATGATTTCATTTCCACTAATTCTAATTGTTGTTTTCTTAATTATTGCTCTTCCTATGTTTTGAAATATAGTTGCATTTGCATCTTTAGAGTTTAGTTCAATTTCAAATGCTAATCTGACTGTTCCGGGAACAATAACATCATTACCACTTAGATTAGGAAATCTCACTAACAATTGTTGATTTTGGTCAATAGTTGAAGGGTTATTTGTTATTACTACACTTTGGCGGATGCCTCTCACACCTCGTGGTTCTCTTAATTTTCTGTAAGGGTTTAGTTTATCTCCGTAAGCTGACATGTTTTTATTAAAAGATAAAAAATATTTTTAAATAATAAATAAATAATGGCTGAATTTGAAAATCCTGAGTATGACAGGGAGGATTATGATGAAGAAGCAGAAACATCTTTTACAGATGAAGAGCAGTTTCAGAGAACATTAAATAGTCAGTTTGCTGGTTTGAATGATTTAACCGGTGATGATTGGAAAACTCTGCGTAATAGCATAGGTAAACAAATGATAGATAGATTTTACGAAAGGAATGAAGAACCTACACGCAAAGTCAAAGGTTTGTCTCTCAAGAAGGATAAGTTTGGAAGACCAATGTTATATACTAAAGATGAAGCTGGTGATGATGTTGCATTAACATGGTATAAATCTAACAACCCTGATGAAATAGCAACATTTTTATCATTTAATACTTTGCAAAGGAAATATGGTGTTGATTTTGTTAGGAATGTATTAGGTGTAGATGATTTTAAACCTTCTGCTACAAGACTTAAAGAAGGTAGAAAAGCATTCACACAATTACTTCAAACGAGAACTCAAATAACACAAACAGAAGAAGAAATACCTTTACAAGATATATCATCACAAGAACAAACTCAAGAACTATTAAATACAACAGTTGATGTAGAAACTGCTGTGAAAACATTGGAGACATCATTTACTAATGAACAAGAAACACAAACAGATTGGACAAAAAGAGAGATTGATGGAATAGCAAATGCAATGACAACAGTCAAAGAAGAGATAGCAAATGAATTGGCAAAACTGAATGAAACAAATAAAGACTTAGCAAAAGAAAATACAAAATTAGAACAAGCCAAAGCAGACAATGATGAATTTCAAATAGAGAGGATAAGTAGTCGAATCAAAGAGTTAGAAAGTGAGAGAAGTGCAAGATTGGAAGTTATTAATGTTAATAAAGATAAACTACGTAGTCAGGTAAATAGAATCAAAGAGACTATAAACAAAGTATTAAAAGAAGACACTACATTGGGTGAAAGAATTAGAACATTATTCAGAGAACAAGGCATTACAATTGTTAGTATTTTAACCGCTTTTGGAATGATTATTGGAGTTATTGTTGAGGCTGTTATTCCTACTGGTGGTGGTACTACTTCAACCCCTCCTTCTCCACCAAAAGGTGGTGTTAAAGATTGGGTTAAGAAACAATTATCAAATCTTGGTAAATTACTTTCTACCCTTGCAGGAAAAGTAGCTACTGCATTACCAGGTGTTATTGGTTCTATTGTGTCTTGGTTGTTGTCTTCTGCGGGTAAAGTTGTTGGTTGGTTTGGAGAACATTTATGGGCATTAGTTGTATTGGTTGCTGGATTGTTATATGCATCTGCGAGAGCGTTTATAAGAAAAAAAAGAACTTAATAAATTTCATACATAATTAATAGTCCAATTACTATACTTCCTACTATTAATGCTGTTTTGTTGTCTTCATGTTGTATGGCTTCTTTTTTTTCTGGTAGAGATTGATGAGATTGTGGTAGAGATTTATTTGTTGGTGTGCCTTGTAGAGATTGTGGTAGAGATTTCTTTGTAGTAGATTGGTTAGCAAGTTTGTGATGATTAAACCAATCTGCTATTCTAGCATCGGAGGTACCAGCACCATCAACCCAACTTTTTGACAGATTGTGTTTCTTTGCATAATCAACTGCTTGTTGATGATAATCTGGTAGAGATTTCTTTGTTTGTGTGCCTTGTATAGTTGCAGGTTGTGTAGCAGATGCAACAGGTTTAACATTTACATCACTATTGAAACCAAGTGTTTGATTTTCTGTTGCAATTACAATTTTATTATTATATCCAGCGATAGTACCAACTTGTAAAACCATATCACTGGGAGACATATATAATCCAATACCATAAACAAAATCTACTTTACTTCTTGCATATTTGAGTGTGTTTTGATATCTTTGTATTTGACTTGGTAAATCAACTGGACTATTAATAGCGTCTTCAATGTTAGCAAGAAATTGTTTCTGAGCATCAAATCCTGTGCCTATTTTTAGAATTTCTACACGTGTTTGAGATTGTGCTGCTAATAGTGCCCATACAAACATTCTAATACTTTCGTTAATTCGTTCAATACCTGTTTTTGTTAATCCTTCTGATTTGTCTAATATAAACATTGTCCAGGCGTCACTTATATCTACTGTATGTTCTATTTTATCATTTGGATTAAAGAATGGACCTTCACTTCGATGTTCTTGTCTATATTTTCCACTTGGTTTAAAATATTGTGTGTAACTCCCTAGACCACTGCATTTAGAACTACTTTCTAATTTTTGCCTCCAATCTGTATTAGGTGAAACATTGAATTCATTGCATAACTTTTGATAGACAGCTTTGTCGTATGGATTTTTGTAATAACAAAATGATTCATCTGTTGGTAAAGGTGTTTTAAGTTCTTTCAAAATACGAGCAATACAATAATAAACATGAAATGTATATATTGTTTTAGTTAGTCCTGAAGTGTTTTGCAAATGATCTTGATAACTTACACCACATCCTGTAGTGGCACACCAAACAGCAAAATTTAATTGACATTGCCACCAGTCAAATGATGAATGAAGCCATGTATTCCACGGTTCATTGGTGTGTAATGTTGGATTTTGATAGTTTTGAAATAAGTCGGGAAACGTTACTGGAAAATGGTCATCTTTATTAACATAAATCGTTTGTTTTATAAGTTCAATATTCTTTTCGGTATATTTAGTATTGGGGTTATATGATGCATTGGGATTGTACTTGAATTCTTTAGGTATCATTTTTATTATTGATTATATATAAAAAATAAAAATGTATCATACAATTTCGAATATTGACAAGACAATAAACTTGCAACAATACATTGATAACAGAGATGGGAATAAACGTATTGGTTTGAAATCTATAACATATGGTGTTGGATGGTATAATGTTGTTGATGAATATTTGCAGAAGACTAAAGAGAGACCTCATAAGATTATAGATGGTTATTATAGTTTCCAACAAATAGCAGATTTATTTCAAAGTAATAATATTACATTATCTGTAAATGAAACAAATGGAATTGCTTCTTTAATTACACCGGATGAATTGAAGATAAGCAAGGGCTTAAAACAAATGTTGGGGTTTGGAAATAAGCGAAAGTTTGCTGTTAATGAAACTCATTATGGTGAGAGAGCTGTAGATTTTGCTGTTTATAAATCATTGTATGTTCATTTGGAACAGATTAATACTTCAAATAATTATTTAGATGGTATGCCGAGTACTGTGTTGGCTGTTGTTCCAGTGGAAAATAAAGAGTTTGGAGAGATAACAACAGTGAGATTTGAGCATCCAGAATATAAGTGTTTGGTGAATGATGCTATAGCAGAATTGAAATTAGAAATCAGGGATGAAAATAACAACAAGGTAATTAATCATCTACCAATTAATTGCGTTTTGGAAATTATATAATTATAATAAAAAAAATGAGTATATTTGGTGCTAAGAGAAAACACGTAGATGCATTGGGGCTGAAACAAGAAATATTTAATATGAGAAGTCAAGCATTTACACAAATAAATACATTGAATGATAGACATACAGGACTTCAAGATAGATTTCGGGATATGTATGTCAATCATCGGTTGTTATACAATAAAGTTAAAAATATGTCAGACAAAAAATTGATAAGCATCTGTGCAGAGAGTAAAGGATCATTGCAGGAGAATGAAGTGTTTAGTTTTGGTAATGGTGGTAGAGAGGTAGGTTGTGGATATGTGATGAACTTTCCAGGTCAAATATTGGGTGTGGGGTTATCGAGTAAAAGAACAAAAGGTGATGTATCTGTTGTTGTTTCTATAAATGGAAATCCACAAGCAGGATATGGTATATTATTGAATAATATTTTAAGGAAACACGATAACTTTGATACACCGTTAAAGGTTGAAGCTGGTGATGCAATTGATTTTGTTTGCCAGACTAATAATGCTACATGTGTTAATACTGTGGCTTCGATGATAATTGAATTATTTATTGAATAAAAAAAAATATATGTTATCAAGAAAAAAATGAAACAACCTACTGCACCATTATATCCAGAGTTGCCTATTGAAGATGGGCAAAATTATAGATTACAGAAGATATCTGAGATAGAGAAGACGTTAATTAATGAGAGAGATGTGAGAAAAGCATTATACAAAAAATACAAACGTGGAATAAATATTACTGATGGAGTTGATACTGGTTTGATATCAACAAGTGTTATTTTGGCAGGTGTTGGATTGGCTGTTCCAATTATGTTGCCTTTAGAGATTGGTGCTGTTGTGTGTGGGAGTTTGGGTGTGTGTGTTAAACTTGTTAGACGTAGATTACATGCAAAAACACAAAAACATTATGAGATTAAAACTATTGCAGATTCAAAACTGAATAGTATAAAGGATTTGATTTCTAAGGCTTTGACAGACGGACAGATATCTGAGAATGAATTTAAATTGATTTTAGATGAATTAGACAAATATAATAAACTGAAAGATAGCATACACTCAAAACAAACAGGATTAAGTGAAACGGAAAGAAAAAAACTTATTGAGGAAGGTAAGGTACAGGCTTTAGCCGAGGTAAAAAAAAAAATAGGAAATGTTTGATTTTATTGAATAAAATTACAATAGTAAATAATGACCCACCACCTATTTATAGGAGCACAAACTAAATATGCAGATTTCTTCATTCTAATTCTTTGCAAATTTCTTTTACTGACTGTTAAAAGCTACGCATTACGGTGATTCACGGTCCTTTCTGTGCTTTGATTATTCCCGTAACGACTTTCAGGCCTTTCTGTACTTTGATTATATCCGTAACGACTTTCAGGCCTTTCTGTACTTTGATTATATCCGTAACGACTTTCGGACTATAAGGGTGCGCAGTCTGGTCAGGGTCTTCCCTATTCATAAATGCTAAAAGATACCTTTATCTCAATGGTGAAAGTGTCTAAGAATCTGACAATGACGAACGTCGTTTTAGAGGCATTAAGTGTTATTCAAAAAAAGATAAACGACACATAATTTTGTTCAATAAAATAGTAATAAAAAACGATCCACCGCCTTTGTATCAAAGATGAATACATGGGTGAATATTTTTTTGTCCACCTCTCTACTGGACTATCAGTGTAAACATCAGAGGAAAGTTTTTATCTTATCACCGATGACGTATATGACACGCGTGTCACATAATAATTTAACCTATCACCGGTTTACAGTTTCATCAGGTTTGAGAAATCTACCATACAACTGGATTACAAAATGGCTCATTCAATTAAATCAGTTTCAAAATTTTCTGAGGATGCCATTAATGTTGCTTTAAATTCCATCCCCTCAGGAAAAAGCAGCTTTTGAAAAGGGGTTGGAAGTGCTTAAGGCGGCTTTAGGAAAAAAAACAGAGAAAACTACGCCCAGGGAAACAAAGAAGGTTTGTGATATTTTTCTTATCTCGACTTTCAACGAATACCCACAATCTATGTTTTGAGCAGAAATAAGAAAAATAATGTATACATCTGCAAGTCCATCTTTTCCCTATATAAAGTGATGGTAATTGGGGTATCATTGTCCAATGTTGGTGTCTGTCCATCCATTCATTTTCATGTTGGTTGTATCGCCGTTGGAAAATTGTGGTATATTATATATATGTAAAGTGCTTCAATCGGTGATATAGCGAAAGAAAGTGAGGTATATTGCCGATTGAAGTCGGCGATATAGTTTGTATCGCCGTTGGAAAATTGTGGTATAATATATATGCTCCAATCGGTGCTATACGGACAATGAATATATCGCCGTTGGAGCATAATCTATATATATAATTCAAACGATTAAATCAGCAAGGTGTGCAGAAAAATACATCTATTAGAGAGGTTTTCGTTAGTTCACGCAACCGTCAGTTCCTTTAAAAAATAATAAAACATACTTAGTAGAAAAGGATATTATAAAAAATCCTACTATACAAAACAAGTTTTCATACTTTATAATTCAATCATAGATATATCATTTTTTGCAGTCAAATAGAACATATTTATTTGTAGAATTTCAAGGGAGGTTAATATGCAGAAGTATTCAACATCATCCAATGGAAGGCAGTGGTTAAAGATGTCGTTTAAACGACATCTTTTAGAAATGGGAGTTCAAGATTATGTCGATTGAACGATATCTTTATTGTTTTAAATTCCACGCTTCTTTTTTCAGAGTGGAAAGGAAAACAAGACTGTCGTTTAAACGACATAAATTTGTTTTCTGTTCCATTCTATTTTTATTGTTTTAAATTCCACCCCACCTTTTTCAGAGTGGAAAAGAAAACAAGAAATATGTCGTTTAAACGACAAATTTTTGTTTTCTGTTCCATGCTAATGTTATTGTTTTAAATTCCACGCTACTTTTTCAGAGTGGAACAGAAAACAAGAAATGTATTTTTGTTTTCTGTTCCATTCTAATTTTATTGTTTTTAATTCCACCCTACTTTTTCAGAGTGGAAAGGAAAACGATAAATATGTCGTGTTTAAACGACATATTATATCATTTAAACGACATATTTCTTGTTTTCCTCTCCACGCTAATTTTATTGTTTTAAATTCTGTTCTGCTAGAACTGGAACAGAAATGTCCCTTCCCGGGTTCCGTATAGAAAGCTAAGAAGGGATATATATGTCATCTTTCTGATCAGAACTAAACATTTTGCATAAGTGTTACATGTGGGTTTATGGCGTCCCGAAAACCCCCATACTGCCAAGACGACCGAGGGTGATCCCTGACAGGTGAACGGGCAACTGTGGGGTAAGGCACAAGAAAGATATTATATGGATGAAATAAATTATTAACAGTAACTATTTACAACAATATGAACACTAAATATTACATTTATTCGCCTCTATAATCCTTTCACGGCGCACGCCCCGAAAGCAAAATTACGTTTTGTGCTCGAGACGGCGACGTCAAAAAATTATAGAAGCAAATGACAAAATAAACGAACAACAAAAAATGAAAAAAACGAGACTGGCCAGATAAAAGTCCACTTGGGGTGAACTGCGTCGACGCGCTAGTGTACTGAGAATTTCAATCATGTAAACTTGACTATCACTGTCAAGTTGACTATCACTGTCAAGTATCACTGTCAACTTGACTATAAGTTGACTATCAGTCGACTATTACCAACAACTTGGCTATCACGAACAACTTGGCTATCACCAGCAACTTGGTTATCACCAGCAACTTGGCTATCACCAGCAACCTGTCGTTATCTTATGGTCATGACGCTCTGTGTAACGGTGCAGCCCGCCTCTGCAGGGCATCTGGACCGATACGTCGTACCAATACCTGCTCCTATCGACCAGGGAGCAGCAGGTCATCACACGTCATTGTGCCTGCAAATTACGATAATCGATTAAAATACAGTTCACGAAATGTATACGCTATATCATGGTCCCTGCTCCGGAGAAGTCTGAATATGTTCATGAATCTGCCGTTATTGCGCATGCGACGACCACACACACAGGCTGATCAGTACATGCGACACATAACCGTGCAGCAGAACGCAACTTGACTGTGCATCAAAACATCAGCACCCAGCGCTTGAAACAAGAATACTCAAATTTTATGCTTCCTTACTGAGCACTACAGAAATCAAATAATGCTCACTACAACTGAGCATAATTCTCATTAAATTTGTGCTCACTACATAAGCACAGGTAAGAGGCAATTGAATAGACCGTGCCTTTGCGTCACCGACCAACACGGCTCACAATTATAGCTATTCACAAATTCATTACAGTAACAACAGCTAGACGGCCCCGCCCATAGGGCCTGAAGAAATATATGGGCTGCATGATGCTTCCACGCAGAGCTGAATCCGGCCCGCACACTAGTACTGGTAAACCGCTTAGATGATCTAAGCCTGTCCAGGAACCGCGGTGCGAGGCGGACCGTCCATGCTAATAAACCCTATTGGTTTCATTGGGCGACAGGGCTTGAGATGTCATTTCATCTCAATGTCGGGTAAAAGTCCCACACAATTGGAAGCAACGTCTCCAAAATGACCTTTACAGTGTTGACGGGGACGTTAAACCTCAAATCAAACAAACAAAAACAACAGCTAGAAACTAAAACAGGAAGCCTTTTCTCTATTCTACACAACATTGGTTAGTGTCTGATAGGGATTAACACTGTTTGCCGTAAATTCTTTCCGTATTTGGTAGATACAATGTCAGAACCGTCTTCGCGGCGCTGATGACGCCGCTGACGTCATCCACGCCGCTCAGGCCGTTATAACGAGTGGCGACCAGATACTCTCACTTATCATCATCGCGTTCTTTACATGTACAAACATGTACAAAAAGATTCTTAAACAGAAAAGGCATCATTACAAAATGAACTCGTAATTCTTCTTGAACAAAATTCTTTCTGTACAACATGAACATGCTTGCGATATCAATTTATCACGATTCATCATCACAGCTAACCCGAAAGGCTATTGTCTAAGAGTGTTCCCTGATGATGAAGATATGGTTAAACCCGTCTTAATGTTACGTCCCCTCAACATAATATCAAACAGAGACGGGATCCCCATTTTTCTAAAGTTATGGATCGAACAAATGACCCGACGATTAAAAATATATTCTACAAAAGGGGTCTATAAAAGCCTAAATGAATCTAGATTAAGCGAGTGTACGAGTTTTACGTCTCACCAACATCTAGGGTCATACGGATATAGGACCTCGCTTGAAAGACTCATTCGAATTCTGGAGAAGCCTGGAATCGACCCTGCTAGTAGCCTAATCACTACACCACAGAGGCTATCAAAGTGAATCCAGAATAGGCTTCAGAAAGTTGGGGTATACTAGAAGAAATCCCCTCCAAAACCTACAAGCATGTTCATACAAGACATAATATTAAACATAGATTTAACATACCGTCAAAGATTCTTCGTATGGTTCGTCACAATGCTGTGGGTATATTTTCACAATTGACCTGCTGCTGGTATAATAAGGTTTATTTTTTCAGGGTATTTATATCTATGAATACTACAGGAAAATCATGCATACCCGTGCTAGCCCGCTAAAATTGTGACAAGCAAAGATACTATCAACAATCATAGCCATTCAGCAAATTTCAGCAGATCAATGGTTTACGTTACAATTACATTTCCCTTAGGAAAAAATGATAAAACTTCCTACAGCTCAATGGTATAACTCCCGTCAGTACGAACACCCACAACATTGTGACTGGCATGAAAAATATATTTGGCACAATTTGGCGGTTGGCGACTTTTTAGGCAAACTATATAGAAATCAGCCTTATAGCGGCCAACTCTATGGTAAATGATTTCCCCACAAACCACTCATGCATACATCGTATGATATGTGCACGATTTGTGCGTGGAGCGGCATATTTTGCCTACCGTATTTCACCTAAAATATTTCAATCGCGCTGCCTTGCCATTTACTTACTAAAATAATTTAGCTGTACATAAACACCAGAAAGGTTTCCTATTCCATCTCTTAACTGTTAGAATTGGCAAATATATCCCTCTTTTAAAGTCAGAACATTAGACTGCATTCTAATACCTTTTCATAATTCCATGCATACCATTAATTTTCATTTTCTTAATTTAGCCTGTTTGGCCCCCGCCCATCTGGGCTTGGAAAAATAGATTGGGCTGCACAATGCTTCCATGCAGAGCTGAAACTTACCGCACAGGAGTACTGGTAAACCGCTTAATCACTAAGCCTGCCCAGGCAAAGTGGTGCGCCAGCAGACCGTCCAGTGCATATAAACCCTATTGGTTTCATTGGGCGGTAGGGATTTAGATGTCATTTCATCTCAATGTCCGGTAAAAGTCCTACAAAACTGGATGCAACGTCTCCAAATTGACCTAAATAGTGTTGGCGGGGACATTACACCTCAACAAAACAAACTAACAACTGAGCCTGTTAAAATGAAATTACCTTGAATTTCACATTTTACATTAATATAAATTTATATTCAGTGCAGTTCTTGTGTAATGTACACCCCTCTAAATATAGAGAAAACTGGGGTTTACAGCTAAGGGTATATATTCCCTTACTGGTCTTATTTCTGCTCCAAGACATAGGTTGTAGGTACTTGTTAGAACTGCCTCAATAAGGTGCTTTTAACAAGCACCCACAGCCTATATTTAGAGTTATAATAAAAAAAAATATTGCACTTTTTCATTAGAAATAGCACCATTGTGGAGAAATGAAAGAGTCCTACAGATGTCATTGTAATATGAATTGCACAAAAAAAACTTCAGCAGGGTTGATACCCCAGAATTAAAAATTAATGCAGTTTTAGCATCATTTCTACTATTTGCCTATTCTCAAAATGTCACACATTCAAGCCCATACAAATTGTCCCCACACAAACCCACACAAACTAGGTAGTATGACCCATCTTCTTTCTTATGAATGTTTTCATTGCTCTTAAAGGAACTCCTTTTTGATTTTTATTTATACAGATTAAAATATGGCTTAAATGGTTAACAATATTAATTTTTCTGTAACAGCGTGAAAGTACAAATTGCGATATCACTATGAGACAATTTGAATAGGTATCTGCATTTAATGGGTCGATTGTTTGTTAATCAATCCAAAGTTACAAAGTGTAACTGCTCCTCAGTGCTAAAGTCCACGTGACTATCACTGTCTTGTCGGAATGACGGTTATTTTAGAAGATCAGGTTGTTGCGTAAGACGATTATCTATAGAATCTGAACTTGGCTTGGCAAACAGTGTGGACCCAGATCAGACGCTGCACATTCTTGCACACCAGACAAGGAAATCCGTGATTTTACCCTGGGATAGAAATTTATGTTCTGACCCTGGTGTTCTGACCCCAAATCGAATATAATCGCGTGTTTGATAAATGCACTGGTTGATTACAACCTCATGTGCGGCGTCGTCATGCGTGACGTCACTAAACATTCCTGTTGTGTCATCACAAAATGGCGGACGTCGGTAACCGAAGTGACAACAGCATTAAAAATTCGCAATGGAAATGGAAGGTATGCAAGAAAAAGAATCCGATATGGGTGTGAGGGGTGGATAGAAAAATCCTTCCCTCGGGATCACTGCCCGGCATCACTCGGCAAGCCTCGTGATACCGGACAGTGTCCCTCGGGACGGATTTTTCAATCCACCCCTCACACCCATATAAGATTCTTATATTCTCAGAGACAATCGACCTCCGAGTACTCAGTGCTTTGATGTATACACTGCAGTGAAATCAATGCATATCTCAAACAAATAAAAATGACAATTTCGCACTAAAAATATATGATATAGCAGCCCGGACTACTTTTTTCTTGCCAAAATTAATGTTATCGATAAAATAATTCTGAAAAGCTCGTATACGAGCACTCTTTGGTCTGTAAAAATACTGTATTTAAATGGCGATCTATTCACGGACTGTTGTGACGTCACAACCAGGTCAAAATTGTGACGTAGGAAACGATTGATCAAATATCCTTGTAAAAATACTAATACTTTTTTCGGTGGATACCAAAAGTATTTCATCGTGTGTGTTTTCACTCTAAACATTACATTAACATGCCTATGCAATACAGTGTGGATTTTCAAGCATTTACAAATAACATTGTTTTGGAGATTTTTTCTTTAATATTGGTTCTTGCTTGATTGATTTATTAAGGTTTAACAGCCTCGTCAACACTGAATAGGTCATTTTGGAGACGTTGCTTCCAATTTTGTGGGACTTTTACCCAACATTGAGATGAAATGACATCTCAAGCCCTGTCGCACAATGAAACCAGTTGGATTTATAAGCATGGACGGTCTGACTGGGTAGGCTTAGATCCTCTAAGCTATGATAGTCCATAGTTACAAGCTAAAAATTGTTGACGTATACATATTAACATAAAAGTGTCGATTTTTTTTTCCTTCATTTTTTGACAATGTTGGGCCAGTGTTGGGCCAACATCATACACAAAAGTGTTTTTTTTTTTTTTTTTGTCTTATTCTTTTTTGCTTTTTTTTAATGTTTGGGCAGTGATGGGCCAACATCATACACAATAGTCTTATTTTTGCAATTTTTGGAGAATGTTGGGCCAACTTCATACACAGTAGTGTTATTTTTGCATCTTTTGGGAGAATGTGCCATCTTTGGACCAATGTCATACATAAGTCTCTTCAGAACGTTGGCCAACGTCGGGCCAACATCATATAGAAAAGTGATTTTTTTTTTATTATTATTATTATTTTTTTTTTTTTTGCAAATTTTTTTTAGAATGTTGGACCAGCTCCATACTTAAAAAGTGTTATTGTTGCAATTTGTTTAAAAATGTTGGGCCAACTTTATACACAGAAGTGTTATTTTTTGCAATTTTGTGTGTACGTTGAGGCAACGTTGGGCCAATAAAATAGAAATATGTTAAAGATTTGTATAATGTATGTAGTTTTTGTAATGTTGGTCCAACATCATGCCAACTAATTCATAATATGGGAGACTTTGAAAAAGTTGGCAATTTTGATGTCATCGTTGGCCCAACGTTGTGCCAATGTTAGACCACCAACGGACAACAATCAATCAACGGTACAACCAAAAGTCAACCATATGCCAACGCTGGCCCAACGTATGTTGCATCCCTAAACGTCCGACATCCCTAAGTGTCCGACAAAATTTTAATTTCTCGCAAAATTGTTGGAAACAGTGGGGAATGTTCAATTATGACATTTTAAGGGAAAATTTCGAAAAAAATTTTTTTGGAAATATTCGAAATTTAACTTCAATTTTTTTCTTGTCGGACATTTCGGGGTGCCCCATGCATCCCTAAGTGTCCGCCATCCCTAAATGTCCGACAACATGAAAATTGACTAAGAAAACATTTTTATTGTTAATAATCAATCAATGATAAATAAAAAGACAAATTTAACGTTAAACTTATGTTAAAAATGTTCACCTTTGGAAATAAGCATTGCAATATATGGATCCGAATATACCGTCATCCTTAGATGTCCGCCAGCATGACAAGATCTTATTTTCTCGGGAAGATGTCCGAAACGGTGGAGAATGATCAATTGTGACATTTTAAGTGAAAACTTCGCTTTTTTTTCTCGAAAATATTCGAAATTTAACTTCATTTTTTTTTCTTGTCGGACACTTAGGGATGACCCATGCATCCCTAAGTGTCCGCCATCCCTAAATGTCCGACAACATGAAAATTGACTAAGAAAGCATTTTTATTGTTAATAATCAATCAATGATAAATAAAAAGACAAATTTAACGTTAAACCTATGTTAAAAATGTTCACCTTTGGAAATAAGCATTGCAATATATGGATCCGAATATACCGGCATCCTTAGATGTCCGCCAGCATGACAAAATCTTAGTTTCTCGGGAAGATGTCCGAAACGGTGGAGAATGATCAATTGTGACATTTTAAGTGAAAACTTCGCTTTTTTCTCGAAAATATTTGAAATTTAACTTCATTTTTTTTCTTGTCGGACACTTATGGATGAGTCATGCATCCCTAAGTGTCCGCCATCCCTAAATGTCCGACAACATGAAAATTGACTAAGAAAGCATTTTTATTGTTAATAATCAATCAATGATAAATAAAAAGACAAATTCAACGTTAAACCTATCTTAAAAATGTTCACCTTTGGAAATAAGCATTGCAATATATGGATCCGAATATGTCCGCAATCTCTAGATGTCCACCAGCATGACAAGTAACTTGGAAAATAGTTCTTACCGCTAATAATGAATAATGATTTATAAAGAAAAAGGCGAAGTAATTAAACCTATGCTAAAAAAGAATACCTTCGGAAATAAGCATCTTGATAAGGGATCCCAATATGGTCATCCCTTAGTGTCCGCCATCCCTAAATGTCCAACAACGTAAAAATTGGACGAGAACGCATGTTTTTTTTGTTTATAATTTTCAAATAATATTAAATAAAAAGACGTTAAATCCTTTTTAAAAATTTTCACCTTCCGAAATAAGCATTAGAATATATGGATTCGAGTATGTCCGCAATCTCTAGAAGTCCGCCAGCATGACAAGTAACTAAGATCTTTTTTTTTTTTCTTCTTTTTTTTTCGCTAATTATCAATTATGATTATAAAAAAATAGACATCAGAGTGGTTGGCAAATCCCCCGACCAAAAGGAAATATTGCCTTCAGAAAATTTTTTCACAAATAGAAAGCGCATTACACACATTCTCAACCATGTGAACAATTATGCCAAGTATTGTCAATAGATCTTGAAGGGTTTTGGAGTTATGGTGATCAAGAGATAGTCATAGTATTTTATTGGAAGGGGATATAACTCTAAAACCATGGTACCAAGAGTTGTGGTTCTTGAGCATGACACGCCATCTCAACCTTGTCTACAATTATGCCAACTATCATAAATATACCTTGCACGGTATAGGAGTTATGGCGATCACAAGATAGTCATTCTATTTTATTGAAAGGGAAGATAACTCAAAAACCATTCTTACGCATGACACGCCGTCTCAACCTTGTGTACAAGTATGCCAAGTATCACCAATATATCTCAAAGGGTACTTAAGTTATGGCCATCACAAGATTGCGTATACGGACGGACGCCAGGCTGATCGCTTTATCCCCCGAACCTTTTCGGTCGAGGGATAAAGACAAAAATATGTTATATCTGTGCTAAAAACTTTACCTTAAATTACACAATTACACGCTTTCTTAGTCAATTTTCATGTTGTCGGACATTTAGGGATGGCGGACACTTAGGGATGCATGGGTCATCCCTAAGTGTCCGACAAGAAAAAAAAATGAAGTTAAATTTCGAATATTTTCGAGAAAAAAAGCGAAGTTTTCACTTAAAATGTCACAATTGATCATTCTCCACCGTTTCGGACATCTTCCCGAGAAAATAAGATCGTGTCATGCTGGCGGACATCTAAGGATGACGGTATATTCGGATCCATATATTGCAATGCTTATTTCCAAAGGTGAACATTTTTAACATAGGTTTAACGTTAAATTTGTCTTTTTATTTATCATTGATTGATTATTAACAATAAAAATGCTTTCTTAGTCAATTTTCATGTTGTCGGACATTTAGGGATTGCGGACACTTAGGGATGCATGGGGCACCCCGAAATGTCCGACAAGAAAAAAATTGAAGTTAAATTTCGAATATTTCCAAAAAATTTTTTTCGAAATTTTCCCTTAAAATGTCATAATTGAACATTCCCCACCGTTTCCAACAATTTTGCGAGAAATTAAAATTTTGTCGGACACTTAGGGATGTCGGACGTTTAGGGATGCAACAAACGTATGCATGCTATCGGGGTAACAAGGACTCATAATCTTTCTCTGTGACAGGAAAAAGCCAACGATCACAGAGAAATTGATTCTTCCACGCAGAGCTGAAATCAGCCGAACTTGAGAGTACTGGTATACCGCTTAGGTCTGAGCCCTCCCAGTAAAAGTGGTGCTTTTCGGACCGCACCTTAAATCCTAGAAATTGTTTGGATGGTAGGGTTTGAGATGTCATTTTTCTCCGTGTCAGGTAGAAGTCCCACAAAATAAGAAGCCATGTCTAAACAAATGACATATAAATAGTGCTGACGGGGACGTTAACAAACAAACAAATAAAAAAGAAACATAGATATTAATTTTGATCTTGCAAAGATTATGCTTGCTTTTTAGAATCGCTCTGCTGACGTACCAATTACACATACGTGTGGAAAAAGGTGTCTGTCCTAACATTTTTCAATTTCTTATTTCTAGTTCAAATATAGATTGTGAGTGTGTTTGAGTTTTACGTCCCACCAACAGCTAAGATCACACGGAGACAGGACCTCGGTTTAAAGACTCATCCGAATGTCTGGAGAAGCCCGGAATCGAACCCACGACTCTGCTTTATGAGGCGAGTGGTTTATCCACTATACCACGGATGCTTCTCAAATATAGATGGTGGGTGCTCGTTATCACCAGCCCAGTGAGACCGTTCTAACAAGAACCCACAATGTATTTGTATGAAAAATATGCAAATAATGAATACCCAGTGAAACCCCACTTTTCTTGATATAGAGTATTCATTTCACGGTCTTGATGAGAAGGAAGCCTTCATGCGGAATGGACAAATTATTTGTCTAAATCTGGACGGAAGTAAGGGCGAGGATTGTGGCCCCGTAAAATCGATTTAAGCTCTCTCCCCCCCCCCCACAACCACCCCCGAGTGAAATTAGTTTCACTGACCGTTCCAAGGCGGTTCTTCTGTCGCGGTTTAGTTTTGTTAAGGTTTGTCTTTGAGTGTTTGTATCGCTTATATTATTTTGTTTTGGATAGCCAATTGGCCATTTTGTGGCCTTGTGAAATATGTGTGCTGCAATCTTGCAAATGCCAGATTAATCACCAAGTAGTATCTGGAAAGAAACGTTATATTTAAAAATAATGTCATGACAATAAGCTCTCGACCTCTAGATATTTGGGATGATTTATTAAAATAAACAATACCTATATCGATGGTTTGATCAGTCAAATTTACCCAGCTCCCCCAGAACTTCAGTTAAATTATTGAAATTCTTCTGACACCGAGGCCCCGTTTTTGGATTTACATAGAGGATCTTACATGAGTGTTCATGTATTATTGAATTCATTAAACTCGTTGAGGAAAAAGGATAAATTCGAGGCTGTGCCGAGCATTTTATCCCTTTTCCTCAACGAATTTAACAAATTCAATAATACATGAGCACGAATGCAAGATTCTATTTATCATATGACATTTAAAACGCATTTTATTCACGACTGTTTTCAAAAATGTCAATATTTCGCCATTAGTAAACGCGACGTCGTTATGGACGTCGTACATGTAACGTTACGGGACGTATCTAGCTAATTTGCATATTTAATCCACTAGTGGATTATCGAAAATAATACATGGCGTTATTACACTCTCAGACGCGACGTCATATGATAAATCTATTTTTTGTTGGTGGGTTTGTTTCTTGCAACATTTATGATATATACGCGGTGATTTTGATTTTGAGATAGAAAAATTTCATATGTTGGGTGTTGATGTTCCTCGTGCGCCATCCTATGGCGTTTATATTTCGCAATTAATTAGATTTGCCAGAGTGTGTAGTCATGTATCTGACTTCAACACTCGTAATAAATTGCTAACTGCTAAATTTCTTAATCAGGGTTATCGGTGCCATAAACTACGCAAAGCCTTTTACCAAATTTTATAGAAGTAATTCTGATTTAATTTTAAAATTCATGAATGGACTTAAAATCTCTTCTGCAACAAGGTCTATCGGAACCCGAATTTTATGGTGACTGAGTACATGAATTCAGAAAAATATATAACCGCATATTACTTCAGCACCCAATTTCGAAAAATCATTCTTCGAAATAAAAAGATTTGGTACAACATAAATGTTATACGACAGACTGCATGCATGGTGGTTAACCCAATTACAGTTGACAACTTTACTTCCCTCTTAAATTACACGCCGGTGGGTCAGGCCTCAGATTCTATGACGGTTCGAGCGTAAAGACTTACTGAGAATTTGACAGAATCTAATTCTATGTAATGTTGGTTGGTGCCTAATGCTCTCTTTCGGGTCGGGCTCATTTCAGTGGTTTCTTGCTGTCGAGTCTTCACCTTTGTTTTATCTCTGAGGTTATTTGATTTTTGTGTTCACGGAGATGTTGCACTGATGAGTTAGGAGGCCTTTATGCGGTCTGAACAAATTATTTGTCTAAATCGCGACGGAAGTAACGGCGAGGATTATGGCCACGTAACTTCGATTTAAGCACCCCCCCCCCCCCCCACACACACACACACACACTCACACACAAGTGGAAATCGTTTCACTGACCGTTCCGAGCGGTTCTTCTGTCGCGGTTTATTTTTATTATGGTTTGTCTTTAAGTGTTTGTATCGCTTATATTATTTTGTTTTGGATAGCAAATTGCCCATTTTTGTGAAAGTATCTGTCATTTTGGCTTTCCGCTATTGATGTTTCCATTAGGGTCTGTTGTTTCATGTTTGTGTTTCTTTCCCTTTGGTGTCTCTGATTGGAGCTGTGGGTTAATAGTATCGATTCATGACCATTGCCTTCACTTCTATTTTAAAGTTATTACTAGAGTCACTCGTATAAATTTTCAAGATTGGAATCAACTCGGTCATCCTTTTGTGAAAAAAAAAACGGAACTGTTAAGCAACTGCAAGTCCGTAAAACGAAGACCCCTCTAAACCCCAATTTATATAGAGAAATGTGTGCTCAAAAACATTAATTGTGGGTACTCGTTAGAATAGCCAAATTGAGGCGGTTCTAACGAGCACCGTTAGAACCAACTCTTTGCGGATGTTCTACCGAGCACCCTAATCCATACTGAAGGCAGAAATAAGAAAAATATTAAAATTTTTGCTTAAATATTTTCATTTCTGACACCCTGATGGACGCCATTGTTTCACATGGATATGTTTTTGTAACGATTAAGTATGGGGAGAAGTTCTATTGTCACGCCACCACACGGAACTTTAGATAAGCTGAAGCGAAGGGAAATAAAGTATTATAAGTTGCGAATGATAAATGCACTTTGTAATAGTTTTGTTCTTTGTGATATACTTTCAGATAACACTGAATACTGCCCTTGCCTTATGGGTGAATTCGTGGTGTTTGTCCTGGGAACTTGGCATAATACTATTGAGCCAACCGTATGTAAACTTATGAGTACCGTTTACTTTAAACCTAACATTAACACGTCTGATATTTTGAGATGAGGCCTTCCGTGGCAGCACTGACTCTTAATCATAAGGATTCTCACCGTTGTGTTTCGAGCATGACTCGGATCACATGTTAGACACCAAGTTCTGCAACGGAAGGTCAGGTGTTTTTCTACGGGACCTCTGATTTTCTCCAACCTCTGATTAACGATAGGCTCGATATGAGTGAAATAATCTTGAAAGGGCCGTAAAACCAAACAAACAAAACAATATCTTGGGCTGTTTCATTGCTCTATAACTAAACAAGAAGTATCTTTAAAATGATATTCGACGTAGTTTTAAACTAATTATTATTCTTAACAAAAGAAATTGATGCATGCGAGCGCAGGACAAAAACAAATGCAGCAGTCTTTGTTGAATGGACATTTCTCTGACAGAAAATTCTGAAGAAAAAATACGCCTTGTCTGTAAAATAGAGGTGAAGGCAATGATCAGGAATCGATACAGTTAACCCAAAGCTCCCTTCAGAGACACCAAAGAGAAAGAAACCCAAACTTGAAACAACAGAACATAATAGAAACATCAATATCGGAAAGCCTAAAGGACAGTTACTGTCCCACATATTGACCAAAAACCTGGAACTCTGATTCATATGAGCTGTAGTGGTCTTCTTCACGTTTCTGAGAATAAAATTTTCATAATATTGTATTGTTCCTTCAGGATTCTAAAAATGTACTCCTATCTTTTACTTTTTGTTTGTTTGATTTGGGGTTCTACGACCCCTTCATCCAATTATGATTATATCGAGCGCAGTCATTTAACCATACCACACTATTCCGGGACAGTCTTAATCGTAAGCGGTTAACCATTACTAAGCGCACATATTTGTACCAGTAACTGGCAACTGCCCTTCTTGAATCAGCGTAAGGGAGCAGCAGGGAAGATGAATGCACTTTTTGTTTCAGCCATGAAAGCCCCATCAGCCCATTAAGGCTCCCACCTCATTTTGACCCATAAAAATCCTTACTTTGGCAAATTAAGCCCCCAACCCAAACATCATTTTTTTTATTTGTCAAATTAAGCCTCCCAAACCTAAAAGAATTTTACACCAACCGGCTGCGACATACTAATGGCACCTCGTATAACAACGCGGGCAAAAACCCAGAGTCCCAGGGGGCGGTCCCCCACTACGGCATTGTGTGTATGGATTCGTCGTCTGCGAAACTTGTGCTCTACATGTTTAGAGATGTAATATGAAATCAATAGGAACACGTGATATTGGTTTATACCGCAAAGGAAAAAGAACCTATCAAGAGTGTTAATATGGGTTTTTTTATGAGATAAACAGACAGTGTGTGATACATTTCATTTTCAGTGCCTTGCGATTTAATCGTCAGGTATAATCGTTACTGACAACAAAAAATCGAAGCTGACTAAAAACACCGGAGCTGACGAAAAATGATGTGCAACGGTTAATATTTTTGTGTGACTGTAAAATTTTCTTTACACTTTCCCAAGGTCACTATTTTCCAATAATGTTTTATCGACAGTATAATTGACCGCAACGCGAGTTATGTAAATAATTTAGATAGTTGTATTGGAAAACAGAGTAAATTATACCAAGCAGTAACAAGCCATAACCAGCCTATATGGGCTGCATGATGCTTCCACGCAGAGCTAAATCCGGCCCGCACACTGTGGGGCGAGGTTGGCAGGATCCGGGTCTACGATGGGGTAGAGGCCGTAGACGACAGCTGTTACGCGATAGGCGTTTTGGTAGAAGACTTTGTCAATTCCAGTCAACACACAAGGTCGAGTGTCCCGTGAAATCTCAACGATGGCCTGTCCGCTCCTTCTCTCCTCGCGAACTGGGTCAAATTTGTCTTCTAAGAACCAACCACCTTCTTGTCGTTCGCGAAGAAACTTGAGTTTCAGTAGAAATCCGCCCTCCGGAAGGTTATCAAGCAATCTTGCCGCCCTCTCGTCTATCATGCTGGCATCAAAAGCCAGTCGACCCGCTCTGGCATGAACACCATCAACAAATTCGACATCACCGATACTAAATGGGTCTTCTCCATCCTTCCTTGATGTAGAGAAGACCACAGCAGCGCCGTCGACTTCGAACTCATCTTTGGCGTCGGTAAGAATCTGGACCCACTGATCGTCTGGAAGCCCAATCGGGTGATGGACCTGACTGTCCAGGTCCGTAAATTGTTGACTCTGTGGGACTGGGTCGGGCATTTCTGCAAGAATCTCATGATCAACTCGCCCATGGTTGTTAAACGGGTATATTATTTACACGAATATCTCTAAATGGAAATTCGAAGGTCAAGGACCTCACACATTACCAGATCGAATTGTATCCTGGCTTTCTTCTCCAAGGCCATGTGCCGGCTGCGTCTTTTATCCCGTCCACAGGCCCGACAGATTTCTATTTCGCTTTGAACACTTTTCCCACATTTTCTTCAGGGAATGGGGATTTTCTTAACTTTGCGAATTTTGGCTTAATGAATCTTGCAGTACACCTTGCAACTATTCTTCCCACAGGTGGTAGACCTGCCTACATTCAACCACCCACAATTGTCGTATCCCTTCATTATTAGATAGGTATACTTTGTACATCGATATCCCTAAATGGAAATGGCACCAACCGAGTGCCTCGTATAACAACGTGGGCAAAAATATAGAGCCCCGTGCCGGCGAGGGTTGTGGGCCGCCCCCTGGGCTCTGGGTTTTTGCCCGCGTTGTTATATGAGGTGCCATTGGCATGTCGCAGCCAGTTGGTGTAAAATTTTTTTAGGGTTTGGAGGCTTAATTTGACAAATAAAAGAAAACCAGTTCTTCAGCTGAAGTGCACGACCCGCAGAATGTTTTTAGCTTTATGAGTGTTACCATATATGGGTATGGCGGCCATTTTGGTCATGTGACCTAAAACGGTTCCCCCAATAAATGCGCCTTATCGTAAGGAGCAAAAATATATCTTATACTTAAGTTCTGTATTCTGAATTGTTTGCAGGATAAAACGCATTCTCATATTTTCCAATACAAAAGCATATGTGTCAAAGTTTGACCTAGGCAAAAAGAATGTCAAGGTAAACCTAGGGTCACCATTTCAGCAATTTATGATGGGCCTACGTCCCAGATGCCATTTATCAAGTTTCGTGAAAATCTGCCCAGTGGTTTTGGAGAAGACTAGTTTTGAAGGGTTTTTACCATATATGGCTTGGCGGCCATTTTGTCATGTGACCTGGACCCCATGAGCAAATTTTGGTTTCCCCCCATCCAATAGAGGCTCCATATGAAATTTGACTTCAGTCGGCCCAACGGTTTCCGAGGAGAAGCAGTTCGAAAATTTTCACATTTTTCGCCTCGGCGAGGCTATACTAAATGGAATGTAATATTTCGCAAGTTTATTGGTTAGATCTTATTGATATCTATCAGTATGCCACAAATTGTTTAAATAATCCAAGCGGTTAAGTCACTATCACCAATTTTCACAAACGGGTTACGGACGGACATACAGACAGACCATATATGGCTTGGCGGCCATTTTGGTCATGTGACCTGGACCCATGAGCAAATTTTGGTTTTCCCCATCCCATAGAGGCTCCATATGAAATTTGACTTCAATCGGCCCAACGGTTTCCGAGGAGAAGAAGTTCGAAAATTTTCACATATTTCGCCTCGGCGAGGCTATAATAAATGGAATGTAATATTTCGCAAGTTCATTGTTTAGATCTCATTGATAGATATCAGTATGCCAAAAATTGTTTAAATATTCCAAGCGGTTAAGTCACTATCACCAACTTTCACAAACGGGTTACGGATTTTTCGCCTCGGCGAGGCTATACTAAATGGAATGTATTATTTCGCAAGTTCATTGGTTAGATCTAATTGATATCTATCAGTATGCCAAACATTGTTTAAATATTCCAAGCGGTTAAGTCACTATCACCAATTTTCACAAACGGGTTACGGACGGACAGACAGACAGACAGACCCTTCTATGAAAATAACTTTGTCTCTGGTGTTTTAGCTATACAATTAACCCACAGCTCCCATCAGAGACACCAAAGGGAAAGAAACACAAACATAAAACAGCAGACCCTTATGGAAACATCAATAGCGGAAAGCCTAAAGGACAGTTAGTTTCCCACAAAATGGCAATCCAAAACAAAATAATATACGGGAAGTCTTCTTGTAGTATCTGGAGATTCTGATATGAAATATAATAGTACTTTTAATGCCCATTTTCCCCAGATGGGCCTTCCTTAAGCTTTGAAAATAAAAAAAAAGTCTATAGAATCTGGACTGGAACCATGTTTTGGGTTGGCATATAGTGTAGACCCAGATCAGACGCCGCTTAAGGGTATACATAGTTTGTGTACAGTTACAAGGGTTAAATAAAACTTTCTATTCCCCGCTCGGGACCAGTTGTACAACCTATACTCAAAGACAATTGACTCACCAGTGCTGTCAGTGTTGTTTTTTCTGTATTTTTTACAGGCTGCGGCTATAGAAGAGGCATGCCTCTCCATGGGAAGTGCATTAAGAAACGACTGTCGAGCTTTTGTAGAACAGTACCGTGAAGCAATGATCCAGGACTATAAAAACAACTATTATACATTCGTACATTTTTGTGATACAAACGTTTGCCTGTCATAGAGGATCTTACCTGAGTGTTCCAGTATTACGGAAATTATTAAACGAGATGAGGAAAAGGCATAAAATGGGAGACTTTGCCGAATAATTTGTCTCTTTTTCCTCAACGAGTTTAATACATTCAATAATACATGAGCACGAATGCTAGATTCTATTTCTCATATGATATGTAAAACGCATAATATTCACGATTTTTTTTTTTTTAACAGAAGGGTCAATATTCAGCCGTTAAGGACATCGTACTCGTAAGTGTAACATTCAACGACGTTTCAAGATCTAACTAATTTGCATATTTAATCCATTTTTGGATTACAGAATTCAATACACGGAGTAATTAGGCCTACATTCTCAGACGAGATGTCATGTGATAAAAATAAATCAATAAGGCTGACACGTTTCCATGTGGGCAATGGTTTCTGTTTCCTATTCAAAATTCTAACACAGCGTGCCTATATAGGCAATAGAAAATAACTGTGTTTTATTATACAACAAATCACGACAAGGAAGAGCGGGACGAGTGACGTCATTGAAAACTGCCAATTTATGACGTCACTCGTCGATTTCCTTGACGGATAATTTTAATGGGATTTCTTCTAAAAATGACGAAATGTTCTGAGATTTTGAAAGGAAACAACAACACAACATTATTGCCCATTTTCAGTCTGTTAGAATCGAAATAGATCAGTTCTCGTTTCTGATTTGTTGAGTTATAAATCACAGTTTGCCGGTCAGTTGTAAGCAGACAAATCTACGCGCCCGTGATTTGATCTTCTTTACAACTGACCTCCGAACTGTGATTTATTACACAGCAAATCACAGCTAGAGCTGATCTATTTCTTAATTACAGTTCCTTGCTAAAGTTTATTATTCTTTTCTTATGGCTGCTATATACATTTTGGCTGCTCGTTTAAGTTTCCTGATCGGCCACAATTTCCACACACAGTGGAGTTAATAAGAATGACCACTACTCGGACTAGTTAATTTGTTGCGTACTGTTACAAAGGAAAACAAAATAATTAAAGATTTTTTTTCTTTTGCAAATGTTTGTTTTTCTTTGTTCTATTGGAGATTTTACGTCCCCGTTAACACTATTGAGGTCATTTTGGAGGCGTTGCTTCCAATTTTGTGGACATTTTATCCGACATTGAGATTAAATAACATATCAAGCCCTCTCGCAGCCCAGTGAAATGCATGGCAACACTTTGCCTGGGCAGGCTTAAAACCTGTAAGCGGTTTACCACCACGCATGTACCATCGGTTTCAGCTCCACGTGGAAGCGCCAAGCAATCAAGTCTATTTGTCAAAACCACGATTGATGAGCGGGGGCAGTGAACGGTTATACAAGTTATTATGTTCGAGGATACCTTGAAATTTGTTGTGGTTAAAGCAGCTCCCACCCCCATCCCCGCGCAAAAATATTATCCAAACACAGTGCGCCTAAAGAGGCAATGGAAGAGAACTGTGAATTATTATGCAACAAATCACAGGGGCGGAAGAGCATAACGAGTGACGACATTACAGCTGCCGAATTATGACGTCACTCGTAGATTCCTCGACGTAGAATGTAACTCTATGATAAACAGGCTGACCGCACCGGTTTTCAAACCCATTCATGCTTTTATCCCTGACTTGCTTTTATGTCACTTTCGAGTTTGTTTGTTTGTTTGATTTGAGGTTTAACGTCTCAATCAGCACTGTAAAGGTCATTTTTGAGACGTTGCTTCCAATTTTGTGGGACTTTCACCAGACATTGAGATGAAATGACATCTCCAACCCTGTCGCCCAATTAAACCAATAGGGTTTATAAGCATGGACGGGCCGACTCGCTCCGCTTGCCTGGGCAGGCTTAGATCCTCTAAGCGGTTTGCCAGTACTCTTGTGCGGGTCGGCTTCAGCTCCGCGTGGAAGCATCATGCAGCCCATATATTTCTTTAAGCCCCTTCAAGCCCCTGCGTGTATCTTTCAAGAAGATCGGATATAAACTGAAGGGGCTATGATGATGACAAGGACAAAAAATAAGCAATTAATTGCTGCAATCAAAGAAATGTAACTCTATGATAAATAAGCAAACCTCACCGGTTTTCAAACTCCTCCGAATTTTTCTGCCTGACTTACTTGTTTGTAAGTTTCATGAAGATCCGATCAAAACTGAAGGGGCAGCAGTGATGACAATGTTGAAAATAAGCATTTTCAGCCAAACAGGGGACATAACTCATTGATTAATTGACTGGCATTGCTAGTTTTCAAACTTGTCTGAGATTTTATCTCTAACTTACTAACATATAAATTTCAAGATCCGATGAAAACTGAGGGAGTTACGATCAAAAAGAGGCATTTTCTGCAATCCAAGGGATGTAACTCTATGATAAATAGGCTGACCTCATCAATTCACGAACTCATCCATTTTATCCCTGACTTACTAACATGTAAGTTTCAAGAAGATCCAATACAAGTGAAAGGAGCTACGGTGATGACAAGTTAAAAAAACAGGCATTTTCTGCAATCTCTGAAATAAAGGCTGATCTCAACATTTTTTTAACCCAGCCGAGGTTTTATCACTTGCTTACTTTCTTTCGTTTCAAGACGATCCGAGGAAAACTGAAGGGGGCTATGGTGATGACAAGGTCAAAAATAGGCATTTTCAGCAGTAAGGGGGGACGCAGTTCTACGTTAGATAAGCAAACCTCGTCTGATTTAGAACTCATAAGAGTCTTTATTCCTGACTTAATTGTTTGTAAGTTTCAAGACGTTCCAATCAAAACCGAAGGGGCTACGGTGATGACAATGTCAAAACTAAGCATTTTCAGCCAAGACGGAGACATAACTCCGTGAGCAATCAACCTACATCGCTAATGTTTTAACATATCCAAGCTTTTCACCCCTACTTATTTGTATGTAAAGTTTAGGAAGATCCGATCAAAACTGAAGGGGCTACGGTGATGATAAGGTCTAAACTAGAATTTTCTATAGTCAACTATAATCAAGGGGGACATAACTCTCCGAAATATAGGCCTACCTCACCATTTTTTTAACTCAGGCAAGGTACTAACATGTAAGTTACAAAAAGATCCGATACAAACCGAAGGGGCTATGGTGATGACAAGGTCAAAATAGGCATATTCAGCAGTAAAGGGGACGTTACTCTACAATACATGAGCCAACCTCGTCAGTTTTCCGAGCTTTTATCCCAGAATTACTTGTTTGTAAGTTTCAAGAAGATCCATCAAAACTGAAGGGGCTACGGTGATAAAAAGTCAAAAATAAGCATTGTCTGCAAAGGAGGTGACATCTACCCACGTTGCCTGATTTGCAAACTCATCCAAGCGTTTAACCCTGATTTGGGGGGTTTGGGTTTTACGGCCCTTTCAAGATTATTTCACCCATATCGAGCCGATCGTTAATCATAGGTGGGCGAAAACCGGAGTACCCGGAGAAAAACCACCTGACCTTCCGTTGCAGAACTTGGCGTCTCACACGTGACCCGAGCGAGGCTCGAACCCACGGCGGTGAGAGACCTAATGACTAAGAGTCAGCGCTCTTATCCATTAGGCCACGGAGGCGCGTCTAACCCTGATTTACTTGTACGTAAGTTTCAGGAAGATCAAATCAAACCTGTAGGGAATACGGTGATGACGTGGTAAAAATAAGCATTTTCAGCAATCAAAGGGATGTTACTCTATGATAAATAGGCGGACTTGGCCGGTTTTCGAACCCATCCAACTTTTTTATCCCCAGCTACCTTAAACATAACTTTCAGAAAGATCCGATCAAAACTGAAGGGGCTACGGTGCTGGCAAGTTCAAATATCGACATTTTCAGCAATCAAAGGGACGTAACTCTATAATATATGGATGGGCCAACTTGGCCGGTTTTCAAACTGCTCCGTGTTTGTATCCCCAGCCACCGAACAAATAAGTTTCAGAAAGATCCAATCAAAACTGAAGGGCCTACGGTGATGACAAGGTCAAAAATCGGCATTTTCAGCAATCAAAGAGATGTAAAATAGAAGTGGAGGCAATGATCAGGAATCGATACAGCTCCCATTAGAGACACCAAAGGGAAAGAAACACAAACATGAAACAACAGACCCTAATAGAAACATCAATAGCGGAAAGCCCAAAAAGACAGTTACTGTCAAACAAAATGGCCAACAGCCTATCCAAAATAAAAGAATATAAGCGACACAAACACACAAAGACAAACCATAACAAAAAATAAACCGCAACAGAAGAACCGCCTTGGAAACGAATTCCACTGGGGTGCTTAAATCGATTTTACGTGGCCACAATCCTCGCCCTTACTTTCGTCGCGATTTAGATAAAAAATTGTCCAGTTCGCATGAAGGCCTCCTAGCTCATCAGTGCAACATCTCCGTGAACACAAAAATCAAACAACCACAGAGATGAAACAACGGTGAGGACTCGACAGCAAGACACCACTGGGATCCTGGAGCAAAAGAAATCCAACAGTAAGACTCCGATGGGCCCGACGTCGGAATGACGTCTTTAAAATTTGGAAAAGGCTTTGCGTAGTTAATGGTACAGATAACCTTGATTAAGTAGTTTAGCAGTTAACAATTTATTACGAGTGTTGAAGTCAGTAACATGACTACACACCCTGGCAAATTGAATTAATTGCGAAATATAATCGCCATAGGATGACGCACGAGGATCACCACCAAAAAAGGAAAATTTACAATCTCAAAATCAAAATCATCGCGTTTATCATAAATTTTGCAAGAAACAAACCCATCTACAATAGATAGATGTAAATCCAAAACCTGGGCCTCGGAATCAGAGGATTTGCTTTATTTAACTTCTAGGGTGTGTGTGGGGGAAGAAGTATATAGAATGGGTGTTCTAGCACAAAATTATATAGACACCACCCAACTATCCCCCGCGCACCAACCCGGTGCCCCCCCCCCTAGGTTGGTCCCACCGAGCGAGGTGCCCAGCGCAAACCAGTGGGTCCTATCATGTTTACCAAAAAAGTTGTGTCTTAAGGCACCTTTAGCTCACATCGCACCTAGTGCGTAAGAGGCCTTTTATTTTGCCTCAGTAAACGTCAATAAACACCATATGATATTACCATTATAGAAAAGTTTCTATTGTTATTTGAAAAATCAATACAACTACATCGTCCTTCTTACCTAGATGTTTTCATGTTAGGTCCCCATGACTCAATGAGTGTCGCTATATTTAAGAAATAGATCACCTCTAGCTGTGATTTGTTGATTTATAAATCACAGCTTGGAGGTCATTTGTAAGGCCTTGGTCTAATGCAGCATGTGTCCACTGCCCTGTCGCCGGGCCACTGCGGCACGGATAGTCATCACCTATATAGACTCTCCATTACTCCCGCCGCTTAGCCGCAGTTTGGTCTAATGGAGTATGTGTCCACTGTCCTGTCGCTGTCTTAAGGCACCTTTACTGCACATTGCACTGCGAAATTTTTGCTAGACATGTTTAAAGATGAAATCAATAGGACCACGTGATATTGGTTTATACTCATTTGAATAAGAACCTATCCCCTCGCCCATGAAAGAGTGTTAATATTGGTTTTTATGAAGTAAACAGACATTTTGTGGTATATTCATATTCTGTGCTTTGCGATTTAATCGTCATGGTCGATTATACCTGACAAGAAATATCGTAACTCACAAAAAAGACGGAGCTGACAGAAAATGATGTGCAACGATTAATATTTTTGTGTGACAATATAATTTTCTTTTCACTTTCTCAAGGTCGCTATTTTCCAATAATGTTTTATCGACAGTATAATTGACCGAAAATCGAGTTGTGTAACTAATTTATATAGTTGTATTGGGAAAAGCGAAATACAGAGCAGGAAGTAACAAGCCATAGCCAGCCTGTTCTGCCCATTCAGTCCTAACCAGTTAGTAATACCCATCTCGTCCTAAAGACACTGATCAGCCAGTTGTGCCCCATTCGGTCCTAACCAGTTGGTTGTACCCATTTCGTCCTAAAGACACCGGTTAGATGTAACCATCCAGCTGTGGTCCTAAATAGTTGGTTGTACACATTTCGTCCTAAAGACACTGATCAGCCAGTTGTGACCATTCCGTCCAGTCTGTTGTACCAATTTCGTCCTAAAGACACCGATCAGATGTAACCAGCCAGCTGTGGTCTTAAATAGTTAGTTGTACTCATTTCGTCTAAAAGACACTGATCAGCCAGTTGTGCCCATTCCATCCAGTCTGTTGTACCCATTTCGTCTAAAAGACAGACGCGGATGGAGGTAAAATTGGTCTTTGGTGAAAAGAACTTGGGGAAAGCTTTTATGTGCTAATTCGCGAGTATAAAAAGGACGGCGTGTGATATATGTACTCGCCGGACGTGACCAGCCTGCGCTCATTTAAGCTCGCCAGCATGAAACATTCAAATGCCACCGGCCCGGTTTTGTCCAACTCTTCTAGCAGCTTCATACGGGCCGTCATTAACGCCTCGTTTTTCACACGTTGAAACATTTCTTTTTTCCGTCTTCTGATAAACTAAGACTCTGTGGCGTCCACGAATTTCATCTTTAATCTGATTGAACTTGTCGATTTCACACAGAATCAGGCAAAATTCTGTTTCAGATATATTATCGTCGTTCAGCGCGATAGAAATGCGGTCCGTGATTGAGTTCAGTTGTGACTCAGCCAAGATACGAATCTCGTCGTGTTTTTTTTTTTTTTTTTTTTTTGCTTTTGTTTGGAGTTTTCGTCCAATAAATTTCCCGCCAACACCCGGCAACCCAAACACAATCGCTCCAGCTTGAATGTCAGCTTAAAGGCGACAGGCGCCGGGATGATAGTTGACAAGTGCCCGACGGCAGAAGCAGCGAGCCCCACGCTAGTCGCAGTAAGCGCGGTATCAATCCCATCAACAACATTAACCCCACGTCTGTATTTCTTGTACAGCGAGGCTCTGAAGTCTCATTCTTTTTCGAGGCGGAATTTGACCTCGGCCACTCGCTGAAGGTGGTGTTTGTCTCCAGTGTCAAGTGGTGGATAGAGAGTCATAGTACTAATATGATATAACCATTCGCTCTAAATGAATATTACTTATTGAAAAGGGTGTAATTCTCTGAAGTCGGTGATTATCTCCGGTTTCAAGTCCTGTGTAGAGGCCCATCGTGTACTACCCCTCGAGCTGGGTGGGTTTAAATAGACTACTGGCTAATAATAACTATAGCCTGGTCTGCTTGCTGTGAGCACACCGGGCGTAAATCGCAGCCTTTTGAGAGACACCGGGCCTATAAAAATATTATGTAGGTCTAAATGACGGTATTCAACTTGGTGTTGGTTTCCTTCAAGAATAAACTGCACTGGAGGCGTTTCTTATACTTGTATATAAATCCTTACTTCTTTATTAGCATTTGCTTGACTCCACTTCAACTTGAAGCCGGGTAACACATCAACAAAGTCGTCGGGACTATCTCCGAGAATTAGATCATCAAATTTTGTTTAGTTGGCTTCCGAGCCATATTGGCATTGTCGGCAATGAGTATGCTGACAAGAAAGCAAAGGAATCGCCCAATCTTGATCCGTCTATCTTTAAAATTCCTTTTAATAATTTTAAACCATTTATCAACAGATACATCTTGTAGGAATGGAAAGGCGAATGGGATCGTGAAATAGATAACAAACTTCATGCCATTTAACCTGGCGTCGGAACAAAATGCTCTCCTCCACAGTTTTTCAGGAAAGAGGATGTAGTATTAACACGATTACGCATTGGCCATACTAGAGTTACTCACTCTTATATTTTAAATGGTGATGATCAACCTACTTGTGTAGGCTGTGATCAGCCTTTCACTGTAAAGCTATCTAACTCAGCAAGGTGAAAGCAGACCTCACGATGGACGGCCAGCGTGTGTGGCTGATCTGCAGTGAACGTCTGGGGTGGCGTTCATTCCTTTTTAGGTCGTCGTTGACAAGGGTAAAGGTAGGGGGACGAGTCTGAAAGTATTGTCGGAAAAGCCTAAGAGATTAGCTAATTCGCGATTCATTGTTATGACTACTCCAGACTTTACTATCAAATGCAGTAGACCAGAGGGTTCATCTAGAGTGAGTTCGGCGCCCAACCGTTGAAATACCTTTTCGTTCAACTCTCAGACGTTTATAATACCCGTCCGGTATTATTTTTTCTGTCTTGTTATTTGAGACCTTATTGTTCCTTTTCGCCGTGCATGTGTTGTACCACCAGTGATAATACGTCAACTCGCAGAGAGCAGTCTCTCGCTCACCCGCAGACAGGGTCCTGGCAAGATTACTTGGCACATAATTTTGAACGCCAGTGAGTGTGGTGTACATAATAATAAAATTATTAACAGTACAACAACATCAAAATGGGTATGGATACAAAGGCGTTTACGTTCAATAGCTCGACAAAATATCAGACAGGCGGCCATTTCAAATATAAGGAGTCAGCAGCAGGGGCGCCCACCCTAGACATAATCGTCGACGATAAGGGAAGTCACTTCCTTGCCAAGTATCCGAACATCTTCGATTATCAAAGCCATCCGCTTACCGGGGTCGTCACTAAGGCAAACAATGCGTGGGACACCTGACAGCATTATCAAAACCCTCCGCTTACCGGGACGCCACTAAGGCAAACAAGGCGGGGGACAGGTGGCAGCACGCTCCCTTCAGCTGGTTGGAGTGCCAGCTGAACTTTGCGGTTTGGTGGGCAACCGCCGGATGTGGTGTTTCATTCCTGGACCATCTCCCAGCGGAGGAGCCCCTTCTTGCAAGCCTGCATTGCTTTCATATCTATTATACGATGAGGCGTCTGTCTGAGGAGCTGAAAGTCGCCCTCCTTGGGGACGAGTCCTATTCATGATACGATAACCAATATGACTCCCGGGCCTACAAGCGGCTTTGCGAGGAGTTCGCCGTTTCGCCCTCTACAGATTGGAGGCAAAAGCTGGACTACGGGTGTCAAGGCCTCGGATCTTTTAGTACCTTCATGGCCCCTTCGGGGAAATACCGCAGTGATCACAGCTCCTATGGCCCCTTCTTTCACCCGAAAGATGCCATACGCCATAATGTGGATATTTCAAAGGCGTGGACGATGTTCATTCTAGATAAATCAGAAGGGTTCCCGCATGCGGGTGTCGAGCACCTCAACGACTCGATTCGGACTTACGTTTGGGCAATCTTGGGAGCACAAGCTCAGTGTTTCAACTTATCTTTTTGTCAGCCTTTATGCGGACTGAACAAATTGTTTGTCTTAATCGCAACGGAAGTAATGGCGAGGATTGTGGCCACGTAAAATCGATATAAGCCCCCCACCCCCCACCCGCACCCCCAGTGGAATTCGTTTCCGTTGACCGTTCAAAGGCGCGGTTATTTTTTTGTTATGGTTTGTCTTTGGGTGTTTGTGTCACTTATATCATTTATTTTGGATAGCCTATTGGCCATTTTGTGGGAATTAACTGTCCTTTAGGCTTTCCAATATTGATGTTTCTATTAGGGTCTAGTTATTTCATGTTTGTGTTTCTTTCCCTTTTGTGTCTCTGATGGGAGCTGAGGGTTAATTGTATCGATTCCTGATCATTGCTTCCACTTCTATTTTGCATATCAGAGCTGTTTTGTTGGCCATTCTATGGGGAAGTAACTGTCCTTTTGGCTTTCCGCTATTGATATATCCATTAAGGCCTGTTGTTTCATGTTTGTGTTTCTTTCCCTTCGGTGTCTCTGATTGGAGCTGTGGGTTAATTGTATCGATTCCTGATCATCGCTCCACTTCTATTTTGCTTAAATGAGCATGTTTCTTCTGCTAAACTTTCGCTAACTTGTTAAAATCATTGCCTTTACTTCTATTTTACGTGGTATTTACTCTTAGCACTCTGGAAAAAAACTTATTAGATGACATTTTATATAGTTTTCTTAGTTTTCCATAAAGAAGTTTTTGATAATACAAACATGTCTTTGCTTATGGAAAAGAAATTACAGAACTTTTATTATAAATTAAATGAGATTTTTCCAGCTTGCTAAGGTTATAAAGTGATGGAGATTTCAGCTTTGTTTCTGAAGAAATTAATTAGCATTTACCAAGTTACCAAGTGCTAAAATTGAGCCCTGCCCTGAAACTAGCCTTAAGCAGCTATGCACGATCCTATGTCTATGCCAGTAACATGTATAGCTTTTACCAAAAGCTAAGTCTACGCTTAGCATATATTAACTGTGAATATTTCGAGATATATTCCAGACATATTTTTCATACAGTTTATTAAATTTACTGTCTGCTGGTTTCACAGCAGCATTTCAATTTTAAAATTTTCTGATTAAAAGAAGAGTACACGTTATGACACTTTGCGGCCGCTATATTTCGTTGACGCGTCGAAAAACGTGATGCTTTTTATGCCAGCAACCGCTCAGCTGCCTAAATGACAAATAAAAAAACTAGAATGTGATTGTTTGTGCGAGATTTTATGGTCGAACTAATAAACTTCTCTTTGTATTTGCCGAGGGATACCAGTAAAGAAATTGCAGAATTTGTTCGAGTCTGTATTTTGGAGCATACATTACGATAATAACCCGTGCGACATAGTGCATTTTTTCACATCTCCAAAATGGCTACTTTTCTGATGAAAAGCCGTGACATTTTTCTTACAAATACTGCAAACATAGGTTGTGGGTGCTCGTTAGAACCGCCTCATTGAGGCGGTTCTAACGAGTACCCACAACCTATGTCTTTGGGCAAAAAATAAGAAAAATAATGAATACCCCCGTAGACCCTAGTTTTCTCTATATAAAGTGGGGTTTAGTGGGGTGTTCATTTCACGGACTTGTTCACGTGATACAACAAATTGTGTGTTCCTTCGTCGCAGTCATTAGCCAGTCCGCGAAAATACAGATCAAATAGAAGTGAAGGCAATTATCAAGAATCGATACAATTAGCCCATGGCTCCCATCAGAGACACCAAAGGGCAAGAAGCACAAAGATGGAACAACTAGACCCTAATGGAAACATCAATAGCGATAAGCCAAAGGACAGTTATGTTCCCCCATAAAATGGTCAATTGGCTGCCCAAAACAAAATAATATAAGCGATACACACACTCAAGGGCAAACCATAACAGAAATAAACCGCGACAGAAGAACCGCCTTGGAAAGGTCAATGAAACGAATTCTACAGGTCGGGGGTGGGGGGATGGGGTGAGGGGGGGGCTTAAATCGATTTTACGTGGCCACAATTCTCGCCCTCATTTCCGTCGCGATTATGATAAATTTGTTCAGTCCGCATGAATGCCTCCTAACTCATCAGTGCAACATCTTCGTGAACACAAAAATATAACAAGAGCACCGCATGCGGGTTCCAACGCTCGGCGGCAAAAATTCTAAGTCGAAAAGGGGCATAACAGTGACAAAAATATTTTGAGGGTTACATCATCTATTGGTATGAGTTCTCTTTTTCATAATGAACAATTAATCCGAGTTTCAAGTAAATGTGTTCAGTAATGACAGAGATATTACAAAATGTCCATGTTTTTTCACGACGACGACGCAAACATTCTAAGTCGGAAAAAGGGGAGTAACTGTGCCAAAAATATTTTGTGGGTTACCTCATCTATTGCTATGAGTTCCCTTTTTCATAATGAACAACTTGTTCGAGTTTCAAGTAAATATATTTAGTAATGACAGAGATATTACAAAATGTCCAAGTTTTTGCACGACGACGACGCAGACGACGCCAGAGCTATAGCAATACCCCGTCGTTTCCTTCGAAAACAGCCGAGCTAAAAACCACAAAGACGAAACAACTGTGAGGACTCGACAGCTGTTACGAGATGGAATAGGAAACCTCTCTGGTGCTTATGCACATCTAAATTATTTTAGTAGATATATGGTAGGGCGGTGCGAGTGAAATATTTTAGGTGAAATATGGTACGCAAACTGTGCGGCTCCATGAACAAGTCATGCACATATCATACCATGTATGCATGAGTGGTTTATAGAGAGCTGTTTTTACAATACAGGGGGCCGCTAAAAGGCCGAGTCCTATAGAATTTGCCTAAAAATCGCCAACCGCCAAATTGTGCCATATATGATTTTTATTTCCGTCACGTGTTGTGTGGGTGTTCGTTTTGACAGGAGTCATGTCATTGATTATAGGGTCGTTTCATCAATTTTTCCTATGGGAAATATACTATTTGAACGCAAATCCATTATCTACTCGATTTTTGCTATCTGGCTTTGTTTGTGGCCGGTATCTCCACCTCGCCACGAATTGAGCAAGGTAATACGAGTAGGCATGATTTTCCGGTAGTATTCATAGATATATAAACCCTGAAAAAAGCGGACACTTTAGCAGCAGGTCAAGTTGTAAGAGTGAACACAACATTGTGACGGGGAAATAGAAAGTATATTGAAAGGTATGTTAAATCTATGTTTAGTATTATTTTTGTATGAACATTTTGGAGGGGTTTACTTCTAGTATACCCCAACTTTCTGAAGCCTATTCTGAATTCACTGTTGTGGCCTGTAGTGATTAGGCTACTAGCTTTGCCAGCTAGACGTCGCAGATTTGATCCCAGGCTTCTCCAGTAGTAGAATGAGTCTTTCTAAGTGAGATCCTGTCTCATGCTGACCCTAGATGTTGGTGAGACGTAAAGTTTGGACACCCGCTCATTCTAGATTCATTTAGGCTTTTAGACCCCTTTTGTAGAATGTAATTAATAAACGCCGGGTCACTTGTTTGATCCATGACTTGTGACTAGCTGTGGTTAGAAAACCGTGGTTCCGTCCCAATATGATATTAGGTGTAGAAGGGACGTAAACTTAAGACGGGTTTAACCACATCTTCATCATCAGGGCAAACTCTTACAAGAGCCTGTTGGGTTATCCGTGATGATGAACCGTAATGAATTTTATTTTACAAGCATGTTCACGTTGATTAGAAATAATTTTGTTCAAGAAGAATTACGAGTTCATTTTGTAATGATGCCGTTTTGTCTGATAACTCAGTTTGTGCATGTATGTACATATAAAGAACGTGATGATGCTAAGTGGGAGTATTTGGTCGCCACACGTCATAACGGCCTGAGCGGCGGGGATGACGTCAGCTGCGTCATCGGCGTCGCGAGGACGGTTGTGACGGGGTGCCTACCAAATAGAGAGAATTTACGGCAAACAGTGTTGGCCCTTATGAGACACTAACAAATGTTGTGGATTATAGATGAAAATCGTCTGTTGTAGTTTCTATCTGTTATTAATGTATTGAATTTGTGAATAGCTATATTTGTGAGCCGTGTCGCGGAGAAGGATATGAAATAGAGATTGTTATGTTTCCTGTAATTGGCAGCTGACCAGGTAGCGCAAAGGCGTGGTCTGTTCAATTGCCTCTTACTTGTGATAATGTAGTGAGCACAAATTTGATGAGTATTATGCTCAGTAGTAGTGAGCATTAATTGATTTCTGTAGTGCTCAGTAAGGAAACATGAACTTTGAGTATTATTGTGTCAAGCGCTGGGTGCTGATAATTTGATGCACAGTCAAGTTGAGTTCTGCTGTACGGTTATTTGTCGCATGCACTAATCAGCCTGTATGTCTGGTCGGCGCATGCGCAATAACGGTATATGCATGAACATATTCTCACTTCTCCGGGAGGGGGATCATGATATAGCATGTATGTTTTGTGACTCGTTTCTAGTCCCGTTATCGTAATTTGCAGGCACAACAATGTGTGACCTGCTGCTCCCTGCTTCATAGCAGCAGGTACTGGTACGACGCTAGGCGTTAGGGTCCAGCAAGGGCGGACAGACCGCCGTAATCAGCGCCTACCAGGATAGAAGCAGAATCTTCTAAATCATTGTTCGTTGTAAACAAATGTGAGACCGTGGAAGAGGTCAACTTACCTGCAGGTTATTTGGACGATCACTAAACGTCTGATCAGCAAACGTGATCGCTAAACCTAGGATTATCAACTATGTTGATAGACTAGTTCTGCTAGTTCGCGAGAGGAATTTCACGCGAGTGGGGGATTCACCCTAAGTAATAAACTGGCCAGTCGCGTCTTGTGTTGTTTTTTTTTTTTTTTTTTTTTTTTTTTGTTTTTCTTGTTGTTTTTGTTGTTTGCTTCTGTAGGTATTCACGTCACCCGTTCCGAGCACAGAACAGTGTTTTGCCTTCGGAGCGGACGTCGTGAGTTGGCTACAGAAGCAACAAATTGTGATGTTTTGTGTTAGTGAGTGTTGTATGTAGATACTGTAAATAATTCATGTCATTTATTTAACATCTTTCTTGTGCCTTACCCCACAGCTGCCCGTACACCTGTCAGAGATCACGCTCGGTTGTCTTGTCAGCATGGGGGTTTGCGGGACGCCGTAAACCCACATGTAACATTTGGTGTCAGAAAAGTTAGGATTTGATCTCTGGCTGGTGTTCCCGGCTGTGGAACAGCACATTGATACTCTGAATCATCAACTTTAGAAAAAAAAAATAATGCATTGACAGCCACATTTAGACATTAACTTTAATCTTCCTTCCTGCGTTGATGAAGTGCGAAACCCATGTATTCAACTGAATGGATACTGACAAGTCGATAATTTCTGAGCAGGAAGGCAAGGCAAACCCCACTTTTTCTTGGTAACGAAAAATCTAAGTAGACCCCACTTAATTGTGTTACCTGACATTCTACTAAGTTAAATTGGAGCTACTAATTGATCTTACCCACACTTGGTTCTGACGTAGTGACGTTAACAATTTACTGACGTTGACATAACGGTAGCGTTAATATTTACGCTGTGGCTTGAGGTTAGGTATGACGAAATAGAAACATTAATGGTGACTTGTTATGATCGGAGTTTTGTAATGTGATAAAACTTCGGATTGTAGCATTTTACTGTAAACGTCGTCGGTTTATGACGTCATATTAGACTACCAGTACGCAACGTCATACTGTGCTGAAAGCATTTGACATTTCAAATCGCGTGTGCTTTAATAACTAACGTTTTAGTTAGATTAACGCGTATAACACATATCTTAACGTTTTAGTTAAGCCCATTCAATCATCACTGATCATAACTGATCAGTTTATAGTGGTTTTGATAGTAACGTGAGATTTACGTTATCAATAATGGAGCGTTTAATGCAAATGGGAAAGGACTTAGGTTATGAGGGGAAGGAGTTACAAGGTTTTGTTAAAGAGCAGCAAGATATTGAGCGGGCAGAAAGGCAAGAGCAAAGGGATTTAGAAAGGTTAAGGTCTGAAGAAAAGGAAAAGGAAAGGGCAGAAAAAGAAAAGGAAAGGGCACATGAACTAGCTAAGTTAGAAGTAGAAGAAAAGGAAAAGGAAAGGGAGGAAAAGGAAAAGGAAAGGGCACATGAACTAGCTATGTTGAAGGTTAATAAGGAACTTGATATGGCACGCATTAAGACTGAAAGGGAGGCAAAAGAGATTAGTGAGGCCCATTTAGAACAAATAAAACATGGGTTTGAGCTACAGCACCAAGAATTAAGGAATCAGTTAGAAATGCAGAGAGCGAAGCTCGAGCTAGAATTTGAAAAGCAAAAAGCTGAGAAGGTGGCTCATGCCCGGGATCCTAAGTTACCTTATTTTGAAGAGGGTAAAGATAAAATGGATAGTTATTTATCTAGATTTGAGAAATATGCTACGGCTAATAAATGGGATAAGAGTGTTTGGGCCGCGTATTTAAGTGCATTGCTCAAAGGGCGCGCACTTGATGTATATGAACGGTTGTCAAATGAGGATGCGGCGGATTATGAAAAGTTAAAGGACGTTTTATTAAAGAATTTTGACATGACAGAGCGCGGATTTAGGAAGCAGTTTCGTTATAGTAGGCCCGAGAAATCAGAGACGTTCATACAGTTCAGTAGTAGACTGAGAAGTTATTTAGAAAAATGGCTTAATATGGCAAAGATAGAAAAATCTTTTCCGGCTGTCTGTGATTTCATGGCAAGGGATCAGTTCCTGGAGTCATGTAATAGAGAACTGTATGTACATCTGAAGCCAAAACAGTTTGGTAATTTAGATGAAATGGCTAGGGAGGCAGATTTGTTTGCAGAAGCGCGCGGGGGCGTATATAGTTGTATTAATAAGGGGCAACGCGATAATAGAGGCGCAGCGCAGGGTAAACAGGACAAAGTTGACTCGAACAAACCGAGTGGTAGACCGGATATCAAGTGTAGCATATGCGGTAAGGGGCATTTAACAATTAAATGTTTTAAGAACCCCGACAGGAAACAATTGTATAGCGCAGAGGTAGGAGCAACTGGAGTTGGGGATAGCGGTGTTAAGGAAAATTTTAACACGCGCGTAGAGACTCAAGGTTCTCAGGTTAAGAATGAGAATAGGCAGAATGTAGGTCGTGGTTATACACGTGGTCGTGGTAATTTTAGAGGGTCTTTTCGCGGTAAAAATAATAGCACACCACGTGGCGCAGCACACCAAGTTAGTTTTTGTCAGACGGAAGTAACTAGGAAAGGTGATGAGATTGGAAGTATTTTTGAAAATAAGGTTGGTGATCCTTTGATTTCGGATAGGGAGGAGTGTAGTAAGGAAACTAGGGAAGGTGTCTGTTACTTCTTAAAGGCAAGGTTACCGACGGCACAAGGATTGGTTAATAATAAAAAGGTGGTTGTATTAAGAGATACTGGGTGTACAGGCTGTGTCGTTCGGAGAAGTTTGGTTTCGGATAGTCAGTTAATAGGGAAGGAATCAAATGTTACGTTGATTGATGAATCCACACAAAGGTATCCTTTGGCAATGATTGACATTGATTGTCCTTTTTTCACTGGGAAAACTGAAGCTTTGTGTATGGATGATACGTTGTACGATTTGGTTATCGGTAACATTGATGGATCAAAACTTCCTGATATGTCTCATTTCTCAGCTGCGGCTGTAACTAGGTCTCAAACTAGGCAGGATGAGAAGCCTTACAGAAAACTTAAGGTTCCCGATCAGATCATTAACGATGACAAGGAGGCTTTCAAGCAAGCTCAGGTTGATGATCCAACTTTGGAAAACATCAGGAAAAGGGTTGTATCTGGGAACAAGACTGTGAGTCGTGGTTTAAACCGAGGTGAAACTAGGTTTATTGAGAAAAAAGGGTTGGCATATAGGGAGTTCACCAAGGGTAACAAAGTCTCTTTCCAACTTGTGGTCCCTCAAAGTTTCCGAGGAAAGGTGTTGAAACTGGCTCATGAAACGCTTATGTCTGGACATATGGGTATTAGGAAGACATTGGATAGAGTTGTAACTGAGTTTTACTGGCCCGGTATTTGCGGTGATGTCGCTAGATTTTGTAAATCTTGTGATATTTGTCAGAGAACTATTCAGAAAGGTCGGGTCACTAAAGTACCTCTAGGAAAAATGCCATTGATTGATACGCCATTTAAGAGGGTGGCAGTGGACATAGTTGGTCCAATTGAGCCTCGATCTGATAGGAAATCTCGGTATATTTTAACCATGATAGATTATGCGACAAGGTATCCAGAGGCGATAGCTTTACCGAGTATTGAGACGGAACGTGTCGCGGAAGCGCTTATTGAAATGTTTAGTAGGGTTGGCATTCCTGATGAAATGTTGACTGATTGTGGATCACAGTTTACTGCTGAGGTAATGAAGGAAGTCAGCAGACTTCTTTCTCTTCAACAGTTAACGTGTAGCCCGAGACACCCAATTTGCAACGGACTGATAGAGCGTTTCCACGCTACGTTAAAGCAGATGTTACGTCGCATGTGTGCTGAACGTCCAAAAGATTGGGATAAATATCTTCCAGCTTTATTATTTGCGGTAAGGGAAGTCCCACAAGAGTCTTTAGGATACTCCCCTTTTGAGTTGTTATATGGACGTAACGTCAGAGGTCCAATGGCAATATTAAGAGAATTATGGGCTGAGGAGGTACGCGATGAGCAAGTACTTTCGACGTATCAATACGTTATTGAGCTTAGGGAACGGTTAGAGCAGACATGCAAATTAGCGCGTGATAATTTAAAGAAGGTTCAGATTAAGCAGAAAGCTTATTATGATAAAGGCGCGAGGTCGCGTAAATTTGACGTCGGCGACAAAGTACTGTTGTTACTACCGACAGACAGTAATAAATTATTGCTTCAATGGAAAGGTCCTTATGAAGTGGTTGAGGTAGTGAACAGAATGGATTATAAGATTGACGTCAATGGAAATATTAACACATATCACGCTAACATACTGAAGCAATATGTTGAGCGTCAGACTGTGACGTCTCATTGTCTGATCTCTAAACCTATTATGTCGACAAACAGTCATGACGGAAATGACGTCGACGAGTCTTCATACGAAGACAGCAGTTTTCAAACTGCAGAGCAACCAGAAAGTGACGGTGACATTAGCGTCCCACACACACTAACGTCAGAGGAGAGTGAGGAGACAGAAGGGCTGAGAGAACAGCGCCTTGCAGGACTGACATGTCAGACAGACCAAATTATATGTACCACATTTATGTCAGAACCTGTGAAATCAATCAAATCTGTTATGCCAGAAAGGCCAACTCCAGTGAGATTAAAACGATATCCGTTTTCTAACAAACAACAGAGTGTCAGGGGAACAGGAAAATTCTGGGGCAAACCACCGTAGCTTATTAGCTAATTTTACTTAAGAAAATTTGGGGGCAGACTACCTTAGTAGGTAATTCTTCGCACGGTTGTTGTGTAAATAGCTGTCTTGTTTAGATAGGTTCATCCTATTCCATCTCTATACACAAAGAAAAAACATTTCTGATTGTTTTTTCTCCAAAAGGGGAAACCTTTGTTACGAGATGGAATAGGAAACCTCTCTGGTGCTTATGCACATCTAAATTATTTTAGTAGATATATGGTAGGGCGGTGCGAGTGAAATATTTTAGGTGAAATATGGTACGCAAACTGTGCGGCTCCATGAACAAGTCATGCACATATCATACGATGTATGCATGAGTGGTTTATAGAGAGCTGTTTTTACAATACAGGGGGCCGCTAAAAGGCCGAGTCCTATAGAATTTGCCTAAAAATCGCCAACCGCCAAATTGTGCCATATATGATTTTTATTCCCGTCACGTGTTGTGTGGGTGTTCGTTTTGACAGGAGTCATGTCATTGATTATAGGGTCGTTTCATCAATTTTTCCTATGGGAAATATACTATTTGAACGCAAATCCATTATCTACTCGATTTTTGCTATCTGGCTTTGTTTGTGGCCGGTATCTCCACCTCGCCACGAATTGAGCAAGGTAATACGAGTAGGCATGATTTTCCGGTAGTATTCATAGATATATAAACCCTGAAAAAAGCGGACACTTTAGCAGCAGGTCAAGTTGTAAGAGTGAACACAACATTGTGACGGGGAAATAGAAAGTATATTGAAAGGTATGTTAAATCTATGTTTAGTATTATTTTTGTATGAACATGCTTGTAGGTTTTGGAGGGGTTTACTTCTAGTATACCCCAACTTTCTGAAGCCTATTCTGAATTCACTGTTGTGGCCTGTAGTGATTAGGCTACTAGCTTTGCCAGCTAGACGTCGCAGATTTGATCCCAGGCTTCTCCAGTAGTAGAATGAGTCTTTCTAAGTGAGGTCCTGTCTCATGCTGACCCTAGATGTTGGTGAGACGTAAAGTTTGGACACCCGCTCATTCTAGATTCATTTAGGCTTTTAGACCCCTTTTGTAGAATGTAATTAATAAACGCCGGGTCACTTGTTTGATCCATGACTTGTGACTAGCTGTGGTTAGAAAACCGTGGTTCCGTCCCAATATGATATTAGGTGTAGAGGGGACGTAAACTTAAGACGGGTTTAACCACATCTTCATCATCAGGGCAAACTCTTACAAGAGCCTGTTGGGTTATCCGTGATGATGAACCGTAATGAATTTTATTTTACAAGCATGTTCACGTTGATTAGAAATAATTTTGTTCAAGAAGAATTACGAGTTCATTTTGTAATGATGCCGTTTTGTCTGATAACTCAGTTTGTGCATGTATGTACATATAAAGAACGTGATGATGCTAAGTGGGAGTATTTGGTCGCCACACGTCATAACGGCCTGAGCGGCGGGGATGACGTCAGCTGCGTCATCGGCGTCGCGAGGACGGTTGTGACGGGGTGCCTACCAAATAGAGAGAATTTACGGCAAACAGTGTTGGCCCTTATGAGACACTAACAAATGTTGTGGATTATAGATGAAAATCGTCTGTTGTAGTTTCTATCTGTTATTAATGTATTGAATTTGTGAATAGCTATATTTGTGAGCCGTGTCGCGGAGAAGGATATGAAATAGAGATTGTTATGTTTCCTGTAATTGGCAGCTGACCAGGTAGCGCAAAGGCGTGGTCTGTTCAATTGCCTCTTACTTGTGATAATGTAGTGAGCACAAATTTGATGAGTATTATGCTCAGTAGTAGTGAGCATTAATTGATTTCTGTAGTGCTCAGTAAGGAAACATGAACTTTGAGTATTATTGTGTCAAGCGCTGGGTGCTGATAATTTGATGCACAGTCAAGTTGAGTTCTGCTGTACGGTTATTTGTCGCATGCACTAATCAGCCTGTATGTCTGGTCGGCGCATGCGCAATAACGGTATATGCATGAACATATTCTCACTTCTCCGGGAGGGGGATCATGATATAGCATGTATGTTTTGTGACTCGTTTCTAGTCCCGTTATCGTAATTTGCAGGCACAACAATGTGTGACCTGCTGCTCCCTGCTTCATAGCAGCAGGTACTGGTACGACGCTAGGCGTTAGGGTCCAGCAAGTGCGGACAGACCGCCGTAATCAGCGCCTACCAGGATAGAAGCAGAATCTTCTAAATCATTGTTCGTTGTAAACAAATGTGAGACCGTGGAAGAGGTCAACTTACCTGCAGGTTATTTGGACGATCACTAAACGTCTGATCAGCAAACGTGATCGCTAAACCTAGGATTGTCAACTATGTTGATAGACTAGTTCTGCTAGTTCGCGAGAGGAATTTCACGCGAGTGGGGGATTCACCCTAAGTTATAAACTGGCCAGTCGCGTCTTGTGTTGTTTCTTTTTTTTGTTTTTCTTGTTGTTTTTGTTGTTTGCTTCTGTAGGTATTCACGTCACCCGTTCCGAGCACAGAACAGTGTTTTGCCTTCGGAGCGGACGTCGTGAGTTGGCTACAGAAGCAACAAATTGTGATGTTTTGTGTTAGTGAGTGTTGTATGTAGATTCTGTAAATAATTCATGTCATTTATTTAACATCTTTCTTGTGCCTTACCCCACAGCTGCCCGTACACCTGTCAGAGATCACGCTCGGTTGTCTTGTCAGCATGGGGGTTTGCGGGACGCCGTAAACCCACATGTAACAACAGCAAAAAAAAAAAAAAAAAAAAAAAAAAACTGGAATGCTGGGGCAAAAAAGACCAACCGGTAGATTCCAAATGGCCCGACCAGAGACAGCATATGGCACCAACCAACATTGCTAAAATTTAGATACCCTCTAATTCTCAGTAAGCCTTTACGCGGGAACCGTCATAGAATCTGAGGCCTGACCTACCGGCGTGCAAGTAAACAGGGAAGCAAAGTTGCCAACCGTGATCGGGTTAACTACTATGCATGCAGTCTGTCGTATAACATATATGTTTTACCCACTCTTTTTGTATCGAAGAATGATTTTACAAAATTGGGTGCTGAAGTCATTGCAGTTATGTATTTTTCTGAATGTTTATACTAAGTCAGCTTCTGATACACCTAGTTGCAGAAGAGATTCAAGTCCAACCTTGAATATTGAAATTAAATCGGAATGACGTCTACCAAATTTTGAATAGGCTATGTGTAGTTAATGATACCGATAACCCTGATTAAGCATTTTAGCAGCAGTTAAAATTTATCATAATTTTGTTTGTTTGATTTGAGGTATAACGTCCCCGTCAACACTGTAAATGTCATTTTGGAGACGTAGCTTCCAATTTCGTGGGACTTTTACCCGACACTAGGATGAAATGACAGCTCAAGCCTTTGGACTTGCACTATTTGCCATTGGCTCTTTACACAAACGGAATTTGTCAATTGATATTTTTTAAGAGGAATTGGAATACCTGCTAGATTTTTCCGCCATTTTTAGAGGGAGAAAACTTTCGGGACTTCCAGTTCATTTTTCTACAAACTCTGTTCCACTGAAGAAATGATCTACTCTTGCAGGGAGGAATTGCTCCTCAAGAGCAAATTATTTCCTTTAAGAGTTGACCCCTATTGACATGGCAGACACAAATACTCAAGCAGGAGTTACCGCCCATGGAAGTGTAACCATTCCCCTTACGCCACCACTGAGCGGTCCAACGTCGGTCAAATCTTTCAGAAAGCCATTTTTGTGTAAATACTTGGGTAATCAATATGCACTCGTTGTATATTATATACCATAGGCTCAATCGCCGAGCAAAATATGTCAGCACTAGTAGCCCTTCAACCGTGATAAATCCATTGAGCTATTTCAGTAACCTTAGCTCAAGGGAGATTGCTAAACATGCAGTTCAAAGCATGTGCGATCAAACAATTAATTTTCGTTAACTGGAGCGACCTGCGGAAGTTAACTCTACCCTGCAATGAATTCTGAACAATCACATCGACCAAGGAATATCTAGGGAGTTTAAACGATCTCATCGACCTCCACGGTCTCAGTGGTGTTTAGCGACCGCGCCCGTTGTCTTTGCCGGCCTGGGTGATCTCAGTCGGATGCGAGTCTGACTATTCATCGATACCAACCGGCATCATCAACTTTCTACCTTGGAGATTAGTGGGGTTTAAGGGGTGATCATTTAACGGACATGTTGACGTGATCTAGTTACAAATTTACAAAGTATACAAGAATAAATGGTACTCATGCAAATTCATACTTACCAAAATAAATGTATTAAGAAAACAATTGAGTGAGTGAGTAAGTGAGTCAGACATAAAATATATATATATACAAGAGCAAACTCAGTCTGATAAATGATCAGACAAATAAAACTATAGACAAGGTATGAAACACAAATGCACGCATACGTCACATTCAAACGCACACCAGTATAGACAATGATCTCTTAACTGGGATTATAGTTGCCTGGAATGTCGGTAACGTTTCATCCATTTGATGAACCTAGAATGAAAGGCTTCAGCACAGGGTGCATTTTACTTTGGCTAGGTAGAATGCCCCAAATAACGGGCACTGCCGTATAACGGTAAAATAAAAGTAACAGCTGCCATTGAACGCAAGACTTTGAGTGAAGTTCTGTAGTTGCTAGCGCCTTGAAAAGAATGACATTAAAAACATTTTACAAAAATATGTTTTTTTAAGAATACTCTTTCAGATAATGTCATTATTTTCAAATCACTCATTGACTGTTAAATAGTGTCCATTGTTTAATGCAAATTGACTCTACATGCCCTCTTTTGACATGTTTGAAGCCTTTCATGCTGACTGAACAAACTGTTTGTCTAAATCGCGACAGAAGTAAGGACGAAGATTGCAGCCGCGAACAATCGACTTAAGACCCACGCCCACAATGGAATTCGTTTCATTGACCGTTCCAAGGCGGTTCTTCTGTCGCGGTTTATTTTGTTATGGTTTATCTTTGAGGGTGTGTATCGCTTATATTTTTGTTAAGGTTTGTCTTTGAGTGTGTGTTTCGCCTATGTTTTTATTTTTGATAGCCAATAGGCCATTTTGCGGAAAATAGAAGTGCTTTAGGGCTTCCGCTATTGATGTTTTCATTTAGGTCTAGTTATTTCATGTTTGTGTTTCTCTCCCATTGGTGCCTCTGATGGGAGCTGTGGGTTAAATGTATCGATTCCTGATCCTTGCCTTTATCGGAAATAAATTATTGGTTTAGGCTCATATTCTAGACAGGTTTTTAATTATTTGGACCCCATTTTGATTTATATCAGTCTTTGAATCGACTGCCTATTCGAAATTCGCAAAATTGCAGTATGTTTCCTCTGGCTTTCTTTGCCGGATCATTATAGGGTCACTGATGAGGCTTTCTTAGCCGAAACTACGTAGTATGACCCATCTTCTTTCTCATAAATGTTTTCATTGCTCTTAAAGGAACTCTTTTTTTATTTTTAATACACTTCTAGTTTCCAATGTTTGATACATTCGAATTTGCTGCACTTCCCCAAACAATGTTACCGTAATCCAAATGAGGCTGGATATTGCACTTATAAAACACAAGTCTGTGTTTTAAAGATAAATTTGACAGTAGCTATAAGAATTAAAATAATCGGTACATCTAATATATACTTGGCTATATTAGCCATTTGGGCAAATTTACTTCAATTCAAACAGTAGCTATCAGAAAATAATAATTAAGATAATCGGTACATCTAATATATACTCTGCTATATAAGACATTTGGGCTAGTTTACTTCCATTCGAACTACTGTACACTCAACGTGTGCCCATTACCTTTAGGCTCCTAAAGAACAAAGTCTTTTCAAAATGTAGAAGACGATTTTGTTTCAAAGGGACTTAACCTTCGGAAAGCACTAGGAAGTCTTTAAAGTTATCTCTATGTTAAAGATGGCGAACAACAGAAGAATCATACCTACTTCCAGCACAAATAAGTATGCATATTATTTTTGTTTGTATTGGAGTTTAGCGACCCATTCAACACTACTTTAGGTAGTTTTTAGCCGGTCAGTTTACCTTTCTCCTTTACTGGGCAAGCATATTCGTAAGCGGTTAACCAGAACAGAGCACATTCTTTCGCCAGAACCTGACAACTGCCCTTCTGAAATCAGCGGAAGGGAGAGAATGACCGTAGAAAAAAGTTAATAATCAATCTCAACGAAAGAATGCTGCGGACTTCGACAGGTGTCGAACTCTCGTCCTGCTGATCACCAGTCAGACGCGAATCTGACTGAGCTACCGAGGCCGCAAATAAATAAATAAAAAAAAAACAGGTCCTGAAAAAAATGTATAAAGCACAACAAAACTTAATACAAGATAAACAAATAAATAACATAACATAACAACATAACATAAAGTAACACAGCACAACAAAACAAAACACAACATAACATAACATATAGGAGCCGATACGAGCTGAAATTAGGAGCCTCTGTGGTGTAGTGGTTAATGCTACTTGCCTTATAAACCCAGGTGTTGTGGATTAGATCATGAGCTTCTGCAGACTTTCGGATGAGTCTTACATCATGTTAACAGGTCCGTCCTACACCCAACTTTATATAAAGACAATTGGGGTTTACATAGAGGATCTTACATGAGTGTTCATGCATTATTGAAGTTATTAAACGAGTTGATACAAAGGGATAAAATACGAGGCTTTGCCGAGCATTTTATCCCTTCTCCTCAACGAGTTTAATAAATTGAATAATACATGAGCACGAATGCAAGATTCTATTTATCATATGACATTTAGAACGCATTTTATTCACTTGTTTACAAAAATGTCAATATTCCGCCATTAGTAAACCAGACGTCGTTAAGGACATCGTACATGTAACGTTACAGGACGTATCAAGCTAATTTGCATATTTAATCCACTAGTGGATTATCGAAAATATTACATGGCGTTATTACACTCTCAGACGCGACGTCATATGATAAAAGTGTATACACTATTTTTCTTATTTCTGCTCCAAGACATGTGTTGTAGATAGTCGTTAGAAACGCCTTAATGAAGCTGTTCTAATGATCGCCTTCAACCTATGTTTGGAGTATATATAATTAAAATACCAGCCGTAATGTAATATGTCAGCCTCGATAGCGCAGTGGTTAACGCGTTCGACTTATGATCGAGAGGTTGTGCGTTCGAATCCGGCCACCGGTGTCAAGGTGTGTCCTTGGGCAAGACACGTAATGACACTGCCCCACTTCACCCAGGTGTAAATGGGTAGCAGTGGTGTAAGAGCCACTGCCTCTCTCGCGCGCGTGAATACACCCGAAATGAGTGTTAGAGAGCGACTCAATAAGCTTGAAGCTTTCATCGCATTCGAACTAAAATTAGTATAAACTAAAATATCACGGATTTTCACAAGAAAAGTTGCAATTTTGGAGATGTGAAAAATGCACAATGTCTCACGGGTGTACCGTTGTCCCTTCTCCGTATGACCTTAGCTGTTGGTGGGACGTAAAACTCACTTACACACACACACACACACACACACACACATTGTATTAAATTGGTTTGAGTTGATTTAATAAAAGCTATTTCCTATATTTAACTGGAAAAAAAGAGAAAATTCCATTATCGGCCCAAATACAGAGGGCGCATTGTACCTATCTCTGGTATCATTTCATGGCCGCTTTGCATAACAAAGCCTACCAGAAGATATGATCGATCAACGCGGACTAAGATTAAGCAACGCGAAAGCGCAAGCTGATAAGAGTCTTCGTTGTTTATATGAGCCTTCTTTCGCCTCTGGTGTATCTAAAATAATATACGATGATCAGACTGAGCAAACTGGTTTCTGATTTTGTCCTATTCCTTCTCATATGTTTATACAACGTATCTAGTAATCCGAAGGGTATAATCTTGATGTAGACTTTGTGACTGTGTCATAATGATGGTTTGTCATCAAAGGCTACACAACCCCGCCCCTCGATCTCACTACAAAAGGAGTATAGTCGCATGTCTCTTACATCGAGTACCCTGTTATGAAAGTAAATGAATATTAAGGGGAATGGGAACACCTTTAGGGGAGGCAACTCCTGCAAACGTATTCTTGTCTCCCATGGCAATAGGGGCCAACTCTTAAGGGAAAGAATTTGCTCCTGGGGGAGCAAATTCTTTCCTTTAAGAGTAGACCCCTTTTCCAGTGGGGCAGGGCTTAAAGAAAAGCGAACAGGAAGTCACGAAAGTTGTCTCCCTTTGAAAAATTGCAGAAAAATGTGCCAGGTGTTCCGATTCCCCTTAAGCTAAAAAAACTATTATTCAAACACAGAAAGCACTGTTTAAGTTTAAGCAAACATACGTCAGCTTAAACCAGTCCGTCCCAATTTTTTCGGCACCGCATAAACGGGACACTGAAAAACCGTGCAGTCCCAGATCAAACCACACAAAATGCGGTGTCCGACCAGGGCCTCGTTGTATGTAAAATGGTAAAACCATTTTCTAACTATGTCTAGAAATAACCGCACCGGACACACCAAAACTTCGAAATGGACTCATCCTATATGAAAGGTGGATGATTTTATTCAGTACAAAATGGGTTAAAATTATAAAGCTATCAGAAGCTATAAGACCTCCAAAGAACATCTAATTACATTGTTGCCTAAGATTGATTTGGATATACATGTATAGAAAAATTCCGCTATTAAGACCACCTGAAATAAAGACTAATTCTGTTTTAAAAAAGGCCTATTTAGAAAGGTGCAGTTATTCTTTCTTCGAATTTCCTGTACACATTGTTTTCTGCGAGGGACCACCTTTTGGACTGTTCAAAAGTGGTCTTGTTCAAAAGTGGTCTTAATGATCACTGTATTAATGACTACTTTTGAAAAGTCCAAAAGGTGGTCTTAATATATAAAATTGTTCTGTATATTTTATTTTGTTTTCTACTTTTGCCATAAGCACAGCGGTCCCGCAGATAAGATGCCGCAGTTAGGGGCGTTTGATCAGAGTTTTCACTGTTTGCTCAAAGTATAGAAACGAAGAATTGTGTGCAGTTTACGATCAGATACACAAACTCGATACCCCTCAAATCGGGCTTTGACCTGTTTCAAGCTTACGCACAGAAAAATCTTTCTACCATGTATCGATTAAAGTGCACAATGTTTATCTTCTAGGTCGGTTGCACTGACGTGAACTGATTCTATTCTCTCTCTCAATCCTAGACTTAACGTTTGCAAATTAGAAGACTCATCTAATTACTTGTAGTATTGGTAGGGCGGGCAGTTCAGCTGGTGTTGTTAGGCCTCCGCCCATGGGGGCTTGAAGAAATATATGGGCTGCATGATGCTTCCACGCAGAGCTGAATCCGGCCCGCACACTATTACTGTCAAACCGCTTAGAGGATCTGAGCCTGTCCAGGAACCGCAGTGCGAGGCGGACCGTCCATGCGAGGCAAACCGCGGTGCGAGGCGGACCGTCCCTATTGGTTTCATTGGGCGACAGGGCTTGAGATGTCATTTCATCTCAATGTCGGGTAAAAGTCCCACAAAATTGGAAGCAACGTCTCCAAAATGACCTTTACAGTTTTGACGGGGACGTTAAACTTCACATCAAACAAATCAGCCGGTGTTGTCAATTAGCTGAGTCCACAGGATGATTCGATAGAGTATCTTAAGCATCACGAAAACCATCACGATAACTAGTCCGTGAAATGAACACCCCCCCTAAACCCCACTTTATATAGAGAAAAGTGGGGTGTACGGGGGTAAACATTATCTGCCTTATTTTAGCTCAAAAACATAGATTGTGGGTATTCGTTAGAACCGCCTCATTGAGGCGGTTCTAACGAGTACCCACAACCTATGTTAAAAGCAGAAATAAGTAAGATGTTAAAAATTTTACCTAATATTTGTCACTTCTGACACCATGTTGGACGCCATTATTTCACACGGACATGTTTTCCTAATGCACGCCTATATAAATTTGACCCCCTTGAATCTCACTTATATATATGGTAAAAATGGGATTTGCAGGGATATACATTATTTTTCTTCTTTCTGCTCAAAATGCATTCGCTGTGGGTTCTCGTTTGAACCGCCTCGTCATAGAGGCGGTTCTAGCGAGTACCCTCATTGTATGTATTTGAGCAGACATTAGAAAAGCATTATCTGCTCAAAACATACACTGTGGGTACGACGCGTTAGAACCGGCTTCTCTAGGCGATTCTGACTGGGATCCACAATCTATGTTTTGAGCAGAAATTTGAAAAAAAAAAAATATATATATATATATATATCACATTTATTTCATTTGAAAATTTACCTTTATCGGTGGTACATATTACAGTGTATTTGTGTAGGCGTGTTTTCGAAATGAGAAATCTATTTTCAAGCGCACAGATGACCATTTACGCCACAGCTTTGTTAATATTTGTCAGCCGATCCAAATTTACGAAGAACAGAACTTTTTCGAAATTGATGTTCACGTGACTATCCAGATAATGAGAGTTTACAGAAAATAGCCTCGGTGCTCTTATCGCCATGACATAGTGTTGTGTAGGAGGATTATCCATCACACAAAACAGGTCTATATAATCTTCTCCCCCTTGAACCCAACTTTAATATAGTAAAACTGAGGTTTACAGGAGTAAATATTATTTTCTTATTTCTGCTCAAAATTATAGATGGTGGATATTCGTTAGAACCGCCTCAATGAGGCGGCTCTACCGAGTACCCTCAATCTGTATTTCGAACAGAATTGAGAAAAATATCACAATTTTTCTTTTTTTTTTTTTTTTTCGCGTTAAGTGTCCAATGTATTTGTATAGAAGTGTTTTAGCAATGCATAGAATCTGGGCTGGAATTATATGTTGTGTTTGGGTGTGGACCAAGATCAGGCGACGCTGAACACGGTGTCTGATCAAAATCTTCACGACTTGCTTACAGAACAGAAAGATAAGTGTTAACCCTAATCCTGCAGTTCCCGACAACCCCTATCTTTGCAAACAGTGTAGATCCAGATCAGATGGTTTTCGAATAAGCCATCTGATCAGGATCTACACTGTTTGCCATTCAGTTTGTGCATTCGAAGGAAAATATTACATCATGTAATCTGATTGGCTGTTTATCAGAAATGGGAGTGGCTAACATCAATATTCAACAGGAAGAAAAGTGTTGAGCGAAACCTTCTAAGATCCCCGTTCAGGACCATTTCTTCCAGCTTACACTCTGAGACATAACGATAACACACCCGTGCGATATAGTGCATTTTTTTCACATCTCCAAAATGGCCAATTTTCTGATATAGTCCGTGATATTTTTCTCATAAATACCGCTAACATAGGTTTTGGGTGCTCGTTAGAACCGCCTCTTTGAGGCGGTTCTAACGAGTACCCAAAATCTATGTCTTGGAGCAGAAATAAGGAAAATAATGTTTACCCCCGTAAACCCCAGTTTTCTCTATATAAAGTGGGGTTTAGGTCTGTCTCTGGTCGGGCCCATCGGAGTCTAACTGTTTGTGTTCTTTTGCTCCAGCATTTCAGTGGTTTCTTGCTGTCGAGTCCTTACCGTTGTCTCACCTCTGTGGTTCTTTGATTTTTTGTGTTCACGGAGATGTTGCACTGATGAGTTAGGAGGCCTTCATGCGGACTGAACAAATTATTTGTCTAAATCGCGACGGAAGTAAGGGCGAGGATTGTGGCCGCGTGGAGTCGATTTAAGCCCCCCGAGTGGAAATCTTTCCACTGACCGTTCCAAGGCGGTTCTTCTGTGGCGATTTATTTATGTTGTTGTTTGTTACTTACTGCCATATGGCCATTTTGTGGGAAAGTAACTGTCCTTATGGCCTTCCTTTGTTTAGGTTTCCATTATGGTCTGGTCGCTTAATGTTTGTATTTCTTTCCCTTTGGTGTCTTTGATGGGTGGAGTAATTTAATTGTATCGATTCCTGATCTTTGTTTTACTTCTATTTTAGGGGCTGTTCATTACACGGACATGTTCACGTGATGATAATCGACCCCACTGTGCTGTCAGTGCTTTGATTTTACTTAAGAACTGGGTCAGCTCTAGTAGTGATTTTTAACCCTTATCTTGCTCAATATTCATCTAAGCCACACCCATTTCTGTCTATCAACCAATCAAATTACATGATGTTATTTATTGCTACAAATTCATAAACTGAATGCCAAACAGTGTAGATCCTGATCAGATGGCTTCTTCAGAAGCCATCTGATCTGGATCTACACTGTTGTCAAAGATAGGGGTTGTCGTGAAAAGCAAGATAAGAGTTAAAATAGAAGTAGAGGCAATGATCAAGAATCGATACAATTAACCCACAGCTCCCATCAGAGACACCAAAGGGAAAGAAACACAAACATGAAGCAAACGACCCCAACGCAAACACCAACAGCGGAAAGCCAAAAGGACAGTTACTTTCCCACAAAATGGCCAATAGGCTATCCAAAATAAAATAACATAAGCGACAAAAACAACAAAAGACAAACCATAACAAAAATAAACCGCGACAGAAGAACCACCTTTGAACGGTCAGCGGAAACGAATTCCTCGGGGGGGGGGGGGGGGGGGGGGGGGGGTGTTAAATCGATTTTACGTGGCCACAATCCTCGCCCTTACTTCCGTCGCGATTAAGACGTATAATTTGTTCCGTCCGCATGAAGGCCTCCTAAGCTCTTAAGTCTGAATCGCAGTTTTGAGGTCAGTTATAAGGTAGATTAAAATACGCAAGCGAAGCGCCACGGCAACTGACTGAGAGCTGATCTATTTCTATCCAAACACACTGAAAAGCCGACAAAGTTGTTTCCTTAAAATTCTCCCAACCTTTTGACAATAAAAGAAGAAATCCCACCAAAATTATTAACTATATCCCTTGTATTTATATAGATTCTTTTGTAACATTTTGGATGTGACAACACTTAATATTATACTGAAATCCTGTTTGGCTTCTTATTTAATCTAGCTGCAGACAAAATGTATTTACGATTAATTCCTAGCGTAGACGGTCAAATGACGCTCGTGTAGAGAAAATGCATCCGTTCCTACACAGCACACTGTCGAATATCTAGAAGCCATCGTGGTGTAGTGGTTCTGCTACTAGCCTTGTAAACCAGGGGTCGCAGGATCGAACCCGGGCTTCACCAGACTTTCAGATGAGTCTTTAAATCGAGGTCCTGTCTCCGTATGACCATAGCTGTTGATGAGACGTAAAACTCAAACACTCTCTCACTCACACTGTCGAATACTAGACGATTAATCATCACGAAAACACGCCTATATAATTTTGACCCCCTTGAACCCCACTTTTATATAGTAAAACTGGGGTTTCCGGGGGTATACCTTAATTTGCTTATTTCTGCTCTAAAATATAGATTGTGGGTACTCGGTAGAACGGTTTTAACTAGTACCAACAATCTATATTTAGAGCAGAAATAAGAAAAATATCGTATTTTTTTCATCTTAAAATCTTAATTTTTTCGGCGATAAAGGGGGCAATGTATTTGTATAGGCGTGTTTTCGTAATCCACTGTCGAATACAACACGATTAATAGTGTAGATAAATGTTGTCGAAATGTTAAATTTTACACAAACACAACGTCATTGTATTCCATTACAAAAACACGTTGTAAACTTTACTTTCAAACACTTTGTAAACTTTAATTACATCAAACCTAAAGTTTTAAGATGAAAAATTGGGATATATTTTGTTTCTGTTCAGAAAGAAGACAAAAAAGGTTTACCCCGGTATACGCGAGATGTACTAAATGAGCCCCGCCAAGCGAATTTGTGTCTTCGAGCATTCCGTCATGACAAATTTTAACTGCGCATGCCCAGCCATTCAGAGGGGCCAGGGATATGGCTTTCTGTCTGAAGGTTCCTCTTGATTCACTGCTTGTATGAGCGAGCAGCGAAGGTCCTGGCAAGGCTGCGCGGATGCGCAGGCTCGCCTGAACCTTCGCTGCTCGCATAGGCGATAAGTACAAAAATCGCTTGACGGGGCCCAAATAAAAGTGGGGTTCAAGGGGGGGGGGGGGGGTCACTGCAGTAAGATTCCGCTATTAAGACCAGCTAAAAATAAGACAGAGGATATCTGAGTTGTTTTAGTGTAAGATCGAGTTTTTTTTTTCACCGAATGCACATTAAGAAGTTAATTCATGAGTGGCGAAGCCTCGAGTGAAATACTTCTTTTGGTGTTCGTGAGTGAAAAAAAAAAATATGATCTTACACTAAAAAATCAAAGTGTCTGTTTCTTTCATGCTTAAAATTGTAATTTGTAACGTAATTTCAGAGCGTCAGCCATCATCACAGAAAACAACTTTTTCCAGGGCGATTTCGCGTCGATTAAGAGGTGTTCTGCGTGTTTACCGGGCATAAAAAAGAGCGTAAACTACAAACTGGAAAACATTTATCAAATGGGTCACTTAAAATTTTGCGTAGTGTGCATTATTTACGTTGCGTTCATATAAGTAGTGACGTCATCAACGTTGGAATGACGTGTAACGTGCGTGACGTAATTTCTGTCACTTATTAGATCTAATAACATTTAGCTAATTGACTTTTCACAAATAGAGAATATATGCTACTTTTGATGATACATCGAATTCACAAACAATGGAAAATAAAAGTTGTATTCTCACTGTTTGAAATATATAGATTTCACTGAGAAATCTCTATCATTCATGGAACTGCATGTAAGAATAATTCTGTTTTTACAACATATTTATAAGTTTCAGTGTTTCTTTCTTTGTGCTTTTTACACCCAGTATCTAGGACTAGTAAGAGACCACCTTTGGATCTGTTCCTGTTCAAAAGTGGTCTTTAGACCACATTTGAAAAGTTCCAAAGGTGGTCTTAATATAGGAATTTTATTACACAGTGCACATTCTGAAAACTGCCCTTCTTAAGGGGAATTGGTACACCTTCAGGGGAGGCAACTCCATCAAAAGTATTTTTTTTTCTCTCATATCAATACGGGTCAACTCTTAAAGCAAAGAATTTGCTCCTGGGGAGCAAATTCTTTTCTTTAAGAGTAGACCACTTTTTCGGTAGGACAGGGCTAAAAGAAAAGCGAACAGGAAGTCCCAAACGTTGTCTCCCTTTCAATTTTGGCGGAAATATCTGCCCGGTATTTTCATTCCCCTTCAATAAGCGAAAGGGAGACAATGGCCGAGAAAGTATTTCATGATCAATCCCCTCGAACAAATGTTACCAACTTCGGCAAGTACCGGACCGCGACCTGCTCATGAGTACCGCGGCACGCGTTTTATTTTGAAATCGAAATGGGAACATCTTCAAGAGAGGCAAATCTTTCAGACCTGGCCCCGAGGTTATAAAACGTTTTTCATTCTCAACTCAGCAGATTGGTAAATATAAGCAGGGCAGCTATTATGGAGAAACAGGGATATAAAAAAGAAAACTATTGTGATTGGACAATAATAGATTCGGAGGAATTTTAAGAAGTTGAATTGAAAAATAGGTATTTTTATTTTGTAAATTTCAATAAAACAATTCTACTTGTGTAGTGGACTGATTTGAAAGCTGTGGCTTTTTTTAAATTGTCAATGTTTTTTGCTGGATTAGGAGTAACCAGCTTCATAAAATCGGAAACTACATGTGCATTACGAAAACACGCCTATACATCCATATTGTAAACTTACCCCCCCCCCCCCCCCCATCCCAAAAAAAAAAAAAAAAAAAGAAAATTTTAAGAGGAAAACTTTTGATATTTTAATTATTTCTGCTCAATATATATATTGTGTGTAGTCATTAAAACCGCCTCGTCGCGGCGGTTCTTACGCGTACTCAGAATCTATAATTTAGAGCAGAAATAAGTAAAATAATGGTTACCCCTGCAACCCCAGTTTTACCATATAAAAGTGGGGTTCCAGGGTGTCAAAATTATATATGCGTGTTTTTGATATTTTGATTGATAATTCTAAGTCCAAACTATAATTCAAGATTAAACCTTTGGGTCAACGAGAGTTGTGTGTGTCAGAATTTCAGGAAAGGCTATAATGGAAGTCAATGGGAAATCATTTACGCCGCTGATACCTTCAACCAGCGACAACTGACACACCAGTACTCTCGGTGCTTTGATTTTTCTTAAAAAATGCGCGACATACATGTTCTTTTTTTCTTTAAAAAAAAATAGAATGGGGATGTTTTTAGCACCGTTGGATTGAGGCTGGTCTAACGAGTACCCGTAGCCGATGATATTGAGCGGCGATAAGGAAAACGCTGTATGCGATGAAGTCTTACAACAGCTTATCAAAGAGATGCCTAAACTTTGACCCGCTGTATAGTTTCGTTGGATAAAGTGTGAAAGTCATTCTGATATCAATAAGTTCCCCCAGACGATTCGGACAGTACGACATGGATATTCTGTGGTTTCAAGTTGCTATGGTTGTTGTCAACCAATTTAATTTGCTGCCTGGTAATTTTTTTATTTTTTATTTCATCAAGGGAACAAGTCCGTGAAATGAAAACCGAATTAAACCCCACTTTATATAGAGAAAACTGGGGTTTATAGAGGTATACCTTATTTTTCTTATTTCTGCTCCAAGACATAGGTTGTGGATACTCGTTAGAACCGCCTCAATGGGGCGTTTATAACGAGCACCCACAACCTATGTTTGGAGTAAAACTAAGAAATATATCACATTTTTTCATGAGAAAATTCACCATTTTGGAGATGTGAATTTGAAAGAATGCACTATTTCGTATGGATGTGTTATCGTTATGAATGTTTATTTTTATTTTTATTTTTTCTTCTTTCTCGATAAAGTGTTTAGCGTGACGATGTACCGTCACGCTTATTCACTGTCATCTGGTAACCCTTATCCCACTGCATAAATTAAATTTAGCCACACCCATTTACATTTCAACCAATCAAATTACTTGGTGAAATTAATTCATTCACATTCGCAAACTGGATGACAGTGTAGATCCTGATCAGATGGTTTCTTCAGAATCTACAGTTCGTAAAGGTAGGTGTTGACGTGAAGGGCAGAATAAAGGTAAACATATCTATGTAACTAAATACCTGCTGTAATGTAGAAGTAAAACAAAGATCAGGAATCGATACAATTAACTTACTCCACCCATCAAAGACACCAAAGGGAAAGAAATACAAACATTAAGCGACCAGACCATTATGAAAACCTAAACAAAGGAAGGCCATAAGGACAGTTACTTTCACATAAAATGGCCATATTGCCATCCAAAATTAAAAGACACAAGTGATACACACAGTAAGGTAAGTAACAAACAACAACATAAATAAATCGCCACAGAAGAACCGCCTTGGAACGGTCAGTGGAAGATTTCCACTGGGGGGCTTAAATCGATTTTACGTGGCCACAATCCTCGCCCTTACTTCCGTCGCGATTTAGACAAATAATTTGTTTGTCTAAAAAATAAATGTTAAATGAAATTTTGTGAAACATTGCTTCTTTATGCTAGAAATAGGTTTTTGGTATTCGCTATAAACAATGTTCTTATGGTTTGTCTTTGAGTGTGTGTATCGCTTATATTAGTTTGGTTTCGATAACCAATTGGCCATTTTGTGGGAAAATATCAGTCCCCTTTAGCTTTCCGTTATCGTTTTTTTCCATCTGGGTCTAGTTATTTTACGCCTGTGTCTCTGATGGGAGCTATGGATCAGTTGTATCAATTCCTGATCATTGCCTTCACTTCTAGTTTACATTCTATCATATCACTGAAAATGACAGATTTTCCTATAATAATTGCAAAAATAGTGATTATTGCCTTATTGATACTCTAAACATCCTGTTGTTTCTTTTTAAAACCGTTTCATTTAAATGGATCTAACGAGTACCTTGGATAAGAAATACGAAACTGGTATACACGCGTGTAAGTCCCAGTTGCTCTATATTCAGGGCTTTAGATAATTTTTTTTTCAAAAGAGTACAGTACTCGTCCTTTTTTAAAAAAAGGAGTAACGAGAAACTTTTAAAGAGTACTGAAAAATACACCAAAAAACTTTATTTTGCAGCCTCGACACAATGTTTTTATGGACTGATTTGTGGCCAGGTGTACTGTTTATTTTCTTATATACACATATTCAACATCTGTGTCTATTAGAAAACAAGCAGTATGCCTGGCTACAAATCAGACAAAACAATGCCATATTGAAATCCCTTCTGAGCAGTTTGTTGACGGAGAAATCTAACTTTTGGGGTTCAGTTCTCTTGGCGGATAGCATGACTTCAATGGCTGATTATTATGGCCAAAGAGTTTCTAAAAATTTAGAACATCAGCTTCACTTTATTGTCCAAGATATGGAGTGAAACTCATATTCTTTAAAACTTTTATAATTCCTTTCCAAAACGGTTTAAACCATATTCTCAATTTCATCATATATTGTCCATGGATATTTATTTTCTTCCACCCTTTGATCGTGGGACCCATAGTGTTTCCTTACAGGCAATGTTATCGGAACAGTTACTGGGTAAAAATCTGCCAGGACCTTTTTCACATAAGAGCGGCAGGGATGGACTCCTGATCAGCTGAAAAGAACTTAAGGGTTGCAGTGCTCCGGCAAGGATTTTAGGGCAGAGGCCGGTAGGCTAGGCAGGGCAATTTTGCATAAAAAAAATTTGAACAGTATTTTTGGTTTATCAAATGCCATCAAAATCGTTATGATCAATGGCTTCTCATACGTTATTGAAGCTAATGGTACTGATATAACTACAGGAATTATATAAATGTATATTTACATACATTTCACAAGTAAGTGGTGTACTGGGTCGAAGCAATAGCAACATTATAATTTAAAATAATAAAAAATCTTTATGAAGATATAAAATCTAAAGTCTCGACACGCGAGGGTGACACGGAACTCTTTGACTGTACAATAGAATAAGACAAGGTGAAAATCTGTCCCCATTCCTTTTCTCAATTTTTCTTAACGATTTAGAGCTTTTTTTATCACGAAAAAATGTTAGCGGTGTCACTTGCGATCACGACTTCCAAGAAACAAATTATTACTTAAAATTATTAATACTATTATATGCTGATGATACTGTGCTATTTAGCAACAGCGAAAACGGTTTACAGCATGCTTTGAGTATGTTCAATAAGTACTGCAATAAATAGCGACTCACTGTCAACACCTCTAAAACCAAAGTCATTATCTTTAACAGTCGTGGAAAACCGAAGCCTACATTAAAATTTCTTTTTAACGGACATAATATTGACATTATAAATGAATATAAGTATCTTGGAATTTACTTCTGTCAAAGTGGCGCATTTGCGTCGGCTAAGAAACATATATCTGAGCAAGCTAATAAGGCTGTATTTGCACTTTTAAAAATATAAAGAAACTTTCACTGCCATATGATATTCAGATTGACCTATTTGAAAAAACAATTAAACCCATATTGCTCTATGGTTGCGAAATTTGGGGTATTGGCAACAATGATATTCTAGAAAGAGTACAACTAAACTATTTTAAGCAAATATTTGGACTTAAAAAGTCAACGCCTTCACATATGATATATGGAGAACTAGGCATCATGCCCCTCGAAGTTGATATTCAAACACGTATAATTTCATTCTGGTCTAAGCTTATTAAAAATGATCAAAACGTAAAACTATCATCAATGATCTATCAAATTATTTTTTCCCTATCAAACGAGCAAGGAGCCAAAATTAAGTGGATTGAATACATAAAGAAATTATTATGCTCACTGGGATTCTCCGGAATATGGTACAGCCAAGATTTTATAAGCAATACATGGCTGGTAAAAGCCTCAAACTTGAAAATAAAAGACACTTTTTTACAAAAATGGAATGGGATTTTAAATATGTCTTCAAGTAGTAACTTCTACAAAATTTTTAAAACAGACTTAAAACAAAGTGATTTTATAAAACTTTTACCAAATACATTTTGCAAAATATTTTTGCGTTTTCGAACTCGTAACCATAAACTGCCGGTGGAAACTGGTAGATGGCAAAGCATTGCCTTACATGAAAGAAAATGTCATCTTTGCCATTCAGATATAGGAGACGAATATCACTATTTGTTAATTTGTAACCATCTTAGTAGCCAAAGAAGAAAATTTCTAAAGCCATATTTTTATAATAGACCAAACACTTATAAATTAGAAAAACTAATGAATACCAAAAATGTTAGGGACTTAAGAAACTTGTGCTGTTTCATCGTTCACATCACAAAATTATTCTTTCAAATGGTACCATTTATATCATCAATAACAGTTGCACTGTATGAAATATTTAGTAATTGGGAGGGTTGTGCGTATCTGCAGTCTAAACCACGTGGTTTGGATCTTTTCAGCAGGATTATTCTGCCCTGCCACAATGCTATCTCACGATTATTTTCGTAACTTATTTTTGTATGATCCATTTGTGTATTTCATCTGAGAGAGAGAGAGAGAGAGAGAGAGAGAGAGAGAGAGAGAGAGAGAGAGAGAGAGAGAGAGAGAGAGGGAGAGAGAGAGAGTTTGTGACACACTCTTGCAAATGTAAGGGTATGTCAACAAACATGAATGCATAGAAACCACCTCTGCTATTCGCCCCTTCAATTCTTACTCCGTATTTCGTTTCGGCTGGAGTCTGAAAAGAAGAAGCGAGTTGTAGTATTATATAGATGTTCATACAAAAGTAGCCTAGAACATTTGCACATGCAACAGAACGCTACACTACCCAACATTACACTGCAATCCACGCTATATTATGCTACGTTGCATATGCTATGTTACCAAACAATACGCTACAATACAGTGCAATACAATACAATAAATACGATACGGTACGATACAATACAATACAATACGACATAATACAAGATATTTCAGTCGATCTCCCAAAGCATTTTCCACTGAGATATATACCTATACCGCCATTCTCTTATTGTATACGTTTTGTTTACTCTCTTGTTGTTTGCATTTTGTAAACCAGAGAACTTCAATAAATTTGGAAAATTTGGAAAAAAAACATTTGAACATTTAACTTCTGGGTATCTTTTAATATAGGTTTATAATATTTAAATAAATAAAAATGTGTCTGATTCATCTGAAAGCGTGATATTAAAGCAATACAAAAAAATAACCGATGGCTGAATAAGTAATCTGTTCAAGGGAGACTACTCAATAATTATCAGAACTCAGGCTGAACGTGCGTCTTCACTGGTTGCCAATAATCTGCAAAGACTCTGATCAAAATGCGAAGCTAGTGTTTGCAATATCCCCGCGGCTTGATCAGTCTGCGACAGTATTACAAGTAAACAGTGTGTATACCGAGCTGCGTCGCACAACACCTTGCAAAGACCCAGATCAACATGCGCAACCCGGGCAACCTTTTTTCTCATCTATCTCTGAGTAGCCCTGCAAGAGGCTCTTGGGGTCAGCGAAGACTCAGCAGTTTGCAATGATGCGCAGGCTAATCAGAGTCTTCACTGGTCGCACGATACTCGAAGACTTAGACCAGCATGCGCAACCACTATGTAAGTCAGAACAACATGCGCAACAACTACGCAAGTCCGTTTGGATAACCCAGCTTGTAAAATCAGCGATGCGCAGACTGATGCGTGTCGATACTGTTGAGCAATGACCTGCTCATCCAATCAATACGGCTAATGAAGGCTTGCGCGCATGCGCTGACTGATCCGAGACTTCACTGCTCGCTCGTCTTACTGTAGTTCAGATTACTCAGGTTTACCCGCCGCCCATAGGGGCTTGAAGAAATATATGGGCTGCATGATGCTTCCACGCAGAGCTAAATCCAGCCCGCACACTAGTACTGGTAAACCGCTAAGAGGATCCAAGCCTGTCCAGGAACCGCGGTGCGAGGCGGACCGTCCATGCTAATAAACCCTATTGGTTTTATTTGGCGACAGGGCTTGAGTTGTCATTTCATCTCAATGTCGGGTAAAAGTCCCACAAAATTGGAAGCAACGTCTCCAAAATGACCTTTACAGTGTTGACGGGGACGTTAAACCTCAAACAAATACTCCGGTTTACGCCCACCTGATTAACGATCGGATCGGCTCTATATGTGATATAATCTTGAAAGGACCGTTACCCCCAACCCCAATAAAACTTGATTCCCTTGAAATGATTTATGAATGCATAATTTTCCCGTGTGAGAATTTCCCGCCTTTTATTACACACGTCATTTATTTCACGTGCGTTCCAAATACGCTCTCAAAAAATATTAAATGCGTAATGCTAATTTGTTTTTCGTACCTGATACGCAGCAGATTTGAAAAAAGGAGTATCCTTCCAATTATTTTCGTAATTTACGCGGTACGCAGCCTTATCTTAAGCCCTGGTCTATATAAAATGGTTCTCCAATGGTGTTTCAGTCGTGATGCTTCAGCAGCTAACATATACTTTTTTCCGCTATTGATGTTTCCACCAGGGTCTATTTATTTCATGTTTGTGTTTCTGCCCCTTTGGTGTCTCTGATGGGAGCTGTGGGTTCATTGTATGGATTCCTGATCATTGCCTTCACTTCTATTTTGACATCACGATAACAAGTCCGTGAAACGAAGACCACCTAAACCCCGCTTTATATAGGGAAACGTGGGGTTTACCGGGTATACATTATCTGCTTCATTTTTGCTCAAAAGCATATATTGTGGGTACTCGATAGAACCGCCTCATTGAGGCGGTTCTAACGAGCACCCACAATCTGTGTTAAGAGCAGAAATAATTAAGATCATTTTTACCTAATATTTGTCATTTTCTGAAACCATGTTGGACGTCATTATTTGTTACGGACATGTTTTTCTAATTTACATTGAAAAAATCTGCTTTTCGGCTTCATCTATGTCTGATTCTAGTTACTATAGGATTATATTATATTTTCGCTATAGTCTTCTACTTTCAATATTTCAACATATGTCTTCTGAGGGAAAGAATCTATTTTGATGAGCGCAGTATCTCGTCTAAAGCAAACCGCCTTAAATTGGATCCATCTTATAGGAAAGCGTAAGCAAATTCAAAATGCCTGATCGCTTTTCTTTTAATTTTCAAGTAAAATTAAATACCGGATCCCATCACCATTGCAGAAAATAAATAAATAAATAAATAAATAAATAAATAAATAACAGTTTCAGGCTGTTGTTCGGGTTGCTGTACTTTTGAACCGACCGACTGTCAGGATTGGCTATACATTGGACACACAAAATCAACTGACTACCTTATAAAGCCGTGTGGTGGTTCACCTTTCGGATTTAAAGTGTACTGCGATATGGAGACAGACGGTGGCGGTTGGACGGTAATGTACTTTGGTTATCATACTTATTTGTTTTATTGTTGACTAACTTCGCTGGTGACCCGAAGATGATTGTTGTTAATTACCCTTTATTGCAAATGTATGCATTATTTTTCCATCCATTGTTTGCTGTAAAAATGTGGTTGAAGATTGAAATTAAAACAAAGAAAGAATGGCACACATTTTTTTCTGTAAACAGCGCATCAGCGTTCATCACGAAAACACGCCTATATAATTTTGATCCCCCTTGAAACCCACTTTTATATATACTCACCGGAAATAGAAACTATACACTCATTTTTAAATTGTCACTGGCAAAACATTTTAATGAAAATTGAATTCCAATTATATAAATTATCATCGGTGGGATGCCTGCTTAATCGAATAAAATGTTTTATGATAGCTACGATTTAACGGGTAAAGCCACAGGTTCAAAGCAAGGGTTAAAATATGGCGAGGTCTGCTGACAGCCGGCTGGCACCAGACTTTTAGATCTAGTGACAGCTGGCTGTCACCAGACCTAAAAGTCTGCTGACAGCCAGCAAAAATATTTCTTCAATACCAAGACACATTTTCATATTCTTATCTTCACCATATGTCTGGATCCAATTATAGAACTAGAAATGTATAAAGTTTGATTAAAACTCATCAATTGGGCATGAGCTTGCGTGCAGAAAACCAATTTTTGGCTGAAAATCAAGTTTTCTGGAGCCTATGACCTTAAAAATTAGGACAAGGTCACCAAAGTCTAATTTAATTTTTTGTTGCTGATATATTGAAAAGTTGGACCAAAATCCATTGATTTGTTCATGAGATAGGGTGCAGACAAGCCATTTTTTGTCCAAAGTTGACAGTTTTTAGGGGCCTGTGCCTTTAAAAACCAAAACATGACTGATTTCCCCCTCCTAGTGAACCATGTATTGTAAGATTGGTCACAAAGCCACAATGCATCCATAGGTTCAGGAGATATAGTGCCTAAATCAGGATGTCCCATCCCCTCCATTACATAAAAGGCCATTTATCTTGGAAACCATTCAGATCCCCACCCCCAAACCATATATATTCTTGTTCTTTGTGATAAGACACACTCAGTGACACCAACCTGGGGATCCCCTGGTTGTGCTGGGGCCATGCCCCACCCACTCCACTTAGTTAATCCAATATCTCAGAAACCGTTCAAATCCGCACCCTTAAACCATATATATTCTTGTTCCTTATAAGATGCATTCAGTGATACCAACCTAACGGTCTCCCAGGGTGTGCCTGAGTGCCATGTCCCGACCCTCCACTTCAAAAAAGGCGAAATATCTGAGAAACTGTTCAGGTTACCCCATCCCTAAACCACATTAATTTTTTTCTTATGATAAGACACTTTCAGTGATACCAACCTGTGGGCCCAGGGGGTGTTCTGGGTCCGCAGGCCCACCCCTCCACTTCATAAGCCAATATATATATTTCAGAAACCATTAAGATCCCCGCCCCATAACCATATATTTTCTTATTCCTTATGGTAAGACTCATTCAGTCACACCAACCTGAGGGTCTCTTTGTGCTGCAGCAATGTGCTGGAGGCATGCCCCGCCCCTCCACTTCATAAAATGCCATACATGTATATCATAGAAGCCATTCAGATCCCAGACCCATAATCATATGCATTCTTATTCCTTATAATTAGACATATTAAATCACACCAACTTGTGGGGTCCTCTCCCCTCCATTTCACAAAAGGGCCTCATATCTCAAAAACTGTTCAAATCTCCACCCTTAAACCATATATATTCTTGGTCCTTATGATAAGACACATTCAGAGACAACACAATCTAGAGCTTTTCTGGTGACCAGCTGGGCCATGCCCTAACCCCTCCGATGCGAAAAAAGCCTTGTATCTCAAGAATCGTACAGATCCCCACCCTTAATCCATATATATTCTTGTTCCTTTTGATATGGCGCATTCAGTGATACCAACCATGGCTTCATTGGGTCCATGCCCCATCCCCGCCACTTCATAAAATAACAAATATTTCAGATACATGTCGACATGGGTGCTGGGGTATGTTTGGGAGACTTCAAAATCGGTATATTAAAATCATATGTTAATATACTGCTGCCGGTGGACAGTGGCCACCTGAGATCTGGTGAGCAAAGTGGCCTATGGACCTCTTGTTTTTGTTTTGGTCTTATGGCCCTTTCAAGATTTTCACTTATTTTGAGCTGGTTGTTAATCAGAGGTGGGCAAAAACCAGGGTTCCCGGATAAAAACCACATGCATGATGACCGTCCCTTGCAGAACCTCCTAATGATTAACAGTTGGTGCTTTTACCCACTAGGCCATGAAGTCTATTTGTTGGGGGACATAATTCTGGTCATACATTCTGTTGATTCTACCTACACTGACATTTTATTCTGGGATGTCTTAGAAGCTAGACTAATTATACCCCAGGCATATGAAGTATGCTATGGGGGTATATAGTTTTAGCCTGTCATTCGACCATTTGTCTGTCCATCCATCCATGTGTCAGTCTGTCCATCCGTCCGGTAACATTTTGGTTAAAGTTTTTGTTTTGTTTGAGTTGCGGTTTTACATCCCCATCAACACTATTAAGGTAATTTTGGAGACATTGCTTTCAACTTTGTGGGACTTTTACCCGACATTCAGAGATGAAATGACATCTCAAACCCTACTACCCATAAAAACGGTTAGGGTTTAAGGAGCTGTCCGACTCGTATCACTTTTCCTGGGCAGACTTAGACCTAAGCTGCTTACCAGTATTCAAGTTCGGTTGGTTTCAGCTCTGCGCTGAAGCACCATGCAGCCCAATCTATTTCTCCAGGCCCCGATGGGAAGAGATTTAATTTTCTGAACCCTTTGATAGATATAGTTGATACTTACATTGAAGTTACATACTGGTCTCAAAATTTCATTGATGCATGTCCCTACCCCACAGTGACCTTCAGGTCAAGGTCACAGACTCAGAAATTTTACATTTGGTTAAAGTTTTAAGACAAAGTATATAGATGCGTGTTTGTTCTAAAGATTTTGTGATGTATGTCCCTTCCCCCACCCACGGTGACCTTGACCTCAAGGTCACAGACTTAGAAATTTTACATTTGGTTAAAGTTTTATGACAAAGTTTATACATGTAGATTTTCTAAACTCTAAGACAAATTCAATTGATACTTGCATCGATGTTGCGTACCAGTCCAAAAATTTCATTGATGTATACCCCATCCTGCTGCTTCAGTAACATGGATGCCCCCACCCTTCAGTAACTTTGATGCCCTCACTCCATTGGTCCATTTAGAAATTTTATGTTTGGTTAAGCTTTTAAAAGCACACTTGTAGATTCTTATAGCTTCTTGACTTTTTCATTCATATTACATAAAGCTTGAAAGATATATCAAAGGGTGGCGCTGACCGGGGGTATGCATGACTCTTTCTCTAGTTTTTAAGCACTCTTATTTTCCAAACCATTTGATGGATTGGGTCCATATTTGGAATGTGTTTGTTTGAATTGAGGTTTAAAATCCATGTCAACACTTATTTAGGGCATTTTGGAGACATTGCTTCCAATTTTGTGGGACTTTTACCTGACATTAAGATGAAATGACATCTCAAGCCCTGCCGCCCAATGAAACCAAAAGGCTTATATGCATTGGACAGTTCAGCCCCCGCCCCTAGGGGGTTGAAGAAATATATGGGATGCATGATGCTTCCACGCAGAGCTGAATCCAGCCCACACACTAGTACTGGTAAACCGCTTAGAGGATCTAAGCCTGTCCAGGAATCGCGGTGAGAGGCGGACCATCCATGCTAATAAACCTTATCGGTTTCATTGGGCGACAGGGCTTGAGATGTCATTTCATCTCAATGTCGGGTAAAAGTCCTACAAAATTGGAAGCAACATCTCCAAAATGACCTTTACAGTGTTGACGGGGACGTTAAACCGCAAATCAAACAAACAAACAAAGCATTGGACAGTCTGACTCATTCCACTTTACCTTGGCAGGCTTAGTCCTTCGAAGCCGTTTACCAGTACTCATGTGTGGTCAGTTTCAGCTCTGCATGGAAGCACCATGCAGCCCAATCTATTTCTCCAACCCTGATGGGTGGGTGCAGGTCCATATTTGGAATGATCATAGTTATTTTTTTTTTTGGGGGGGGGGAGGATGTTTTACAACCCTTTCAAGATTATTTCACTCATATCGAGCCGATCGTTAATCAGAGGTGGGCGAAATTCGGAGTACCCGGAGAAAAACCACCTGACCTTCCGTTGCAGAACTTGGCGTCTCACACGTGGCCCAGGCGAGGCTCGAACCTACGGCGTTGAGAGACCTAATGACTAAGAGTCAGCGCTCTTATCCACTAGGCCACGGAGGCCTGTCATAGTTATTTTTATAAAGTTTAATCAGCAATACACCCCACCACCACACAAACACCCATGCCAATAACCTAAAAGACACTATTCCAGGCGAAATATGCTGTGTGATGACAACTGTTGTTACATGACTTTTTTGGGGTGAGGTGAGCCCCGAGACGGGGGCATCTGTGTCGTATTGACACATTTCTAGTTCTGTCAGTGCTTTTCAAACCCAGATGAAGTGTGTGCCCACCACTCTTCTTAAGTTTGTACATGTAAGTTCTGCTGATGGTATGCCTAGAAATAACCTTATGATTTATTATTTATAACTAAGCTGCAATAATACCAGCATTGTTACACAAAGTTTGAACAAAAATACAAGTCCCCATTAGAAATTATTGCATCCTTCACTGTTCAACAAAGTTCTGTAAGCGGTAATGGTAGCTCATGAAACAGGATAAGTTATTGAGTTAAAAAGAATATGCTTATTTTTGAGTAAATATTATAGCCGGCTGTCAGCAGACTTTTAGGTCTGGTGACAGCCGGCTGTCACTAGACCTAAAAGTCTGGTGCCAGCCGGCTGTCAGCAGACACTTCCTTAAAATATTGCTGTTCAAGTTTCCATTGAGTCAAACATTTTGTGTCGCGAATGTGATTCCCATTTTTACCAGTTATTACTCATCACCTTACGTTGGGAAAATTGTTTACAAAATGAATTTTTACACAACGGTTGAAAAGTTATCGACCTTTCAATATTGGACCAAACCACCGGAAGTGGGCGAAAAGTGTGGCATTTCTGATTGCGGATTTTGTTTAAATCAATATTTAAGACACAGCCGAAGATGCTAAAACGGTTGAAGGCACTTTTGGGTCGATTGCAACATTATTTTGAAAATTTCGCTGAAAAAAAGCAGTTTTTGAGATTTCAATAAAATGTTTGTTTCTCGATAATTTTTAGATTTTGTTTTATTTTTTTATTCCTTGCTTTTAACTTATTACCTATGCGGAAAAAAAATTGAAGTCAAAATTCGATTACAAACAGATTTTGTGAAAAAGGCACTTTTTTACGTTTTCCCCCAAAACTTTTATTTTGAACACCAGATTTTCTTTAAATTGTTACAGGATTAATGTCTGTAGTTAGTCAAATCCTTAATAAGTAATTCTTAACTGATTATTCGCTTGTTGTTTCAGGCGAAACAATTTAAAAGTGTATAGTTTCTATTTCCGGTCAGTATAGTAAAACTGGGGTTTACAGGGTAAATCTTATTTTTCGTATTTTTACTCTAAATTATAGGCTGTTGGTACTCGTTAGAACCGCCTCATTGCCTTGATGAGGCGGTTCCAACGTGTACCCACAATCTATATGTAAGAGCAGACATTACGAAAACACGCCTATACAAACACATAGTAACCTTAACCTAAATGAAAATTCTGAGATACAAAATTGGGAATATTTTTCTTATTTCTGCTCAAAATATAGAGTGTGGGTTCTCGTTAGCACCGCCTCATCGAGGCGGTGCTAAGGAGTACCAACAATCTATATTTTAGAACAGAAATAAGAAAATAAGGTATACCCCGATAAACCCCAGTTTTACTATATAAAAGTGGGGTTCGAGGGGATAAAAATTATATAGGCGTGTTTTCGTGATGAATAAGAAAAATTAACTAAATGATCATGCTGCAACGTCGCGTAGGTCATTTAAGAAAGGATATCATACTATACAGTGGTTTGGCTTCACTTCTATTTTGTATTTTTTGTTTTTTTTGTAAATGCATTAATGTTGAAAAAGTTGTAAAAGTTAATACTCTTTCCCGTCGTTTTTGTGGTCCATAGTGAATGAATAAGTAATTAGAAATGTAAAATAGAAGTGGACGCAATGATCAGGAATCGATACAATACACCCACTGTGTATGTGCTCCCAAGAACCGCGTTGTCAATGATGCAGTTAAAACGTGTATACATACACAATGTTTTGAGTCGAAAATTAGAAGAAAAAAAAAACAAAACCCTTTGAAAAAGAAGTGAATGCAATGATCAGCAATCGAATCAATTAACCCACAGCTCCCATCAGAGTCACAAAATGGAAAAACACACAAACATGAAACAACAGACACCAACGGAAACACCAATAACGGAAAGCCAAAAGTACAGTTACTTTTCCACAAAATGGCCAAAAGCCTATCAAAAAAAAAATGATAATAATAATATAAGCGACACAAACACTAAAACAAAATCCACTCCATATTTTAACCCACTTCATATTTTGAACCCACTTCATATTTTAAACGCGGAAAAAATAATTTTTCCTTTTGGATGTTTCCATCAGGGTCTAGTTGTTTCAAGTTTGTGTTTCTTTCCTCTGGTGTCTCTAATGGGAGCTGTCGGTTAATTGATTCGATTCCTGATCATTGCCTTCACTTCTATTTCAAAGGGTACATAATCGTTGCTTTTTTTCTCTCTTTTTCTAATTTTCCCCTCAAAACATTGTGTATGAATACACGTTTTAACTGCATCATTAACAAAGCGGTTCTTGGGAGCACACACACCGTGGGTTAATTGTATCGATTCCTGATCATTGCCTTCACTTCTATTTCGAAGGGTACATAATCGTTTTTTTTTCTCTCTCTCTTTTCTATTTTTCGCCTCAAAACATTGTGTATAAATACACGTTTTAACTGCATCATTAACAACGCGGTTCTTGGGAGCACACACACTCTACGTTTGTAGCATGTTTAAGGAAAAATATTCTACTTAAAATTCTATTTCGTGAGATGTGAAAGCTACTTTTATTCCATTTGGTGTGTTATTGAAATGGCGCCCATTTCATGAGCAAACAGCCATGAACTGGAACTCTACCTTGATCTAGTGACTGAAATCTGAACATCCTAGGTGATATTTCAGGCCATTTTCTCTAACATTTAAATCACGTTTGTAGATGTACGCCTGTACAACATCTAGTTTGAAAAGGTAGGTATCATTGCACTTTTTTGTTCTAAAACGTTAATTGATGGAATTCGTTAGAACCGCTTTTATGAGGCGTTTCTTATTTGTATTTTGAAACAGAAGTTGGACAATTATTCAGACACGCATTCCTATATGAACTGGGATTTTCAAAGATTTTTCGATACGCATCCTGGTCTACATAGGTTTGCACGCAGGGAAAAAGGGCATAATTGAGCTGTTTGATAACACGTCTGTCTGTGTTAAAGCAGAAGAAGATAAAGCTTTCTGCGGCGTCTGATATGCTTCTACACTGACCGCAAAGGTCCAAACAGAGCTCAGCCCGTGTTCTACAGATAACCATGTTGTCAGAGCGCTCTGACGTATAAATGACATCGGGTTCATTAGCCGACCCCGCCCCTACACTGTGGTTTAAACAATATTTATTTGAAACATAAAATGCAATGAAAAACAAAGGTTCATACATAATTATTCAAAGTAGTTTAGGTCGTAGTACCAAAGCGTTAATCCAAAATCGTTAATCCATAGACAAAATGGCAAATATCAATGTTCGGATCAACAGACATGGACTCCAGAAGAGTGTAATCAGGCGTCCGCGGATATTAAGCATTACTTGTTGAGCAAGCTTCGCCCACCGTGCCCATCGACCCGAACGAAGAAAAGGTGCAAATGCCGGGAAGGGTATGTCCGAGATTTTGGAAAGTAGAAGTAAAACAAAGATCAGGAATCGATACAATTGACTTACTCCATCCATCAAAGACACCAAAGGGAAAGAAACACAAACATAAAGCGACCAGACCATAATGGAAGCCTAAACAAAGGAAGGCCATAAGGACAGTTACTTTCCCACAAAATGGCCATATGGCCATCCAAAATAAAAAGACACGAGTGATACACACAGTAAGTAACAAACAACAACATAAATAAACCGCCACAGAAGAACCGCCTTGGAACGGTCAGTTGAAAGATTTCCACTGGGGGGCTTAAATCGATTTTACGTGGCCACAATCTTCGCCCTTACTTCCGTCGCGATTTAGACAAATAATTTGTTCAGTCCGCATGAAGGCCTCCTAACTCATCAGTGCAACATGTCCGTGAACACAAAAAATCAAAGAACCACAGAGGTGAGACAACGGTGAGGACTCGACAGCAAGAAACCACTGAAATGCTGGAGCAAAAGAAAAACAACAGTTAAACACCGATGGGCCCACCAGAGACAGAGCACCAGGCACCAACCAACATTACCTTGAATTAGATCTCTCTAATTCTCAATAAGCCTTTACGTTGGAGCCGTCATAGAATCTGAGGCCTGACCCACCGGCTTGCAATTAAAGAGGGAAGCAAAGTTGCCAACCGTGATTGGGTTAAAAACCATGCATGCAGTCTGTCGTATAACATCCATGTTGTACCCAATCTTTTTATATCGAAGAATGATTTTACGAAATTGGGTGCTGAAGTCATTGCGGTTATATTACTTTCTGAATTAATATACTAAATCACCATAAAATTCGGGTTCCGATAGACCTTGTAGCAGAAGAGACTTAAGTCCAATATTGAATTTTGAATTTAAATCAGAATGGCGTCTATAAAATTTTGAAAAGGCTTTGCGTAGTTTATGGTACCGATAACCCTGATTAAGAAGTTTAGCCGTTAATAATTTATTACGAGTGTTGAAGTCAGTGTGGAAGTCTTCCTATGGCTTTCCATTGGCAAACATATCAGAAATAATTCTGGAAATAACCACATTGTACGGATCCACAAGACCATGGTGCCTCCCATAAAACTTCTTTAGTGTTGATACCAGTTTTTTTTTATATATATATATACCCCTGGCATAACAACCTGGTAGTGAGCACCTTCCCACGTTCCATAAAGTCCTGATACTTTGAACAGGCTCTAGCATAACAGATTAACTGGGAAACGTAAACTCCGTATGCAGGTGCAGACGGAATATTACTGCTCAGGAAGGGAAAGTTAACAATGGGAAAATTGAAGTCATCTCGTTTATTGTACAGCCTAGTAGTAAGCTTCCCGTTGTCAATATAGAGATAACAATCCAAGTATGAGGAGGAGGTTGCAGTCGCTGTTGTTTCCCTCATTTCAAGTTCACGTGGATAGATGAATTCCAAGTACTCTGCAAATTTAGCATTTTTCAAAGACAATATATCATCTATATATCTGTAGGTGAAATTGAATGGTTGTGCAAGGCGTTTCTTGCCTGCTTTGAGGAGACCTTGTACAAACTCCGCCTCGTACGAGTACAAGAACAAGTCGACAAGCAACGGTGCACAATTAGTACCCATTGGTATGCCAATTGTTTGCTGAAATAATAGGCCACTGAACTCCACGAATATATTGTCAATTAGATATTCCATCATCCTTATGACATCCGCATCAGTGTACTTTTGTGGTGCATCAGAGTGATCTCGAACAAAGTATGTGTCTTTGTAGCCTAGGACAACATACTGGTAGCGACGATTACCATTCTTGTGGAAAAAACATTGATTTATGATTTCCTAGAGTTTAGATTTCAATTTATCATGAGGAATGGTTGTGTAGAGCGTTGAGAAATCGAAAGATTTTATGTTGTTTACTGAGAGAAAAGACTGTGACTGAAGATGTTCTAGAAGCTCTTAGGTTTTTCAAGATCCACATCTGATTTACACCACTCCTGGCATATGCAGTGTCACAATATTTCTGAAGGTCATCTTTTACTGCAGTAAGGATTCGTGTTAGGATCTGTGAAAGAGGCTTGGTTGAGCACTTAGCTGAACCCGCGCTATATCTCTGCTTGTACGGATTCTTGTGAAGCTTAGGAATCCAGCACAACTTTGGAAAGTAGAAGTAAAACAAAGATCAGGAATCGATACAATTAACTTACTCCATCCACCAAAGACACCACAGGGAAAGAAATACAAACATTAAGCGACCAGACCATAATGGAAACCTAAACAAAGGAAGGCCATAAGGACAGTTACTTTTTCACAAAATGGCCATATGGCCATCCAAAATTAAAAGGCACAAGTGATACACACAGTAAGTAACAAACAACAACATAAATTTAATCGCCACAGAAGAACCGCCTTGGAACGGTCAGTGGAAAGATTTCCACTGGGGGGCTTAAATCGATTTTACGTGGCCACAATCCTCGCCCTTACTTCCGTCGCGATTTAGACAAATAATTTGTTCAGTCCGCATGAAGGCCTCCTAACTCATCAGTGCAACTTCTCCGTGAACACAAAAAAGCAAAGAACCACAGAGGTAAGACAACGGTGAGGACTCGACAGCAATAAGCCACTGAAATGCTGGAGCAAAAGAAAACCAACAGTTAGACTCCGATGGGCCCGACCAGAGACAGAGCATCAGGCACCAACCAACATTACTAAGAATTAGATCTCTCTAATTCTCAATAAGCCTTTACGTTGGAGCCGTCATAGAATCTGAGGCCTGACCCACCGGCTTGCAATTAAAGAGGGAAGCCAAGTTGCCAACCGTGATTGGGTTAAAAACCATGCATGCAGTCTGTCGTATAACATCCATGTTGTACCCAATCTTTTTATATCGAAGAATGTTTTTACGAAATTGGGTGCTGAAGTCATTGCGGTTATATATTTTTCTGAATTTATATACTTAGTCACCATAAAATTCGGGTTCCGATAGACCTTGTTGCAGAAGAGACTTAAGTCCAATATTGAATTTTGAAATTAAATCAGAATGGCGTCTATAAAATTTTGAAAATGCTTTGCGTAGTTTATGGAACCGATAACCCTGATTAAGGAGTTTAGCCGTTAATAATTTATTACGAGTGTTGAAGTTAGTTACATGACTACACAATCTAGCAAATCGAATAAATTGCGAAATATAAACGCCATAGGATGGCGCACGAGGAACATCACCATCCAAAAAAGGAAAATTTACAATCTCAAAATCAAAGTCATCGCGTTTATCATAAATTTTGCACGAAACAAACCCATCTACAATAGAAAGATGTAAATCCAAAAACGGGGCCTCGGTATCAGAAGAATTTGCTTTATTTAATTGAAGTTCTGGGGGTTAAATCTGACTGATCAAACCATCGAAATAGGTATTATCAATATTTAATGAATAATCTAAACACCTAGAAGTGGAGCTAAAAGCTTCAATAATTTCTGATTGGTTATCAATGGAAGGCGACAACATGAAGTCTCTTTCATAACAATACAAGAACAGATCAGCCACAAGAGGTGCGCAATTCGTACCCATCGGAATACCCACAATTTGTCTAAATAACTTAGTACCGAATCTAATATAAATATTGTCAAGTAGAAAGGTGAGGGCATCACACACTTTCTGACATGACCAAAGTGTATAATTCTTATGCTCTTTAGAAGTGAAAAATGCATTTCTGACATTACATGCAAGATAGAGAGAATCTTCTCTGTGAAAAGCCCATTCAATTAAATCATTAAGCTTTTCTTTTATAAGATTATGAGGAAGTGTAAAGAGTGGAAAAATCGTAAGTAGACAGACTTGAAGCACGAAAATGTCTGGATTTCAATTTATTTAAAACCTCATTCGAATTTTTTATAGACCAAAACAGATTTCTTCCTGATCTCTCAAAGACTTTATCACAATATTTAATCACATGTGTTTTAATAGCAGTAAGACAGGAAGTTAATAATTTAGAAAGTTCAGTGGTAGTGCAAGAGCTAGTGGTAGTGTAAGTCTACGGATTTGATACATGTGATAACCTGGCAAACTGCAAAATGTAAAATGCAGTATGTGGGGCAAACTAATCGCATGTTAAAACAAGATTTAACGAACACTATCGTAGAATGAGTAAGCCTAAATAACTGACACTTTCTTGTACCGTCATTTCAAACGTACAGGTCATTCTATTAAAATATTTCTATACATCCATTGGAAAACAAAAATACTATGATGTAAATTTTACAGCTAGGTTTAAAGTTATTAAACGGCATGAAACTGGGTTAAAATGGATTAAAGTATTACAGACACCTTTTCCACTGGACTTTAATGACAACATTTTTCATAAGGTAATATATCTAAAACGCCCGATTTTGATATTTTCTCGCTTCTGGACCGTCAAAAGCGTAAAACTTGATCACACGGCACCAGAAAACGATGGCAAATACATGTATAAACGAAAATTGGTGCTTTTAAAATAAACAATAACAGGCTGAAACGACTGTCTGTAACATCATTGAATCATGGACGCCACTCAATGCTTAGTTTTCTAAAAAGAAGTGGAGGCATTTATCAGGAATCGATACAATCAACCCACACCTCCGATCAGAGACACCAAAGGGCATAAGTTCATTACCCATTTCTGTATTACGACTCTGGCCACCTAGGCGAATAAATTCTACGATAGTTCTACTCTGTTATACGATGCTGCAATTTTAAACTTGAAGTGATACTCAGCATGCTCTTCTTTCATCGATTCGAAGATTAATCACAAACGTCATTACATCAAAATATCCTTCATTAATAACGGTTTAGATATTATAGATTTGCCCAGTACCTAGGGACAGCTCGGTGATTTCGTCCATTCCTGCTTATTTTCAAGATACCGAAACACCAATAATTTGCTATAAATACAATACACCTGTTAGATCTATCGTTTTAATTTCTATAAACTTGTTTCTGATCTTGATATTGACACAAAGGAAAGAAGAAGTGGAGGCAATAATCAGGAATCGATACAATTAATCCACAGCTCCCATTAGAAACACAAACATGAAGCAATAGACCCCGACGGAAACACCAACAGCGGAAAGCCAACAGGGCAGCTACTTTCCCACAAAATGACCTATAGACTATCCAAAATAGCAAAACATAAGCGACACAAACACCCAAAGACAAACCATAACAAAAATATACAGCGACAGAAGAACCGTCTTGGAACGGTCAGCGGAAACGAATTCCACTGAGGGTGCTTAAATCGATATTACGAGGCGATAATCCTCGCCCTTACTTCCGTCTCGATTTAGACAAATAATCTGTTCAGTCCGCATTAAGGTTTTGGCCACAGCAGATCAGACCGCTAACAAAGTGGTCGTTGTTTGACGGCTTCAACGGAGTCTTACTGTTGGTTTTCTTTTGCTCCGGCATTTCAGTGGTTTCTTGCTGTCGAGTTCTCACCGTTGTTTCATCTCTGTGGTTGTTTGATTTTTGTGTTCACGGAGATGTTGAACTGAGTTAGGAGGCCTTCATGCGAACTGAACAAATTATTTGTCTAAATCGCGGTGGAAGTAAGGGCGAGGATTGTGGTCACGTAAAATCGATTTAAGCCCCCCCCCCACCCCACCCACAGTGGAATTCGTTTCCTCTGACCGTACAGAGACGGTTCTACTGTCGCGTTTAATTTTTGTTATGGTTTGTCTTTGTGTGTTTGTGTCGCTTATATTGTTTTATTGGATAGCCTGTTGGCCGTTTTGTGGGAAAGTAACTGTCCTTTTGGCTTTCCGCTGTTGATGATTCCTTTGGGGTATGTTGTTTCATGTTTGTGTTGCGTTTCCTTTGGTGCCTCCGATTGGAGCTGTGGGTTAATTGTATCGATTTCTGATCATTGCCTCCACTTCTAATTGACTATGTTAATACTCTTCAGCAAGAACTTGGTGGTACTAAGGCCCATGAACTGCAACCTTTAGCTGTATAGAGGGCTTTATTTGATAATCACATTTGTCATTCAGCAACTGATTTTGCTGTTTGTGTTAAAGAAGGCCAAGACAAGCTTCCTGCGTTATATTGGTGACCTAAGATTCATAAACGACCGTATAAAGCACGATAAATTGCAAATTCAAACTCTCCAAATAATTAACTTCATGTTCTACTGCCATCAGAAAACATGTATTACAATATTGCGACAGAGTCTTTGTGCCTTCATGCAGAAAATACAACTTATTTGTCTGAATCGCGAGGGAAGTAAAGGCGAGGATCATGGCCACGTAAAATCGATTTTAGACCCCCATTGGAATTCGTTTCACTGACCGTTCCAGGGCGGCTCTTCTGTCGCGGTTTATTTTTGTTATGGTTTGTCTTTGAGTGTTTGTATCGCTTATATTATTTTGTTTTAGATAGCTAAAAGTAACTGTCCGTTTAACTTTCCGCTATTGATGCTTCCATATGGGTCTTTTTTACTGTTAGTGTTTCTTTCTCTTTGATGTCTCTGATGGGAGCTGTGGGTTAATTGTATCGATTTCTGATCATTGCCTTCACTTCTATTTTACTTATGTTTATTTCGCCCGGCCTTCAATATATCTTATCGGAGGTCAGCAAGCAGTTTTTCAATACTACACAGTTTAGTTGCGCCAGCATCAGTTCTTGCGGCTCCTAAGAATAGCATCAAAGTAGAAGTAAAACAAAGAACAGGAATTGATACAATTAACTTACTCCATCCATAAAAGACACCAAAGGGAAAGAAATACAAACACCAAGCGACCAGACCACAATGGAAACCCAAACAAAGGAAGGCCATATGGACAGTTACTTTCCCACAAAATGGCCATATGGCCATCCAAAATTAAAAGACACAAGCGACACACACAGTAAGTAGCAAACAACAACATAAATAAATCGCCACAGAAGAGCCGCCTTGGAACGGTCAGTGGAAGATTTCCACTGGGGGGCTTAAATCGATTTTACGTGGCCACAATCCTCGCCCTTACTTCCGTCGCGATTTAGACAAATAATTTGTTCAGTCCGCATGAAGGCCTCCTAACTCATCAGTGCAACATCTCCGTGAACACAGAAATCAAAGAACCACAGAGGTGAGACAACGGTGAGGACTCGACAGCAAGAAACCACTGAAATGCTGGAGCAAAAGAAAACCAACAGTTAGACTCCGATGAGCCCAACCAGAGACAGAGCATCAGGCACCAACCAACATTATCTCTTTAATTTTCAATAAGCCTTTACGTTGGAGCCGTCATAGAATCTGAGGCCTGACCCACCGGCGTGCAATTAAAGAGGGAAGCAAAGTTGCCAACCGTGATTGGGTTAACTACCATGCATGCAGTCTGTCGTATAATATCCATGTTGTACCCAATCTTTTTATATCGAAGAATGATTTTACGAAATTGGGTGCTGAAGTCATTGCGGTTATATATTTTTCTGAATTTATATATTAAGACACCATAAAATTCGGGTTCCGATAGACCTTGTTGCAGAAGAGATTTAAGTCCAATATTGAATTTTGAAATTAAATCAGAATGGCGTCTATAAAATTTTGAAAAGGCTTTGCGTAGTTTATGGTACCGATAACCCTGATTAAGGAGTTTAGCCGTTAATAATTTATTACGAGTGTTGAAGTCAGTTACATGACTACACACTCTAGCAAATCGAATTAATTGCGAAATATAAACGCCATAGGATGGCGCACGAGGAACATCACCATCCAAAAAAGGGAAATTTACAATCTCAAAATCAAAGTCATCGCGTTTATCATAAATTTTGCACGAAACAAATCCATCTACAATAGATAGATGTAAATCCAAAAACGGGGTCTCGGTATCAGAAGAATTTGCTTTATTTAACTGAAGTTCTAGGGGGTAAATCTGACTGATCAAACCATCAAAAACGTTTTTATCGTTTTAAGTTTCTTTTTTTAATCAGATGTAGCATTTCCCAAACAGAGTCGCAATATTCAATAAGCGGCAGCGCTAAGGACAAATACATTTTTTCAAGTGACTCTCTACTTATTCAAAATTCCAAGTCTCTAAGAATATTAGGTCTTACCCATGCTATCATTGCTTTGTCCTCTATATGTTCTCACCAGGTGCACGAATTTGAGAGCTTGATGCCAAGTTACTTTCCCACAACATGGACTATAGGCTATCCAAAATAAAATAATATAAGCGACACAAACACCCAAAGACAAACCATACAATAAACTGCGACAGAAGAACCGCCTTGGAACGGTGAGCGGAAACGAATTCCACCGGGGGTGGGGGGCGGGGGTGGGTCTTAAATCGATTTTACGTGGCCACAATCCTCGCCCTTACTTCCGTCGCGATTTAGACAAATAACTTGTTCAGTCCACATGGAGGCCTCCTAACTCATCCTTCATATTCGGCACGTAGGTTTCTTGTGACAGGGCTTCCCTCCCAAATAAAAAACATTTGACTTTTATCGTTTTAAGGCCCCCCACCCCCAGTAGAATTCGTTTCGCTGATCTTTCCAAGGCGGTTCTTCTGACACGGCTTATTTTTGTTGTGTTTTTTGTTTGAGTGTGTGTATGGCTTATATCTTTTTGTTGTGGATAGCCATTTGGCAATTTTGTTGGAAATTAACTGTCATATTGATATTTCCATTAGAGTCTAGGTGTTTTATGTTTGTGTTTGTTTCCCTTTGGTGTCTCTGATCGGTGCTGTAAATTAATTGTATCGATTCATGATCATTGTCTTCACTTCTATTTTTCACATACTTACTGGGCTAACGTGTAGTTATGATATAATATATCGTATGCCTTTGCTTTGCTCGGGAACATGTTTCACGCCAAGTTCTGCAACGGAAGGTCAGGTGTTTTTTCTCCGGGTACTCCAGTTTTTGTGAACCTCCATTTAACGATTGGCTCGACATGAGCGAAATAATTTTGAAAGTGCCGTTCAACCAAAACAAAAAACAAAAGTCTTTGATTTGTACATATAGTGATCAATAGGCTCGGGGCTCTGTATTTCATAGCATTGTCAGAAGCCTCTGTGGTGCAGTGGTTATGCTACTCGTCAGATAAACCCGGGATTGCAGGATCGATCCCGGGCTTCTCCAAACTTTCGCATGAGTCTATAAACCTTGGTCCCGTCTCCATATGACCTTAGCTGTTGGTTAGACGTTAAACTGAAACACTCACTCTCTCATAGCATTGCCAGAAATCCCACGGTCACCAGGTCAGTAACCATTACCTACAATTATACTATGTCTTTGTGTGTGTGACACATTGTTAGATTCCTCTGAGCAATATCAGAAGAAGAACATTTTATCTTTTAAATGCTTCTTGATGAAAATAACTTGCAGATGACAATATTCAACGTACAAAAGCTCCCTGGTGTAAATAGTGCCCGTCAATGCATGGGAATCGTCGGCTTGTCAGACATTTTACACCGTTACGACAACACATCCGCTTTCATATCCGAATTGGATTCTTTTCTGATGAAAATCGGTGACATTTTACCCATCAATCGTATGTTGTGGGTGCTCGTTAGCCTCATCAACGCGGTTCTAGCAAGCACCCACAATCTGTGTCTTGGAGAAGAAATAAGAAAAAATAATGTATACCCCCGATAACCCCCGTTTTCTCTAAATAAAGCGGGGTTTATGGGGATAGATCATTTCAAGGACTTGTCCACGTGATGCGGTATATGTAGGACATCAATCGTGCCTCGGAATAATATGAAAAACAAGAGGGCCATGATGGCCCTGGATCGCTCAACTGATCCATAATGTACGAATGAAATGGTAGGTAATATAGTAAAGGTGGAGTGGAGGGTTTGACCAATTTTGACTGAAAGTGACCCAAGGACTATTTCTGGGAAATTCTATCAAAATTAATATAGCTGTTTATGACTAGGTCATTTAAGGCTTTGGATATTTCAGCTCTGGTGGCTATCATGTTCATTTGAGTAAAATCTAAGTATAAGCCATAACCATGTTTTTGTTTTGAAAATACTTACAATGACCTTGACCTTCAGCCTAGAATGCTTGAGAATTTTTACCATACCGCACTACGTAACATTTGTGTGAAGTAACATCAAATCCATTGACAAATTTAGGTGCTAGCTAGAGCCATGAAAAAGGTTATTCTAAAAACAGCCACAGTGACCTTGATTCAAGCTCAAGACCCTGAAAGTCGAACTTGCTTCATATATTATCATACCCAACATTGTGTGAGCTATGTTAAAAGCCATCAATAAATGTAGGTGTTAGAGCGTTATGTCAACGTCTTTTTGTTTTGTTCTTTCTTAGAATAACCACTATATCCTTGACCTAGAGCCAAGAATCCTGAAAGCCAAACAAGCTTGAGATTTTATCCTGCCCAACATTTATGTAAAAATACATAAAGTCATTGATAAATGTAGGCGGTAGAGTGATGACAAAGTTTTTCTAAAATAGCCATTGCACATGGGACCATGAAAGTCTATTCTGCTGGAGATATTATAATATCCAACATTTGGGTGAAGTTACATTATGTCATAGGGTATAGGTATATAGCACACTTGTACTGCCTTGCGGTACAAGCCGGCTTTTATAGCGACGTGGTAGAGTGTTGGCCTGTCACTCCGGCGGACCGGGTTCGACTCCCGGCTGGGTAAAGGTGATAGGATTTTTTTACCTGTTACATTTGGCGCCCAACGTGGGGCGCCCAACGTTATATCTTCTAAGGAGCATTATGCTACCAAATTGAAGAAGAGGCTCCAGTTCGCATATAAAGTTGCCCCCAAAGAAGCACAAAGGAGCGCCGCCCGTAACAAAGCAGGTTACGACCTCAAAGTACGGGAAGCAGCTTTGGACGTTGGAGACCGCGTTCTTGTCAGGTTGGTTGGCCTGAGAGGCAAGCAGAAATTGGCTGACAAGTGAGAGAAAAGCCCTTATATTGTTGTTTCTCAACCTATTAACAACATCCCTGTTTATAAGGTACAAAAAGAGTCTGACGAGTCCTGCATCAGAACCTTACATACATGTAGGAATATGCTACTCCCATTTTCAGTCATTCCTGTTAAATCTGAGGTTTCAGAACCAAAGATTACGCCAAGGCGTCCTCCTAGGAATCATGTACAGCCCAGTTACAATTCTGATACTGAGGAATCAGATTATGACCAGTCAGAGTCTGCTTTCCGGTCATCGGGCAGGTACATTATTCCTGCAAGGAGGAAACCTCTCAGTCCTGTCAATGTTTCCAGTTTTGATAATGCCTCCAGTATTGTTGAAGCTGGAAATATTACACAGTCATCCGGTTCTGGCAGGGATTCTTCAAATTGAGGTGGAAGTACTGTTTCGTATAGAGGTGGTGGAGATACGAGTGTGCCAGGTGAAAGCAATCAATCTATTTCTCAAAGTGGCACAAGTGTCCCATCTTGATATACTCAATCTCCATCACCCCATGCTACTCCTCAGCCCAGACGTTCTGGTCGTGTACGTCTTCCGCCAGATCGTTATGGGGATTGGCTTATGGGTCAACACACTGTTGATACTGAGTTACAGGAGTGGTTTGTTTAGTTTTTTTTTTATTGAATTGTGGACATTCTGATTTTTTTAATATTATACAGGGGAGAATGTCATATGGATTCTTTTCTGTATTGGTTTTAGATACACAACAATATGCTGAGTGTAGTTTATTTGCATAATATAGTCAGTGTTGCACGACACAAATTATCATGTCTCATTTTCTATGTGCTGTGCATTGAATTGTGCATTGTGCATTGAATGTTGCATTGTGCATTGAATTGTGCAGCAATTTATTTCTGCATGCTTTGCTTCTTCCAGAAGCAATCACTTCACAAATTTGAGTAACATTGTAAATAAAAAAGCAAGCTGTGATAAATATATTTATTGTTTGAAATTGTATTACACTCAGCTGTTGTCTGTGTACTTACAAAGCATTTGGAAAGGACAGGAGACATTTTCCCTAACAGGGGAGAATGTCATAGATGTAGTTTTTCGGCACGTTTCGCTTTTTAGTTGTCGTGTTTCAGATACAAGGCAGTAAGGTTACTAGTCTTTTTCGTCCGTGACCTTGCTGCCACAATTTGACATTTGAACACGTACAACATTTAACGACCTTGCTGCCACAATTTGACATTTGAACACGTACAACATTTAACGGTAAAATTCTTGTTTTTACCTATCATTTTAATGTTTTGAGCGTTGCCAGGGTGAATGCTTTTGTATGGTTGGCTATTCTAATTCTCTAACCCAGCATGTGACCTTTTGCACACTTCGCACCACAAATTTTACCGCCTTGATTCAGTTGGACTGAAGAGGGCCTTGCGAGTAGTCACTTACTCGCCCAGGCTACATTATTTTCAACTGAACTGCTATAGACAGTCATTGTCTTCTATTGACCAGTATAATTTGAAGATGTCATAGCCAGGTATGAATTTCTTGTTCTGTAACCTGTTGATTCAGGTGTTATTTCCATAGTTCTTTATTCTGAACATTGAGCATATTTCATAATTTGCCATTTTGCTTAAGCTACATATTACTGCTGTTGCTCATGCTCAAGTATTGGAATTTCACAATATTGCTTGCATTTAAAATAATGCAATATAAGCTGCGAAGCTCACTTGTCTAGCTTATTCTATAGCTTCATTCTTGAGTGCTTTAATAAGTCACAATGTACTCGGCCTGTGTTAGAATTTCATTGCCATGAAATTCTTCACATGTATCGGAGTTTTCCCACCAAACTCATTGTCATTATCAGCCTTACATCTGGCTCGGGGGGCCTATACGGGTGTATTCACAACCCTAAATCCCCACTCATCCATGCATTTTATCCTAGCAGAGGACAGGCCTCTGATACCTGGTGGCTAAGAGCGCTGACTCTTGACCATTAGGTCTCTCGCCGCAATGGTTCGAGCCTCTCTCGGGTCATATGTAAGAGGCCACTTACTGCAAAGGAAGGTCCTGTGGTTTTTCTCCAGGTACTCCGGTTTTCGCCCACCTGATTCAGGGTTGGCTCGATAGGAGTGAAATAATCTTGAAAGGGCCGTAAAACCAAAACCAAACCATCCCAGCGGAGTGTGTCCTGTCATTCACTGTTCTCTGTTAAAATTGTCCTGTAATGTCATTCATCCATGTTAATATCGGTGGATATATTATTAATGTACTGCTGAATAGATTAAGCAGTAACAATTTGTGTTGTCCTGTAAATAGTGTGTTGTCAAACGTGTTTGTTTGTTTGTAGGACACCCTTTCTTGTATATAAACAACCCTCAGAAATCTATTGTCTGGGTCTCATTACAACTCCCTGATGCTCACCCGGTGACACATCTCGGACTCCCAGAAATTCGAGGACGAATTTCAATGTGGAGGGGGAGAATGTCATAGAGTATAGGTATATAGCACACTTGAACTGCCTTGCGTTACAAGCCGGCTTTTATAGCGACGCGGTAGAGTGTTGGCCTGTCGATCTGGCAGACCGGGTTCGATCCCCGGCTGGGTGAAGGTGATTAGCATTTTTTCACCTGTTACAATCATAATCCATCAATACATGTAGGGGGCTACAATGAAAACAAAGCATTTTCATAAAAAAAAACCAACACCCTACATAATAGAAGTGTAGGCAATGATAAGGAATAGATACAATCAACCAACAGCTCCCATCAGAGACACCAAAGGGAAAGAAACACAACCTTGAAACAACAGACTTAAATTGAAACATCAATAGCGGAAAGCCAAAATGACAGTCACTTTCCCACAAACTGGCCAATAGGCTATCCAAAATAAAATAATATAAGCGACACAAACGCGCAAAGACAAACCATAACAAAAATAAACCGCGACAGAAGAACCTCCATGGAACGGTCAGCGGAAACGAATTCCACCGGGGGGCTTAAATCGATTTTACGTGGCCACAATCCTCGCCCTTACTTCCGTCGCGATTCAGACAAATAATTTGTTCAGTCCGCATGAAGGCCTCCTACCTCATCAGTGCAACACCTCCGTGAACACAAATAATCAAACAACCACATAGATGAAACAACGATGAGGACTTGACAGCAAGAAAACACTGAAAGGCTTGAGCAAAAGAAAACCAACAGTTAGACTCCGATGGACCCGACCACAGACAGGGCATCAGGTACCAACCAACATTACCTTGAATTAGATCCCTCTAATTCTCAATAAGCCTTTACGTTGGAACTGTCACAGAAACTGACGCCTGACCCACCGGCGTACAATTAAAGAGGGAAGCAAAGTTGTCAACCGTGATTGGGTTAACTACCATGCATGCAGTCTGTCGTATATCATTTGTGATGTACCCAATCTTTTTATATTGAAGAACGATTTTACGAAATTGGGTGCTGAAGTCATTGCGGTTTTATATTTTTTCTGAATTATATACTAAGTCACCATTCGGGTTCCGATAGACCTTGTTGCAGGAGAGATTTAAGTCCAATATTGAATTTTGAAATTAAATCAGAATGGCGTCTATAAAATTTTGAAAAGGCTTTGCGTAGTTTATAGTACCGATAACCCTGATTAAGAAGTTTAGCCGTTAACAATTTATTACGATTGTTGAAATCATTTACATGACTACACACTCTGATTTGCTTGAAAATCAAATGCCTTGGCCTTGTGGTTTCAGAGAAGGTTGTTCAAAGGTTGTCCAAATATAAATCTATAATTTGAACATTCGTAGTAAAGCTTCACATCAAATATCAAAGACCTGGGCCTTTTGGTTTAAGACAAGAAGATATTTAACGGAATTCCCTTTAAGTCAAAGTAAAACCAGTGAGCTCCGGGGCGGGGCGATGTTTGTCCACAGGGTTATAATTTGAATATAATCTTGGTAGGGTTCCTCTAGATGAAGCTTCATATTGCCAAATTTCAAAGACCTAGTCCTTGCGGTTTCAAACGAAAATATTTTTAAAGGGTTTCCCTATATAAGTCTATATAAAACCAGTGGGCCCCGGGGCAGGGCGAGTTTTGGTCCCAGGGCTATAATATGAACAATCATAGAAGAGGTCTACCAGATAAATGTTCATACCAAATACCAAAACCTGGACCTTCTTGATTAAGACAAGAATGTTTTGAAGGTTTCGTAGTGTATTCCTTTCTTCTAACGGATAACCCTTTCTAGAACATATTTAACGTCACTGCAGCTGGTGTCTGGGAATGTGTGACGGCCGTAAAAGGTCTATCCGCCCTACGTCATAGTGAAGTTTATATTTTCTTGTCCTTTGGGACCATGGATTACATTGTGGACTTTTGAAAATATTTGAGGGCCACTGATGAGGCCTTATTGGCCGAAACTAGATAGTCTAGCCCAGAAAACATGTTCACTATATATTTTTCCAGTTCTGTAGTGTATTCCTTGCTTCCAAAGTATAACCCTTTCTAGAACATATTTCCCTATTTAAGTCTATGTAAAACCGGTGGACCCCAGGGCTGGGCCATTTTTGGCCCCAGGGCTATAATTTGCACAATCTTGGTAGAGGTACACTAGGTACAACTTCATACCACATACCAAATGACTGGGCCTTCTGGTTTCAGACGAGAAGATTTTTAAAGGGTTTCCCTGTATAAGTCTTTGTAAAAACCAGTGGACCCCGGGGCAGGGCGAGTTTTGGTCACAGGGCTTTATTTGAACAATCATAGTAGAGGTCTACCAGATGTAGCTTCATACCAAATATCAAATACCAGGGCCTTCTGGATGAAACAAGAAGATTTTTTGAAAGTTTTCCCTATATAAGTATATGTAAAAACCGTGGACCCCGGGGCTCGGCCATTTTTGGCCCGTAGGCTATAATTTGCACAATCTTGGTTGAGGTACACTAGATTCAACTTCATACCACATACCAAACACCTGGGCCTTCTGGTTTCAGACGAGTAGATTTTTAAAGATGTTCCCTATATAAGGCTATGTAAAACTGGTTGACCCCGACGGGGGGGCTTTTTTGCCTCAGAGCTATAATTTGAACAATCTGGGTAGAGGTTCAACAGATGAAACGTCCTACCAAATATCAAAGACATTGGCCTTCTGGTTTCAGACAAGAAGATTTTTTAAAGGTTTTCCCAATAAAAGTCCATGTAAAACCGGTGGACCCCGGGATGGGACCATTTTGTGCCCCCAGGGCTATAATTTGAACAATCTTGGAAGAGGTCCACTAGATACAGCTTCATACCACATACCAAACACATCGGCCTTCTGAATTCAGACAAGAAGATTTTTAAAAAAATTTCCCTGTATTAGTCTATGTAAAACTAGTGGGCCACGGCGCGGGGACAATTTTGGTCCCAGGGCTATAATTTGAAAAATCTTGGTAGAGCTCTATTAGTCGAAGCTTCATAACAAATATCAAAGACCCGGGCTTGTGGCTTCAGGGAAGACTCTTTTTTTTTAATTTCAGTGAAATAAATTTATTTTTGGCTTCTGTGAATCGGACCGGAACAATTTGAACAACTTTGAAAGGGGACAACCTAAGGATTTTTTCCTGTGAAGTTTGGCCAAATTCCGATCAGTGGTTTAGGAGGAGATATTATTGTTTAAGGGCGGACGGACGCGCGCACGACGGACAAAAATGATCCCAAAGCTCACCTCGTCACTACATCATAGGTGAACTAAAAAAGTTTTTTACGTAAGGACGAATGCATGCACGCACGCACGACGGACGACGGACAATATGTAAATACAAAAGCTCACCTCGTCACTACGTGACAGGTGAGCTAATAAATGTCCTTGGCCTTCTGGGTTCAGACGAAAAGATTTTTAAAGGTTTCCCCTATATAAATCTAGGTTAAACTGATTGGCCCCGACGCGGGGGCATTTTTGGCACCAGGGCTATATTTTGAATAATATTGGTAGAGGACCACTACATGAAGCTTCGTACCAAATATCAAAGACCTAGACCTTCTGGTTTCAGACGAGAAGATTTTTTAAAGGTTTTCACTATATAATTCCGTGTAAAATCGGTGGACCCCAGGATGGGGCCATTTTTGGTCCCATGGCTAAAATTTGAACAATCTTGGTAGAGATCCACTAGATGAAGCCTCATACCGATAACAAAGACCTGGGCCTACTGGTATCAGACAAGACGATTTTAAAGGTTTTCCCTATATAAGTCTAGGTACAACCGGTGAGCACCGGCACATGGGCATGTTTGGCCCCAGAGCTTTAATTTGAACACGCTTGATACAACTTCATACTACATACTAAACACCTGGGCCTTCTGGTTTTAGACAAGAAGATTTTTAAAGTCTTCTTTGTATAAGTCTATGTAAAACTGACCCCCCCCCCCCCTTCTTGTTAGAGGTCCGCTAGATGAAGCTTCATACCAAATATCAAAGACCTGGGCCTTGTGTTTTCAAAGAAGAAGATTTTGTAAGTTTTCAGTCAAAACAAAATCGCTGCTGTGACCTAGATGTGAAACGGACCGGAATCATTTCAACAAATTTAAAAGTGGATCTGCTAAGGATCATTTCTGTGAAGGTTGGTCAAAATGCGATAAGTGATTTAGGAGGAGATTTCATTTGAATAAATTGTTAACGGACGCACGCACAGATGGGCGTACTAACGCACGACGGACGGAGGACAAAAAGTGATCCCAAAAGCTCACCTCGTCACTACATCATAGGTGAGCTAAAAAGTTTTTACGCAAGGACGAACGCATGCACGCACGCACGACGGACGACGGACAATATGTAATCACAAAAGTTCACCTCGTCACTACGTGACAGGTGAGCTAATAAATGTCCTGAGCATTCTGGTTTCAGACGAAAAGATTTTTTAACGGTTTCCCCTATATAAATCTAGGTTAAACTGATTGGCCCCGACGCGGGGGCATTTTTTGCGCCAGGGCTTTATTTTGAATAATATTGGTAGAGGACCACTACATGAAGCATCGTACCAAATATCAAAGACCTAGACCTTCTGGTTTCAGACGAGAAGATTTTTAAAGGTTTTCACTATATAATTCCGTGAAAAATCGGTGGACCCCAGGATGGGGCCTTTTTTGGTCCCAGGGCTATAATTTGAACAATCTTGGTAGAGATCCACTAGATGAAGCCTCATACCGATTATTAAAGATCTGGGCCTACTGGTATCAGACAAGAAGATTTTAAAAGGATTTCCCTATATAAGTCTAGGTAAAACCGGTGTGCACCGGTACATGGGCAAGTTTGGCCCCAGAGCTATAATTTGAACACAACTTCATACTACATACTAAACACCTGGGCCTTCTGGTTTCAGACAAGAAGATTTTTAAAAGTCTTCTTTGTATAAGTCTATGTAAAACTGACCCCCCCCCCTTCTTGTTAGAGGTCCGCTAGATGAAGCTTCATACCAAATATCAAAGACCTGGGCCTTGTGTGTTCAGAGAAGATGATTTTGTAAGTTTTCAGTCAAAACAAAATCGCTGCTGTGACCTAGATGTGAAATGGACGGAATCATTTCAACAAATTTAAAAGTGGACCTGCCAAGGATCATTTCTGTGCAGGTTGGTCAAAATCCGATAAGTGGTTTAGGAGGAGATGTCATTTGAATAAATTGTTTACGGACGCACGCACAGATGGACGTACTAACGCACGACGGACGGAGGACAAAAAGTGATCTCAAAAGCTCCCCTCATCACTACCTGACAGATGACCTAAAAAGAGTAACGCCTGCTCTTGCAAATTTTGGCACCGCTCAACTAACTTTCTATAATTTAGTAATGGCAGAAATGCGTCTAAACAAAATGCTGCCTATCATACTACTAAAGACCTCCTGGCAACCAAAGACGGTCAGTGCAATAATTATAGGTCAATAACTGTTCAGCAAAACCTGTGTCGCACTCATTCTTGCTCATGCGGTCACTTGGTCACATGTGCTTGAGTATTCGACTCTGATCCGAGGAATCACCCTAATCACAGAGTGTCATCTTCTACCTTCATTCTTAAACTGATCATTGACATTCATCGGATTTGAGATCGAGAGGTACCCGGTTCGATCCTGGCAAGCGCCACGTGTTGTTTCCTTGAGCAAGAAACTTTATCCACATTGCTTAGTACTGGTTCCTACCCAGGAAAAGAGGGCAACATGGAAGATTAGTACTAGTACTAAATGTGTTACCCTCTATAAATAAGGCCAATTATTCTTTAAACCTCACATTGAAGTGCTAGGACTATTTTTTACGTTTAAATAGCAATCAGAATGAATATAGATAAAATATTTGCATGAAAAAAGACAAAACACTGGATCCATCAAGACCTCCAATGTTTATGCGAATGACATCCGAATACAACCGTATACACAGGACAGTGTAATGCACCTACCAGTGTTTCCCCCAGAGGGAAGGGGGTGGGGCGGGCTAACCCAGTGGAATTAGACATTTTCAAAACGTTCTGACTTATTCCCCTATCAGGGAGTTGGGAATGTTGTCTAATTTCTCATGCCATGGCTGTGGCCATCTGTCTAAATTCCCCAGTACTTGGCACAAAACTTTTCTCGAAAATCGTCAAAAATAACTAAACTGTTTTGCTATCCGTCGGTGACTTTTTGCAGCAACAGAATTCAGCCTTGGTTTGTCTTTGGGTGTTTGTGTCCTTTATATTATTTTATTTTGGATAGCCTATTGAACATTTTGTGGGAAAGTAACTGTCCTTTTGGCTTTCCGCTATTGATGTTTCCATTAGATCTGTTGTTTCATGTTTGTGTTCCGTTCCCTTTGGTGTCTCTGATGGGAGCTGTTGGTTGATTGCATCGATTCCTGATCATTGCCTCCACTTCTATTTTGCACAGCTGACTGATAAGTATCATTGCTCATCTCATCTATTTTACTATTGCAGTTGAGGTGCCTCTCAAGGGATTGTAGGGAAAGATAGGAGATGCACCGAAAAGAAAAAATAAATAGATGAAAAGTGGCTTACTTGACAGATGAAAATTCTGCTGTTTTAGCTCACCAGAGCCGAAGGCTCCGGGGGAGCTTATAGGATAGGCAGTTGTTCGTCGTCGTCGTCGCCGTCATCTGCGTCGTCGTATGGCGTCAACACTTTCAAACGATGCAGGGCAGGGAAACTTTTTACGGCCGCAACACATTCCCAGGCACCAGTTGTAGTGACGATAAATATGTTTTAGAAAGGGTTATCCTTTGAAAGCAAAAGAATACACATAGAACTAGAAAAATATGGAGTGTATACGTTTTCTTGGCCAGACTAGCTTGACTAACTCTGCTTGACTCAAACACTGCTTGCCCATAACTATAACACAAGTACAAATATCCAGATTAGAAGTAAAGGCAATGATCAGGAATCGATACAATTAACCAACAGCTCCCATCAGAGACACCAAAGGGATAGAAACACAAACATGAAACAACTAGAACCTAATGGAAACATCAATAGTGGAAATTCAAATGGACGGTTAATTTCCAACAAAATGGCCATTCGGCTATCCAAAACAACAACAAAAAATACAAGCGATACAGACACCCAAAGACAAACCAAGACGAAATCAAACCGCGATCAGGAATCGATACAATTAACCCACAGCTCCCATTTGTGACACCAAAGAGAAAGAAACACAAACATGAAATAACTAGACCCTAATGAAAACATCAATCGCAGAAGGGCAAAAGGACATTTACTTTCCCACAAAATGGCCATTTGGCTATCAAAAACAAAAAATATAAGCGATACACACACCCAAAAGACAAACCATAGCGGAAATAAACCGCGCCAGGAGGCCTTCGTTTTACTGACCGTTCCATCACTACAAAGGTCTGCAAAAAGCCATCAGATGGAAAAATATAATTTGTTTCAAAGTCAATCAGGTAATCAAACCTTTTCGGATTTTTTAGGTAATCTGCTCATCATCATCACCAACATTACAGCTCACCCTGTTCCAATCCTCTAGCACAAATGTTTTCATGATATATTGCTAACAAAATTTCACTATGTCCCATATGTCAGATGTTCAAGGAACCATAACTACAGGAAAAAAACAAAAACAAAAAACAGAATTTTTTTTTTTTAAATAACCAAGTAATCTACTCACAACCTCCTATCACTGACCAAGTAAAGGTTCAATGCCCTGGCTCAAATAGTTTTCAAGATGTAGCACTGATCAGTTAGAAAATGTTCTATAAAAAGGTTACCATTTGGAAGCGAGGAATATTTTGTTTGTTTGATTTGAGGTTTAACGTCCCCGTCAACACTGTAAAGGTCATTTTGGAGAAGTTGCTTCCAATTTTGTGGGACTTTTACACGGCATTGAGATGAAATGACATCCCAAGCCCTGTCGCCCAATGAAACCAAAAGGGTTTATTAGCATGGACGGTCCGCCTCGCACCACGGTTCCTGGACAGGCTTAGATCCTCCAAGCGGTTTACCAGTACTAGTGTGCGGGACGGATTCAGCTCTGCTTGGAAGCATCATGCAGCCCATATATTTCTTCAAGCCCCTATGGGCAGGGGCGGAAATACACAACAGAACCGGAGAATATGAAGTGTATATGTTTTCTTGGCCAGACTAGCTAATTTAGGCCAATTAGGCCTCATCAGATGCCTTCAAACATTTTCCAAATTCCACAATGGAATCAAGGGTCCCAAAGGACAAAAAATTTAAACTACACTATAATGTATGACAGGGAGACTTTTATGGCCGCCACACATTCTGGAAAATATAAAGTGTACATGTTTTCTGGGCCAGAATAGCTAGTTTTGGCCAATTAGGCCTCATCAGTGGCCTGCAAATAGTTTCAAAATTCCACAATGGAATCAATGGTCCCAAAGGACAAGAAAATATAAACTACACTTTAATGACTTCATGCAGACTGGGCAAATTATTTGTATAAAGAAAGTAAGGGCGAGGATTGCGGTCGCGTAAAATGGATTTAAACCCCGCCCCCTCCCCCCAACACTCTCTCTACCCCCAGTGAAATATACTTCACTGACGTTCCAAGGCGGTTCTTATGTCCGTTATTTTTGTTATAGTGTTCATCGCTTATATATGTTTTTTTTGGATAGCCAATTTGCATCGATTCCTGATCATTGCTTTCACTTCTATTTTAAAAATGACAAAGTTTATTTTTTGAAATCTTGGGACCCTTTGTCCAAGATCATGGAGTGGTCTTGATCTTTGATACTCATGGTGTTTCATTTGCTCATCTAGTTATTTGCTTATACACACTAAGAATTTACAGGCAACAAAAGTTTTCGAAAAAAAAAAAAAAAAAAAAAAAGAAACAATTACCAAAAGCCACCTTTTCCCACACCGGGCTGTTTCCTATACAAAAGCATATGCGACCAAAATTAACATTGTTGTAAAATGGGTCAAGGTCAAGCCAGAAATACCTTCGAAAAAAAACACTATGAATGGCTTGGGTCCCATCTGCTTCAATTCGTTACAAGTTTCAAGGTCATGGGGCCAAATGGTTCAGGAGAAGGTTTTGTTGAGTTTTTAGTTGTTGTTGATGTTTTCATCACCTCGAATCTCCCTGAAGTTTCATTTGCTTATTTACATTATCTGCATCTACAAATTTTCTATTCTTAGGCTACTGAAAACATACGGTTTCGATTTCATATGACTTTGTGACCAAATCTTACATCGGCTTAAAAAGGTCAATGCCTTTAAGAGGTCATCGTTTGAACAAACTTTGTTTTGTTTGACTTCCCATTGCTGCAAACAAAGTTTTATGGCAATCGGTCTACTGGTTCTTGAGAAGAGGGTTTTGAATGGTTTTTACCTTATATTGGCATGGCGGCTATTTCTGCCATTAGACCTGAACCCCGCAACAAACTTTCAGACCCACTTACCATGGATGCTTTTCATGAAATTTGACATCAATCGGCCCAATGTTAAAAGACAGACAGTCAGACAGACCAACATATAGACAGGCAGTCAGACGGACAGTCAGACGGAAGACAGAGAGTGAAACCTTCTTAAAAAATCACAAAACTGAATAAAAAGGAGTGAAGGTGTGTGTGTGGGGGGGGGGGTGGGGGTGGGGGTAGGGGGTGAATTCGGGTTAAACGTCGCTTTCAACAATTTTTCAGTCATATCACGACGGTCTCTGGTTGCGACACGGAGCTCAATACTCACTTTTATAGTGCTGCCTCACTGAAGAATCATGCCCCAGACACATTAGATAATACCACACCAAGTCACATTATCCTGACACTGGTCGACCATTCCTAGCTCTACCCCGTATTTCTGAGTGCCAAGCGAGGAGCAGCTAGTACCATTTTTAACGAATTTGGTATGTCGCGGCCCGGGATCGAACCCGTGGCCTCCCGTTCCCCAGAGCGGAGACTCTACCAAGTGAGCTATCGGGGCCGGTAACAAGTGAAGGTAATGATCAGGAATCGATACAATATACCCACAGCTCCCAATAGAGACACCAAAGGGAAAGATACACAAGCATGAAAAAGCAGACCCCAATGGAAACACCAACAGCGGAAAGCCAAAATGACAGATACTTTTCGGCTTTATATTTTTGTTTGTTTTTGTATCTTTCGTTATGTCCTGGTTCATACGTGTTTTATGCCATAGAAATAGAAGCGGAGGCAATGATCGGGAATCGATACAATCAACCCACAGCTCCCAACAGAGACACCAAAGGGAAAGACACACAAACTTGAAACAGCAGACCCCAATGGAAACACCAACAGCGGAAAGCCAACAGATTTTACGTGGCCACAATCTCCGCCCTTACTTCCGTCGCGATTTAGACAAATAATTTGTTCAGTCCGCATGAAGGCCTCCTAACTCATCAGTGCAACATCTCCGCGAACATAAATAATCAAACAACTACAGAGGTGAGACAACAGTGAGGACTCGACAGCAAGAAACCACTGAAATGCTGGAGCAAAAGAAAACCAACAGTTAGACTCCGATTGGCCCGACCAGAGACAGAGCATCAGGCATCAACCAACATTACCTTGAATAAGATCTCTCTCATTCTCAATAAGACTTTACGTTGGAACCGTCATAGAATCTAAGGCCTGACCCACCGGCGTGCAATTAAAGAGGGAAACAAAGTTGTCAACCGTGATTGAGTTAACTACCATGCATGCAGTCTGTCGTATAACATTTATGATGTACCCAATCATTTTATATCGAAGAATGATTTTACGAAATTGGGTGCTGAAGTCATTGCGGTTATATATTTTTCTGAATTTATATACTAAGACACCATAAAATTCGGGTTCAGATAGACCTTGTTGCAGAAGAGATTTAAGTCCAATATTGTATTTTGAAATTAAATCAGAATGGCGTCTATAAAATTTTGAAAAGGCTTTGCGTAGTTTATGGTACAGATAACCCTGATTAAGAACATGAGCCGTTAATAATTTATTACGAGTGTTGAAGTCAGTTACATGACTACACACTCTGGCAAATCGAATTAATTGCGAAATATAAACGCCATAGTATGGCGCACGAGTAACAAAAACTTTGTACCAAATCTTGTGTAAATATTGTCAAGTAGAAAGGTGTGAGCTTCACACACTTTCTGACATGACCATAAAGTATAATTTGTATGCTCTTCAGAAGTGAAAAAAGCATTTCTTACAATTACAAGCAAGATAGAGGGAGTCTTCCCTATGAAAAGCCCATTCAATTAAAGTTTTTTCTTTTATAAAGTTATGAGGAAGTGTAGTGTAAAGGGTAGAAAAATCATAATAAAAATCAAAAATGAGTTCCTTTAAGAGCAATGAAAACATTCATAAGAAAGAATATGGGTCATACTACGTAGTTTCGGCAAATAAAGCCTCATAAGTGACCCTGTAATGATCCGGCAAAGAAAGCTAGAGGAAACAAACTGCAATTTTGCGAATTTCGAATAGGCAGTCGATTCAAAGACTGATATAAATCAAAATGGGGTCCAAATAATTAAAAACCTGTCTAGAATAGTAGTCTAAACCAATAATTTATTTCTGAATTCTCAGAATACTTACGCTGATCTCAAAGGACCAAAAGTAAAATATAAACTGCACTATGGTTGATGTACGGGGAGACGTTTTACGGCCGCCACACGTCACAACACCAGCTGCAGTGAAGGCAAATAAAATCAAAAATGATTTCCTTTAAGAGCAATGAAAACATTCATAAGAAAGAAGATGGGTCATACTACGTTGTTTCGGCTAATAAAGCCTCATCAGTGACCCGGTAATGATCCGGCAAAGAAAGCCAGAGGAAGCATACTGCAATTTTGCGAATTTCGAATAGGCAGTCGATTCAAAGACTGATAAACTAGACAGACTTGAAGCACGAAAACGCCTGGATTTCACTTTATTTAAAACTTCATTAGAATTTTTATAGACCAAAACAGATTTCTACCTGATCTTTCGAAGACTATGTCGCAATAGTTTATCACATGTTTTTGATGGCATTAAAACATGAAGTTAATAATTTGGAGAGTTCAGTAGTTGTACAAGAGCTTTAATTTGCAATAAACCGTGTTTTGTATGGTCTTTTATGAAGTTTAGGTAACCAATATAACGTAGGGAGCTTGTCTTAGCCTTCTGTAACACAGCAAACTGGGTGGCTGAATGACAAATGTGGTCATTAACTAAAGCCCTTTCTACAGTTAAAGGCTGACGTTCATTGGCCTTAGTACCACCAAGTTCTTGCTGAAGCAATGTCATCAGAAAACCTGTCTTTGTCATTTGTGAACAACAAAGATGTAGATCAGTCTGGAATCCACGTAACCCAGACACAACTGTTGTGTTCCCTACTTGGGTAATACCCAACCTCTAGTTTTCGTATAAGGTAGAAGTAAAACAAAGATCAGGCTTCGATACAATTAACTTACTCCACCCATCAAAGACACCAAAGGGAAAGAAACACAAACATGAAGCGACCAGACCATACTGGAAACTTAAACAAAGGATGGCCATAAGAACAGTTACTTTCCCACAAAATGGCCAAATGGTCATCCAAAATAAAAGGCACTAGTGATACACACAGTGAGTGGTAACAAACTACATCATAAATAAACCGCCACGGAAGAACCGCCTTGGAACGGTCAGTGGAAAGATTTTACGTGGCCACAATCCTCGCCCTTACTTACGTCGCGATTTAGACAAATAATTTGTTCAGTCCGCATGAAGGTCTCCTATAAAACTGAAAGACTCCTGCCATCCTGGTCGATGTGTGTTATACGTGGTCGCAAACACCAAAGACAGATTTTCTCGTTACGTGATTTATATAAAGGATATTACATGAGTGTTCATGTATTATTGAATTTATTTAACGAGTTGAGGAAAAGGGATAAAATGCTTTTCCTCAACGAATGTAATAAATTTGATAATATATGATGCCTTGCATTTTATCCCTTTTCCTCAACGAGTTTAATAAATGTCAATATCCCGCCATTAGTAAACGCGACTTCGTTAAGGACGTCGTACATGTTACGTTACGGGACGTATCTAGCTTATTGGCATACTTAATCCACTAGTGGTTTTTCGAAAATATTACTTAGCGTTATTACATTCTAAGACACGGCGTCATGTAATATAGTGCTTTTGTCGAGCCATGGGGGAATGCTCAGTATTTTTCATGGACTGTCAATATATTTCAGGTATTTCAAAGACGACAAGATGGTTCCCAAGATTTTTATATGAACTGGGACGCCTACGAGCGTGGTTTTGGAAACATAAGTAGTGAACACTGGCTAGGTAAACTTAAATACTGGTGGTGAACAACGGTTATGTAAACTGTTACACTTTAGCTGAACCATAGCTGTATAAATTAATACATAAGTGGCGAACACTGGCTAGGTAAACGTAAACTATAATATTGGTAGTTAAATTTGACAAGGTATGTTAAAACATGAGTAGTGAATAATGCCTATGTGTACCATAGCAATAATAGTGAACACTGGTTAGGTATGATATAACATAAGAAGTGAATACTTGCAAGATATACTATAACATTAGTAGTGAACACTGGCAAGGTAACCTGTAACTTAAGTACATTAGTATTACATACTTGCTAGGTATACTGTAACATAAGTAGTGACCACTGTCTAAAATTCAAAGTCAGCACTGGTTAGATAAACTGTAACATAATTACTGAACACTGTCTAGATAATCATTAGAATTTGCAGTTAATACTGTTCAGCTATACTGTAACATAAGTAGTGAACACCTTAAAGGTATACTATAACAATAGTAGAGAACGCTGGCTAGGTAAACTAAAGCATTAGTAGTGATCCCCCACTATATATATTTTAACATTAAAAGTAAACACTTGCTAGATAATCGTATAATATAAGTATGGAACACTGTCTTGGTAAACGATAATATTTGTTATTTACACTAGATAGATAAAGAATTACACATTGCAAAAACACGCCTACACAAATACATTGTAAATTTTACATCTGAAAATCGAAAATTTTAAGATGTAAAATTGTGATAACTTTCTTATTTCTGCTCTAGGGACAATTGCACTTTACCGGGCACTGATTTCCGTAGGAAAATTGGCGCTACAGAAAATCCGCATGGGTAGGCATATAAGGTCCTATTATATGGACGCGCGTGAGCGCGGCCCAAAAATGGAAATAAGGCAGAACCCTACAATCGTGTAGATTAGGCTTATTGCAGGGTAAAACCGAGGTTTTTTAACCATAGGTTTTTACTAAGTTCTGCAATTTAAGCTTGTTCTGAGCAGAAGAAGCGAAAGAAACGTTGATTACTTTTTTGTTTTGCTTCAACGGAAGAACTGCGCATGCGTAATTTCATTGCTCAAATTTAAAGACCTAATAAATATTAATGAGCTCTGATGTCAACTTTCGATGACGCAACTTTCGATGACGAAACCAAGCAGTTTGTAAACAAATACAGGTGCAAGAAAAAGGAGAGACAAATATGGCATTGTTCATGATGATTTGGCCGAAATATGCAGAAACAGTGAAACTATTATAACGTGGCTGATGATTTATTTTGACTATGGTAAATTGGTAAGTGCCTTTAAAATTATCTGTTAACATCATGGGGGCTGCCGCCCCACACCCCGGCATTCAAGAGAGAAGGATGTCAGGTATCAACATACAAAGACAGCAAATCGGGACCTATAGAATCGTATGTAGTCTGCAGTTTCAAATCAGTCTCATTTTATCTCATTTGCCTATAATTTTGTGTTATGGTACAAGTCTGTTGAATCCTCGTCGAATATGGAAAGTTTAGCAGATGACGATGGTACTCTAAATATCCACAACTGAGTCCGGGAATTAACCTGTTTATTAATGCTACATTAACTTGCTGCTACCAAAATACGATAAAACAAAGCGCATTATCAATATTTATACTTTGAAAACGCTTGCATTATTTAAAAACGTCGGTTAGAAAATGCGTCGTTTCGTCCTTCGAGGACAAAATGGCGGCTGTCGTTACCCGAACGTCATGAATAATTAATGAGGCATCAACAACAAAAGACACGCCCTAACAACAAGTTGCGCCGGCGCAATCTTAATACAAGCCAGTGCCCGGTTCTAACGAGAACCCCCAATCTATATTTTAGAGCAGAAAAAGATAATATTAATGTCTACCCCTGTAAACCCCAATTTTACTATATAAGAGTGGGTTTTGAGGGGGTCAAAATTATACAGGCGTGTTTTTGTGATGTGACAAGATTAACTATAATCGTGCAACCTTAAGAGAAAATTTGTCCTTGAACAACTGTGTTCATCAAACATTCGGCTCAATCTGCGTACAGGTATAATTAAACTTCACTTTGTACCGCTTTGCATGGATAAGTATTGGACAATTAATACAGAAGTGGAGGCAATGATTTGGAATCAACACAATTAACCCACAGCACCCAGCAGAGACACCAAAGGGAAAGAAAAACAAATATGAAGCAACTGACCCAAACGGAAACACCAACAGCAGAAAGCCAAAAGGACAGTTACTTTCCCACTAAAGGGCCAATAGGCTATCCAAAATAAAATAATATAAGTGACACAAAAACCCCAAAGACAAACCATAACAAAAATAAACCGCGACAAAGGAACCGTCTTGGAACGGTCAGCGGAAACGAATTCCACTGGGGGCTTAAATCGATTTAACGTGGCAACAATTCTCGCCCTTACCTCTATCGCAATTTAGACAAATAATTTGTTCAGTCCGCATAAAAATAGAAGTGGAGGCAATGATCAGGAATCGATACAATCAACCCAAGGCTCCAATCAAAGACACCAAAGGGAAAGAAACACAAATATGAAACAACAGACCTAATGGAAACATCAATAGTGGAAAGCCAAAAGGACAGTTACTTTCTAACAAAATGGCCAATAGGCTATCCAAATAAAATAATATAAGCGACACAAACACCCAAAGACAAACGATAACAAAATTAAACCGCGACAGAAGAACCGCCTTGGAACGGTCAGCGGAAACGAATTCCAATGGTGGGCTTAAATCGATTTTACGTGGCCGGAAGCCTCGCACTTACTTCCGTCGCGATTAAGACAAATAATTTGTTCAGTCTGCATGAATGCCTCCAAACTGATCGGTGCAACATATCCATGAACACAAATAATCAAACAACCACAGAGATAAAACAACGGTGAGGACTCGACAGCAAGAAACCACTGAAATGCTGGACCAAAAGAAAACTGTTCTCCGATGGGCCCGACCTGAGACAGAGCATCAGGCACCAACCAACATTACCTTGAATATTTTTATACGTTGATGGCCTCCTAACTCATCAGTGCAACATCTCCGTGAACACAAAAATCCAAACACCATTTGGTCTTGCTTCGGGCCAATAGCCGTTTGTATAGCACACATCAATGATTATAATCAGGCTGCGCAAACTAGAGCCAAATATGGGATTGTGTCATTCAGAATCGAAGGAGACCAAATTTGAAATACAAAGTATTATTTTGAATATCAAAATACAATATTCGATGTCGTTTGAATGTCGAAAAACAAAAAGCGTAAAAGAAACAAACCGATTTCACCTTGCTTGGAATACTGCAATATTGGAAAACAGGAAGAGTCTTTGATAAAGATATACGACGTAGTAATACGTTTATTATTTTTCTAAACAACAGCAATTGATTTATGCATGCATTGGTGGCTGAAGGAGTAAGAGTTTGCGATTTAACAGTCGAATAGAAAAAGTGTTTGTAAAGCATAATTTCCCAGTCGAATACCACCCAATCATACACCGAGTTAAATGGGTAGTTAAAGTAAAAAAAAACGACATTTGTTCCAGTAACTAATTTACAATTTTGCCACATTAAAGACCCTAAAAAGATTTGCCTCTGACGTTTGGTTAGCTGACACATAAAATTGCACATGAATATGAGGCATTAAATTACACGATTAAGGAAGCAAAACCAATGGGCCGCTGTTTTGATTAAAAATAAAAAACAAATTAAAAAATAAACACGTCTGCCAATTTAAACGAACTATTTTGTTGACAACCGTATGCGCATGTAAAAAATAGTTATTTTTCCCTATGATAGACTGACGATGTTAAAATTGACGTTATCTCGACAGACAAATGTTTTTGTCAGAATCTAATCTCCTACAATACCACTCTTGCATTCAATTCTAGTGTTTATATGTTTTTGACGCGTTGGCACTTCTTTCTGCTAATACCAAATATTTAGAAAATTTATGTATTTCTTTTGTTATGGAATCAATTGATTTCCATAGAAAAAACGTAGGTAAGAAATGAGGTTATGAGACTAACACTAAAAACTGAACAAGCATCTGAAGCCACCAAAAGAAGAGAAAGACTCAAAGAGACACACAAAAAGAAACAAACAAATGAGAGCACCAACCTCAAGTAGACAAAGCCGAATAGCGACCCGGCCAATCGGGGCTTGAAGAAATAGACTGAACTGCATCGTGCTTCCGCGCAGATCTAAAACCGACCGAACATGAGTACTGGTTAATCGCTTAGATCTAAAGAGAAGTGGAGGCAATGATCAGGTATCGATACAATTAACCAAAAACTCTCAGATAAAGTGATGCGCGTTGGACCTTCTCTATTTTAAACCCTGGTGGTTTCTTTGGGCTTAAGATTTCGTTTCATGTCAATGTCGGGTAAAAGTCCGGCTAAGTAGGAAACAAAGTCTTCAAAATGACCTAAATAGTGTTGACGGGGACGTTAATCCTCAATCCAAACAAAACAAAGTTACATACAATAACTTGCAAAGGAACGACCACCTTGAAATTTAGACATTGTTTTTGCCAAGACTGTGATACATATACCATATATCGACACATTTTCGTTTACAGTTTATTGCATCAATGGAACCACTAGCTCTAAGATTAAACTACCAATACGCAATATACTAAAAGGTTCGGAATTTACCTGTCGGAAAAAGTTAGTGAAATTCGACTAGCGCAGATTAAGATCAGACAGTGTGCAAATATAGGCAGAATCAGAGTCTTAGCATATTGAATTTCACAGGATAAAAAGATGGTAAGGGACCTGAAAAGTCCCTGATGAGGCAGTTAGTATGCGGAGAAAAGTCTTGTTTGCTTCTTTGCTGTTGAATTTAGTAATGTAGGATTTTCTACTATACGAAAACGTTTAATCGAGAGCTAACATACAGAGGATCTTACATGAGTGTTCATGTATTATTGAATTTATTAAGCGAGTGGAGGAAAAGGGATAAAATGCGATGCTTTGTCGAGCATTTTATCACGTTTCCTGAACGAGTTTAATAAATTCAATAATACATAAACACGAATGCAAGATTCTATTCATCATATGCCATTTAAAATGTATTGCATTTACGGTTTGTTTACAAAATGTCTATATTCTCACATTAGTAAATGTGACCTAGTAGTATAAAGAGTGGGGGTTTTGGGACAAAACATTTGTTTCATCCCCGCACCCGCCATTTTGTGGGGCCCACAATATGCAATAGAATAAAATATTTGTTTGCACTCTGGCTGCCATATCGCACGTGCAGTACACTCTGGATGCCACTTGGTTCTAGCAAATATTCAGACGCTCCATTCAGCCTTCCAACACTGGCACAGATCAATGCATAAGTTCTTAGAAGCACACTCTGGCTGCCATATCGCTTGTGCAGTACACTCTGGCTGCCACTAGGTTCTGGCACAGAATTAGGTTCTGGCACAGAATTTTCTTCAGACGCTCCAGTCAGCAAATTAAGCCTCCAAACCCTAAAACATCAATATCCTCCATTTGGCAAAATAAGCCTCCCAACCCTAAGAAATTACTCTCCAACTGGCTGCGACATACCAAGGGCCCACCACCACAGCATTGAGTGAATTAATTTGTTGTCTGCGAAACTTATGCTCGACATGTTTAGAGATGTTATATGAAATCAGTAGGACCACGTGATATTGGTTTATACTGCATAGGAAAACGCACCTATTGCTCGCCCATAAAAGAGTGTTAATATTGTTATTTTTATGAGGTAAACAGACAGTTTGTGATACATTTCATTTTCAGCGCTTTGCGATTTAATCGTCAGGTATAATCGAAACTGACAAGAAAAACCACCTGACAAACTTTATCGGACCTGACAAAAATAATCGTGTGAAATGAACAACAATTTATATTTGCGCGACAATAAAATTTTTCACTTTCTCAAGGTCACTATTTTCCAATAATGTTTATCAACAGTAAAATTGACCGCAAAGCGAGTTATGTAAATAATTTAGATAGTTGAATTGGAAAAATGGAAAATGTTTGAAACGTAATAAAACAGAGTAAATTATACCAGGAAGTAACAAGCAATAACCAGCCTGTTGTACCCATTACGTCATAAAGACACTGATCAGATGTAACCAGTCAGTTATGCCCATTCGGTCCTAACCAGTCGGTTGTACCCATTTCGCCCAAAAGACAGACGCAGATGGAGGTAAAATTGGTCTTTGGTGAAAAAAGCTTGTGCAAAATCAAAGGGCTCTTATGTGCTAATTCGCGAGAAAGAAAAGGACGTGCGTGTGATATATGTACCCGCCGGTCGTGACCAGCCTGCACTCTTTTAAGCTCACCAGCAAGAAATATTCAGGTGCCATTGTGACCAGGTTTGTCCAACTCTTCCAACAGCTTGGTACGGGCCGTCATTAACGCCTCGTCTCTCGCACGTTGAAACAACTTTTTTTTTGCTCCTCCGACAAACCAACAGTCCCTTTCTGGCGCTGACGAATTTCTTCTTTCATCTGATTGAACTTGTCGATTTCACACAGAATCAGGCGAAATTTTGCTTCAGATGTATTATCGTCGTTCAGCGCGACAGAAATTCTTTTTCTAGACGGAATTTGACCTCGGCCACGTGCTGAAGGCGGTGTTTGTCTTCAGAATTAAGTGATGGATAGAAAGTAGTCGTACTCATATGATCGAACTTTTCGCTCTAAATGAATATTACTTATTGCAAAGGTCCGCGACGTCCTTTGGCGTGAACTCAATAGGCATAAATCTCTGACCTCGGCCACATGCTGAAGTGGGTGATTATCTCCGGTTTCAAGTCCTGGGTAGAGGCCCATCGTGTACTGCCCCTCGAGCTGGGTGGGTTTAAATAGACTACTGGCTAATAATGACTATAGCTTGGTCTGCTGTGAGCGCATCGGGCGTTGGAGTGAACTGCACTTCAGGAGCAGCCCCCTTTTTGTGACTATGTGAACCTCAACCTCCTTATTAACATGCGTTGGTGGCCATTTGAGCTTTAAGCCGGGTAACACATCAACAAAGTCGTCAGGCCTATCTCCGAGAATTAGATCACGGATGATCGATGATGTTGTCAAGTCAATACCAATAAGTCCCGCTGGGTGGAATTCGTAGACTATTTTCAGATTCCCTGCCGGTTGTTGCTTGTCTTCAGCACGTTATCTTCTGAAACGACAATGTTCTTCGTCCCGGGGATATATGAGCATAGTCGAGTGCCACTATTAACTACTTTTCTGATTTTATGCAGTTTCCAAGTCACAACGTTCGGAGACGCTATCTTGATGTCGATAATCCACCTAGTTTGTTGAATGGGGTCCGTAAAGGCAACCCACTTGCACCCCGTGAAGGCCAGCGTATGAACCTGCTTTGGAACGGCATTTGAGGTATCTACGTCGCTGAGATCACCGAATATCAATGACCCCGCTTTGGCGACCACTTTTCTTTTGCAGACCCCATCAGAGAGCTGGAAGGCATACAATTGATCTTTTCCGTCCTTACTGAACCCCTCAGTATCACAAGGATCAGCCAAAGCCGCCCCAGGGCATTTTTTGATCCCAGCGAGGCCGCTTACGTCAACCATTCCTTATATGTTACCCCCTAGAACTTCAGTTAAATAAAGCAAATTCTTCTGATTACGAGGCCCCGTTTTTGGATTTACATCTATCTATTGTAGATGGATTTGTTTCGTGCAAAATTTATGATAAACGCGATGACTTTGATTTTGAGATTGTAAATTTTCCTTTTTTGGATGGTGTTGTTCCTCGTGCGCCATCCTGTGGCGTTTATATTTCGCAATTAATTCGATTTGCTAGAGTGTGTAGTCATGTAACTGACTTCAACACTCGTAATAAATTATTTACGGCTAAACTCCTTAATCAGGGTTATCTGTACCATAAACTACGCAAAGCCTTTTCAAAATTTTATAGACGCCATTCTGATTTAATTTCAAAATACAATATTGGACTTAAATCTCTTCTGCAACAAGGTCTATCGGAACCCGAATTTTATGGTGACTTAGTATATAAATTCAGAAAAATTTATAACCGCAATGACTTCAGCACCCAATTTCGTAAAATCATTCTTCGATATAAAAAGATTGGGTACAACATGGATATTATACGACAGACTGCATGCATGGTAGTTAACCCAATCACGGTTGGCAACTTTGCTGCCCTCTTTAATTGCAAGCCGGTGGGTCAGGCCTCAGATTCTATGACGGCTCCAACGTAAAGGCTTATTGAAAATTAAAGAGATAATGTTGGTTGGTGCCTGATGCTCTGTCTCTGGTCGGGCTCATCGGAGTCTAACTGTTGGTTTTCTTTTGCTCCAGCATTTCAGTGGTTTCTTGCTGTCGAGTCCTCACCGTTGTCTCACCTCTGTGGTTCTTTGATTTCTGTGTTCACGGAGATGTTGCAGTGATGAGTTAGGAGGCCTTTATGCGGACTGAACAAATTATTTGTCTAAATCGCGACGGAAGTAAGGGCGAGGATTGTGGCCACGTTAAATCGATTTAAGCCCCCCAGTGGAAATCTTCCACTGACCGTTCCAAGGCGGCTCTTCTGTGGCGATTTATTTATGTTGTTGTTTGTTACTTACTGTGTGTATCACTTGTGTCTTTTAATTTTGGATGGTCATATGGCCATTTTGTGGGAAAGTAACTGTCCTTATGGCCTTCCTTTATTTAGGTTTCCATTATGGTCTGGTCGCTTAGTGTTTGTGTTTCTTTCCCTTTGGTGTCTTTTATGGGTGGAGTTAGTTAATTGTATCAATTCCTGATCTTGGTTTACTTCTACTTTGCGCTCATATACTCGAATGATTACATCTCCCCGTTGGTATCTCTAAGTGAGATAGTTAGCTGTGAAATAGGCCCTGACGACAGCCTCTTGTACTGTAAGACAGGAAATGATTCAGTTCTACCAGATCCACACTTTTCATTCTCGACAGGGATGGATCTAAGTAGTGTAGTGGGGCGACCGTTATGCAGATTGTCTGAAGTACTTAACTCAGCAAGGTGAAAGTAGACCTCACGATGGATGGCAGCTTGTGTGGCTTATCTGCAGTGTATGTCTGGGAGATGGATTTCAATACTGGGATAAAGCCAAAGTCATCTTCAACTCCCATGGTCACACGATATCTGAAAGTGTTGTCGGAAAATCCTAAGAGATTAGCTAATTCGCGATTCATTGTTATGACTTCATCGGGCTTTACCGTTAATTGCAGCAGACCAGAGGGTTCATCTAGAGTGAGTTCGGCGCCCATCCGCTGAAACACGTTTTCGTTCAACTCACAGACGTTATAATACCCGTCAGGTATTTTTTTTTTTCAGTCTTGTTATTTGAGACCTTATTGTTCCTTTTCGCCGTGCATATGTTGAAAAACCAGTGATAATACGTCAACTCGCAGAGAGCAATCACTAGCTCATCCGTAGACTGGGTTCTGGCAAAATTGACTGGTACATCACTTTGAACGCCAGTGAGTGTGAAGTACATACTAATAAAATTACTAACTTGAACATTTGTCTCACCAAAATGGGTATGGATACAAAGGCAAGGCAAACAATTGATCTTCTTTTCCGTCCTTACCGAACCCCTCAGTATCACCAAGATCAGCCAATGGGTATGGATATAAAGGCATTTACGTTTAATAGCTCGGCAAATTTTCGGACAGGCGGCCATTTCAAATATAAAGAGTCAGCAGCAGGGGCGCCCACCCCAGTCATAATGGTCGACGATAAGGGAAGTCACTTCCTTGCCAAGTACCCGGACGTCTACTACAATTATGAAAACCCTCCGCTTACCGGGGACGCCAATATGGTAAACAAGGCGTGGGACACCTGGCAGCAAGCCCACTTCAGCTGGTGGCAGTGCCAGCTGAACTTTGCGGTTTGGTGCGCAACCGCCGGATGTGGTGTTTCATCCCAGGACCATCTCCAAGCGGATGAGCCCCTTCTTGCAAGCCTGTATTGCTTCCATGTCTATTATACGATGAGGCGTCTGCTTGAGGAGCTAAAAATCGCCCTCCCTGATGACGAGTCCACTTCATGGTTCGATAACCAATATGACTCTAGGGCCTATAATTGGCTTTGCGAGGAGTTCGCCGTATCGCCTTCTACAGGTTGGAGGAAAAAGCTGGACTACGGGTGTCAAAGCCTAGGATCTTTTAGTACCTTCATGACCCCTTCGGGGAAATACCGCGGTAATCACAGCTCCAATGGCCCCTTTCTTTCACCTGAAGGACGCCATACGCCATAAGCTGGATATTTCAAAGGAGTGGACGATGTTCATTCTCGATAAATCAGAAGGCTTCACGCAAACGGGTGTCGAGCGCCACAAAGACTCGATTCGGGCTTACGTTTGGGCAATATTGGGAGCGCAAGCTCAGACTCGTTCCAACATTCTCAAAGTCGGGACGGGGTTCGACGTCCAAAAACAGTTTATGGCGAATCTCGAAGACGCCATCGCCTCACCCGTCGACATCCCCAGCAGCATCGATCGCTATCAAAAGACGTTGCAATATGCATCCACACCACTGGATTACGTCTGCGGGAGAGCGCTTTACTTGATGCCGAGCGACATGACACTCCATCCCGGCAATGTCCAAGGTTATAATGACCAAATCCGAATAGCGGGGTCAGACGCTGTCATCGGACACAGCCCAGGAATAAACAAGGCAGCACCGATCAGCGCCAGCAGTGCTGGCAGCTCAAGAACATTCCAGGGCAAAACTACCTCACCAGCAGGGACCGATCCGCGAGTACCCGCAGGGCCACGGCCCGAAGGGTCGCCTACGTCTGCCGCGGTTGCTCCGCCAGCAGACTGGAAATCCGGTCTCGACCAGGAAGAAGAAAAACAGCTCTCATAGTCGCAGGGATTGCACTCGGCCTAGTGGCGCTTTGGTTGGTCGCGCGGTAGAGATAACCAGACCCGAGCAGCCACGAGAAGAAGGCCCCCGACGCCGATGACAAAGGCCCACAAATATTATCTGCGAGCAATGAAGCGGCCTTCCCTAGTGTGCTCAAGAGCCAAGAGACAAAGGACCCGATGATTCCGGGCAGGGCAGCCGCGGCCTTGCCGGGCAAATTGGCCAGGGCACGCCCGAGGGACTGTAGGTGCTTTTTACCCACTCCTTGACCCCGCCCTTGCCGGTTGGCTTGGGAGCCGGAGTCAGCTCCCTCCCGCCGCCGGTGAGCGCAAGCACTAGGGTCGAGATTGCCATCCCAACCGCTGTAAGGATGCTCACGATGGTAATTTCCTGCTCGTGAAAGAGGGTGTGAATGCGCTCAGCTAGCGTTGTGTCTGCATGAAGGAGCCGCCTGAATGCCTCACGGATTCTGTTAATCTGGGACCGGAGAGCCGCTCTGTTCGCAGAGAGGGCTTCGAGCCTCGACTGTCTTTCGATTTCGATGTCAGAAAGCTCACTCTCGAGGTTTCTGATTCGGTCTTGAATCTTCTGCTGCATCTCGGTGTCGTCAGTTTCCGCCGCTTCCTGACCAAGTGTTTTTCAACTTGGGATTTTCCCTCGTCGACCTTTGACAGCTTCGCCAGGTTGTTCGCCAACTCATCTCGGGTTCGAGTCAAAGCCTTTTCAAGCCCAGCAAGCTCTCTTTTGGCTTGGGTGACCCACGCGGTGTCGATAGGCTGATCATCAATTGTCTTCAATTCGACATTTGAATAACGTCGTGGTCTAAGCCGGGGAGCTCTGTCATCTCGACGGATTCAATGGTTTTTGGGAGGGTTTCCTCTGCTTTTTTGAGTGTATCCACAGCCTCTTTTTTGAGACGCGGCATATTCGATTTATAGGCAGTGAGCTCCAGTGATTGCCGAATTGCATTTATGCCGCTTGTTCCATATTTCGAGGCCAGTGTGGACAGAGCCAGAAACTGGAATCCTCCCCTTGTGGCAGTGATAGGAATATTTTTGTCGCCGGGGGTCCAGTAGAGTGTTTTACCATCTTCATCAATCACAAACTGGTCATGGTCGATACTGCCTTCGAGGCGCAACCTCTTATAGGCACGGCTCACTTCTTTGTAGAAAGTATCGACCAGGCGCCTCTTCTGGTGGGTTCAGTAGAGTGTTTTACCATCTTCATCAATCACAAACTGGTCATGGTCGATACTGCCTTCGAGGCGCAACCTCTTATAGGCACGGCTCACTTCTTTGTAGAAAGTATCGACCAGGCGCCTCTTCTGGTCAGAAAGTGCTGTCCGTCTTAACTCGCCTCGGAGGTTTTAAAGATTGTCCCCGGCCGCGCATAGTCCTTGCTTGACGTCCGGTGGTGGGTCCATAACGAAGTCTGACAGGTTGAACGCGTCACCGTCGGCGTCATCATAAGGGTTGGACCAGTCTTCGAACGTGGGGTTATCAAAGTAATCCATAATGTTTGTGCATTTAAAGGTTATCGCGCATGTTTAAAACAGACGACTTTATCGAGTGTTAACGAAGTTCTCAACGAAGTTCACACCATGTCATCAAGCAAGTACGGACGAAAGCTTGACCCCTACCGATGCCTCCGCGAACCCCGTGGAGTGAAAGGGGTGAGGCAATCGGTGACGATAACTAACAACCCCAGCACGATCGGCCCGAACCAGCAGCTTCGGGTTCGATTCCCCAACCTCGGCCAACATGATGTCATCGTCCCCGGGACCGCGAGATTGGCCTTCACGACCACGCTGCACAGCGAAGATGCCAATCGGACCTTGGTTCAGAAACTAGGCCGCGCCCTCGTGAAAAAGACCGTCATTAAAATTTCGGGGAACGTGGTCCTCAGCATCGACGACAGTGACGTGTACCACTGCTACTGCGATCTCTGAAGGACGGTTTCAGAGAGGAAAAATGGCCAGTACCAAGGCATTGATACGTCGAGTGAACGAAATACGACGAGGATCCAAATCAATGCTGGAGTGAAAGACGAGTCCGTTCTAGCGGACAAAGCCGTCGCCGATGCTTTCGGCAATCGCTGCTACATCCCACTGGACTTCGAGCTGCTCGAGAGCCACATGCCATTCTACCAGAGCGCGCTGAGCGACCGGCTCGAGTATGAGCTCACGTCTAACGCCTACAACCGTTTGATCCAGGCCACAGGCGGAGGTGCCTCTTCTGACATTGGAAACATCTGTATTAAGTAAGACATGGTCACCCTGCCAGAGCTGACCCAAATGATCAACAACCAGTACAGAAGCCGCATTTCGATCCTGTATGACCGGGTACTTTGGCACCGCAAAATCGGCAAAGATAAGAGCGACACCCTCTGGAATATCAATCTCAATGTGCCCACCCGCAGCATGTAGGGCATCCTGATGCTCTTTGAGGATGAATCCGCGCAACAGCCCTTCGATCGCGACACTGAGGCCTTCTGTAACCCGAAAGGCGCCAAGGTCGAGGTCACCATCGAGGGGATCCCCAACCAACTCTTCAGCCAAGGGATGCGCTCTTACCAGATGTTTGATGAAGCGAGGAAACTCTTCCCAGCCGGCAGCAAGCGACACCCTGATGTAGCAACGGTCGAAAAAGACCTGGCCCTAGCCGACGTCAGCCTTGCAGAATACTTCACCAGCAAGTATGCGCTGTGGCTTGACCTCAGGACAAGCGACGACGCCGACTCCACGGCTCCGGCAGACGGATAGAGAATGCCAGCGAAGGTGTAGCTATCCAGATATCGAAAAGAGCCGAGGCACCTGGCGCATTGAACATCTACCTCTACGTCATCATGGATGCACAGCGTAACATCGAAGATAGCCGGTTCTTCTCAGCGGTTTATTGAGCAACAATTAAAAGAGTTCCTTCTTCGCACGGCCCATTCGGCGACAATCAGCGGGCAGACCGGACGCGGATAAACCGTTTTTATCCACGATATGCTCGAAGGCCCCTACCGGGGGTTATTTCAACACGTAGTTGTTCTGTGCCCCACCATATGGAACAACAAGACGTATCAGCAGCACCCCTGAATCTGGACGGACCCTGAGATTTACGTTCTAGACCCCGGTGAGCGCCTTCACGATTACTTGCGAGCGTTTACCGGACGTTCCAGGGCGAGCCGACCCTATACATCATAGACGACTGCAGCGCTAAGAGGGCTTTTGACGAACAAGAAAGACATGCTGTCAGAGCTTGCGTTCTCGGGACGCCACGTAGAGCAGTCTGTCTGGGTACTCACGCAGAAGTACAACTCCGTCTTGAAAGACTTGCGCGAGCAGACGCGCTGGGTCTGTTTGTTCCACTGCAAGGACCTTGACTCGTTCGAAGGCTGTCTACGTGAAAATGACGTGATCCCCGCAAAAGGACGGGAGTTGGTACGGCAGCGGCTAGCCGAGACAAAACACGCTAAGCTTCTGTTGAAGACTGATCAACCCGCTGATTATATAAATACATTGTAATTAATAAATGATTATTGTAATTAATTAATGATCATTACGTGATAAATATTGCTTTGCCGTTGCGAAGCAGTTGCGCAGCTATTGCGAAGCAACGCCAACAACGATGTGCTTAGTAGCGGCCGTAATCGCTGTACTTGGTCTGCATGTGGCGCTGTTTTTCGCTGGCTTTTTAGCTCACCAGAGCCGAAGGCTCCGGGGGAGCTTATAGGATAGGCAGTTGACCGTCGTCGTCGTCTGCGTCGTCTTCGTCAACATTTTCAAACGACATCTTCTCTGAAGCCACTGGGCCGATTCAGCCCAAATTTCATCTGTAGCATCCTTGGGCAGGGGGATTGAAAGTTTGTGTTTTTGATGAAAATCGGCTGATTAGTTTGGTTGCTATGGCAACTTAGAGTTTCCATAGACTTATAATGGGGAAAATAGAAAAATGGCATTTACTACCAAGCCTCTGCCGATATTTTGACAAAACTTTCATAGAAATATTCCATAGGTAATCTACTATCTGCTGTATGATTTTAGGCCTTTTGCTCATTTTTATTGGTTACCATGGAAAACAAAATGCAAAAAATAGACAAAAAATACTTAAAAAAATCATCTCCTCAGAAACCATATGCTCTAGGAGCCTGAGACTTTATGAAAATATTCACCATATTTGCCTTTACAGGTTTTGTGTTTTTTATGAAATTTGGCCTTTTAGTTTTGTTGCTATGGCAACTTAGAGTTTCCATTGACTTATAATGGGGAATACTGAAAAATGGCATTTACTGCCAATGCATTGCATATATTTTGACAAAACTTACATAAACATGTTCCTTGTGTAAACTTCTCTCAACCATATGCTTTTATGTCAACCTGGGGGTCCCCTAGGTTGTGCCGGGGCCATGCCCCGCCCCCTCCACTTCATAAAATGCCTTATATCTCAGAAACCTTACAGATCCCAACCCCTAAACCATATATATTCTTGTTCCTTATGATAAGATGCATTAAGTGAAACCAACCTGGGGGTCCCCCAGGATGTGCCGGGGACATGCCCTGCCCCCTCAATTTCATAAAATGCCATTTATCTCAGAAACTATTCAGATCCCCACCCCTAAACTATATATATTCTTGTTCCTTATGCTAAGATGCATTAAGTGACACCAACCTGGGGGTCCCCCGGGATGTGCCGGGGGCATGCCCCACCCCCTCCACTTCATAAAATGCCATATATTTCAGAAACCATACAGATCCCCACCCCTAAACTATATATATTCTTGTTCCTTATGCTAAGATGCATTAAGTGACACCAACCTGGGGGTCCCCCGGGTTTTGCCGGGATAATGCCCAACTCCTTCCACTTCATAAAAGGCCAAATATTCCAGAAACCTTGCAGATCCCCTCCCCTAAACCATCTATATTCTTGTTCCTTATGATAAGACACATTCAGTGACACAAACCTTGGGGTCACCAAGGGTGCTCCCGGGCCATGCTTCACCCTTGACTTCACAAAAAACATATATCAGAGAAACTGTTCAGAGTCCCATCCCTAAACCATATATATTCTTGTTTCTTATGGTAAGATGCAATCAGTGACACCTGCATGCGGGTCCACCCAGGGTGCCATGGGCCATGCCCCACCCCTTTACTTCATTAAAGTTCATATATCTCAGAAACCATACAGATCCCCGCCCCAAAGCAATATATATTCTTGTTCCTTATGATAAGATGCATTAAGTGACACCAACCTCGGGGTCCCCCGGGATATGCCCCGACCCCTCCACTTCATAAAAGGTAATTTATCTCAGAAACCATTCAGATCCCCACCCTTAAACCATATATATTCTTGTTCCTTATGATAAGACGCATTAAGTGACACCAACCTGTGGGTCCCCCGGGATGTGCCGGGGACATGCCCCACTCCTTCCACTTCATAAAATGCCATTTATCTCAGAAACCATTGAGATCCCCACCCCTAAACCATATATATTCTAATTCCTTACGATAAGTTGCATTCAGTGACACCAATTTTGGGGTTCCCTGGGATGTGCCGGGACCATGCCCAACCCAACCCCCTCCCCTTCGTAAAAGGCCAAATATTCCAGAAACCTTTCAGATACCCACCCCTAAACCATATACATTCATGCTCCACCCCTTCACTTCACAAACGACCATATAACTGAGAAACTGTTCAGAGCCCCGCCCCTAAACCATATATATTCTTGTTCCTTATAATAACACGCAATCAGTGACACCAGCATGCAGGTCCCCCCCCCGGGGTGCCACAGGCCATGCCCCACCCCTTTACTCCATTAAGATCCATATATCTCAGAAACCGTTCAGATCCCCACCCCTTAACCATATTTATTCTTGTTCTTTATGATAAGACTCAACTTCATAATAGGCCATATATCTCAGAAACCATTCAAATCCCCATCCTATAATCACATATATTCTTGTTCATTGTTATTAGACACATTCAGTCACCCCCATCCTTTGGGGTCCGCAGGGGCCATTTCTCTCCCTGCCACTTCATTAAAGTGCCTCATATCTCAGAAACCATTCAGATCCCCACCATTTAACCGTATATACTCTTGGTCCTTATGATAAGACTTATTCATTAACAACAATCTTGGGCTTTTCTGGGATCTGCCATGCCCGATTCCCTCCATTGCTTAAAAGGCCTTACATCTTAGGAACCATACATACATATTCCCACAGATAAACCATATATGTCTTTGTTCCTTTCGATAAGACGCATTTAGTGACACCAACCAGGGCTCCATTGGGTCCATGCCCCGATCCCTCTACTTTTATAAAACACTTAATATTTCAGATACAGTCCACATGGGTGCTCATTTGGGTATGGGGTTTGTTTGGGAGACTTTATAATTGGTATAATAAAATCATATCATGTTAAAATACATGGCTGCCATTGGGCAGTGTCCACCTGAGCTCAGGTTTATGAACTTTGGCTCTTTGGTTTGTTTGCTATGCCAAGTTTTGAGTTTCCATTGTCCAATAAAGGGGAAAATTGAAAAATGACATTAATGCCTTTCAAGATATTTTGTCACACTTTCATAGAAATGTTCCTTTAATAATGTTCTTTTTGGCCTATTTGTTGCCACAGATGGGAAATTGTCAATTGTCATCTGTTGTCCTGCAACAACACATTCAAGCGACATCGAATCTAAAGCCACGAGTCTTATTGGGTCCAAATTATATCTGTAGCATCCTAGGGCACAGGGCTTCCATGGTTAATTAAAATACATTGCTGCCAGTGGGCAGTGGCCCCCTGAGCTCTGGTGAGCATTGTGGCCCATGGGCCTCTTGTTTATCCTTTCTCGGTGATCCAGATGTTCGCCGCGCATGTATGCGCATGCCTGCGGCTCCAGTGTAGACAGGTCCGCCCTTGTTGCAAAAGAATGGACTGTGACGAATTGATAGACCAGATGCTTAACGACCCGGCGGCGCCAGACACGCACATGGCGCATGTTGTAACGCAACAAGCAAAGCAACAAGCAGATACACGGAAAGATGACAGGGTGCAAGTATACCGCGAAAGGCTCGCTGCAACAGTAGCAGGAGGGTCGTCCAGGAAATACGGAATTGTGGCTCAAGGAAAGGCCTTGACCATCGACCAGGCCGAGGAGCTGAGTGACTCTGAGGTCGAGAGGCTCTACGCCCGTTACTCCGCCCGATTAGGGCAGACATGTCAAAGACGATTTCGAACGCGGCTCTCGGGCTGTATGCGGAACTGGTCGTGATGTTCGTCCCGATCCCGGACCAACAAGGGCTCATTGAAAGCGATCCGTTTCTAGGTAGCGCACTTCAAGGCGCTGTCAGCGAACTCTATCACCGCTATGGCACGTGGTTAGCTCCGCTCAGCGCAACGGTAATCACTCTCAAGCATGTCAGATTTGAATATGCTGCCCCATCAATTCATCATACAATGATGGCGAAGAATACGATGAAGGAACAACAGCCGGACGCTGCAACTCAGCTGGCGGACGTTGCCACGCAACTGGCGCAGCCTGTACTGGCGCAGCCAGTAACTCAAAGAGTGACGAAGCCTAAATACCCGATAAAGGTTGCAGCCTGTCGTGCCGGGGCCGCCGCTCGAAAGGCAAGCAAGAAGGACTGCTCAAGGAGCTTCAGGAAACCAAAGAAAAACACCATGTCACGAATAACGATGGCGCCGCTAACGATGTTGTTGCAGAGCAACATGTTGCAAAGCAACAACAGCAACATCACGGTAATCTGCCAGAAGGACAAAGAGCCTGGACCCCATGATCATAGGGGTTTGTCTTGCGGATGGTATTGCTGTAGTTGCTGTGCAACACTTGAGCCTTTCGCGGCGACAAGTTGCTTCGTCGTTGTTGCAGAACAACAGCCACATGTTGTTGCAGAGCAACAGCAAAGATGACAAGTTGAATAGGAAGTTAACTGCGCAACAGGACAAGCCCCGGCCCGTGAAACAATTAGAGACCAGGCCAGACCCATTCTATATGGAATAAGCAACCATGACAACTGATGGTAAAATGCTTGTTAATGCGCTCTACCATAGTGCAGTCGTCTCTGGTATCGCTGTTGGATACGCCCGGCTTGGCAAGATGGTGATGGGGGTAGCCCCCCGAAGCTAGACTTCACACCACGTGATGTGGGCATGGCCATTGTTGACGTCGCTCTCGCCATGGCAACCAAAGATATGCTAATTAAACAGGGTGTTATACCTGCTGATATTATGAAGTAACCGTCACGAAGTGACGATAAAATGGCAAGTATTGCTATGCTCGTTGGTGGTGCCCTGGTGAACGCCCTGGCTTTCTCGGGATCAAAATACTTGTTCTCCATTTTGAAGAGCTCTGGCGCCGACGAAGAGCGCATGCGTCACGATAAACCAGTTGAACAGTTACAGGTTGCACAGGCAGAATGGTCTCGAAAACGGACCGAGCGCATTGATTTAATCACTAAGGAACTCCTCCGCCAGGGGCACGCCGTTCGAACCTTCAAAGACATCGCTGACGCCATGCGCCTGTATGCGCAGGTCGCCGGGCATAACCTTGACCTACTGGGGTCCGAGACCCTACTCTCCGACTTTTACCACCCGAGTGACGACCAGAAAGACCGCGAGATTGCCTTCGTCATCCTGGGGATGGCCGCGGCCGCCCTTGTGGCCTAGAAAGTCGCCTAGACAATTCCGCAGCAGTTGTTTCTGCCGCACGACCGTGATCGCAAAGCGATCAAGCGCACATACAAATACGCCCTTTCCGTGGTTGATGTAGCCTCACGCTACAAAGAAGCCAAGCCTCTCGCCACTAAAGAAGCCAAAGAGGTTGTTGAAGCTTTGCCTCGCATCTACAGGCGAGGCTCGTTGAAGTGGCCCAACTTGCTCAAGGTTGACCCCTGCCGTGAGTTCATGGGTTCTGTCAGCCAGCTGTTGGCAAAGCACTCTGTCCAGGTTCGGCGCGGTCGGGTTGACATCCATCGGGACCAGGGCATTGTTTCAATCGTACTTTGGCTGAGCGGCTCTTTGGGCACCAGTACCCTCAGGAGATGCGACTCACTTCTGGTCAGAGGTCTACAGAGTGGGTGAAAAGGTTGCCTGCCGTTGTGGCAGCCTTGAATGGCGAGGTCACCCGACTGACCGGCAAAAAGCCCTCTGAGGCCATAAGGGTACGATCAGTGACACAAACGCCCTCCTCTGTAGTTATTGGTCGTCCTGTTGGTCTCGAGGAAACAAAAATCCCCTCCGGAGTCGGCGTTCGCTATTTGTACCAGCCTGGCGAGCTTGAAGGGGGGCGCCGGCGAGCGACTGATCCCATATGGTCCCTGGATGTGCACCGGCTCGGGCGCACAGTGACCAAGCCCGACGAGCCCATGGTGTTTTACTTGCAGGATGGACCTCAGCGCGGCTAGTGCGCGAGGAACTCCTCGTTGTGCCGCTCGACACTCAAATTCCTCCGGGTGGGGTTTTCAAACGCTGAGCAGCTCCTCTAGAAATGCATCCATCTCTTCTTGTGTAAAAATTGTTGCAGTTGCTGTGCAACGATCTTTGTGGCCATAAGCTAGTGTATCAACCCCATTTTCTGCAATCCAGCGCTTGGAATCTGAGGGCGACAGCGACACCTTGTAGATGCGATGGCACTCTAACTTAAGAACACCCATGCCATGGCGGAAGGTTTTCTTCCCAAAGAGTATCTCTTTGAACTGCTCATGCTTGATGCGCTTCTTGACAGTTGCTTTTCTCACTACCTTGGCCTCCTTGATATTTTTCCAGATGTCTGGTGGACGGTATACATCTTAGGTCGTAGACATATATACTCAGAGAATAGCTGCCCGGAGCACTCGTCCTTCATCTTTCCGAGAACCTTCTTGTTCTCTGTGCTGTGCAGCAGGTGGCCTTTCGGAAAGTCGGACCAGTCGTGAGAGATTTTGGTGCTTGGCCATGTCCTCGTAGACATCCTCTGTCTCGATTTCAAGGAGAAGGCTGCCAGTGTCTTTGTAGAGGAGCTGGCAGCGTTCTCCGTACTCCCTCTGGAGCTGATTGTAATAGAAATCGTACATCAGGGTCTTTGAAAGGTCCAGAATGCTCATACCTACGTAAATCGTTTGATTGAGCACTAGACGGCTCTTATACATCTGGACTGCTGCAAGATCATCGTCGAAGATGTTGGCTCTGGCAAAGGCTGGGCTGGCGATGAGGAGCCTGAGTTTATCTTTCTCGTTGGCGCGGACCAGCTTGACGTCGACACGCCTGCGGAGGTTCTCCATCGTCTTGCCGAAGACCGAATTGTTCATGAGTTGTAGAGATTCTTGTCAAAGTCACTTGTGGCCTTCTTCCGGTGCTCAGTATTCATCCGGATGTAGGGTTCCATCCAGGGGCTCTGCTGGAACCGGAGGGCACGATGAATATTGGTCATACGCATACCCAGAGACATGTATAACTGGAGATTCCGATAGTAAGGCACATAGCGGACCTTGTCGCGGAGGTTGGGGACCAGCTCGGTAGGCGCCACCCCAACGCCACTGGCGGAGCCAGTAATAAGGTCGTGCTGATACTCCGACATCCAATCCTTCTCGACCACCATGCACTCTGGAGCTGACGGGTATGCGTTGTGTGCCTTGTGTAGCTCTGTTGGATACTCCAAATCCACCTGTAAGATGTAGCCCTCTTGGCTATCTGCAGGTTGCTCTGCAATAGTTTTTGCGAACTGCTGGCGTTGCGATGCATCAACCCACCGAAAGCCTTCAGTGGGGAGATATTGACTCATAGCCCAACCATAAAGATTGTTCGCATCTAGGTAGAGGGTGCGGCTCTGTCTCTGGTCGGGCTCATCGGAGTCTAACTGTTGGTTTTCTTTTGCTCCAGCATTTCAGTGGTTCCTCACCGTTGTCTCACCTCTGTGGTTCTTTGATTTTTGTGTTAACGGAGATGTTGCACTGATGAGTTAGGAGGCCTTCATGCGGACTGGACAAATTATTTGTCTAAATCGCGACGGAAGTAAGGGCGAGGATTGTGGCCACGTAAGCCCCCCCCCCCCCAGTGGAAATCTACCACTGACCGTTCCAAGGCGGCTCTTCTGTGGCGATTTATTTATGTTGTTGTTTGTTACTTACTGTGTGTATCACTTGTGTCTTTTGGTTTTGGATGGTCATATGGCCATTTTGTGGGAAAGTAACTGTCCGTATGGCCTTCCTTTGTTTAGGTTTCCATTATGGTCTGGTCGCTTAATGTTTGTATTTCTTTCCCTTTGGTGTCCTTTATGGGTGGAGTAAGTTAATTGTATCAATTCCTGATCTTTGTTATACTTCTACTTTTCTAGGTCATCGACATGAGGATTGTTGGCCTAAGCATAGCGCTTTGAGACCAATGGGAGCCTCCACACATTCCCTTCTCGATGAACAGGTGCTGGTCATAATCTGTGAGTAGCTCGAGCCCCACTCCTGTCTTCTTCAGAAGGGCGTCCCATGAAAGCCCTGGGCTGGTATAGTAGTGTGCTGGGTTTAAGCCATACTGCGTCAAGCAGGTCTTTCGGAATTCCTCAAAGACATCTGCCAACAGGAGAACATCTGTGCGATTGTAGAGGTCGTGGTAGTCCCACAGGGTCCCACACCCACAGACCTCCCATACTCTCTGTGCGTGGGCGTTGTCGTAGACGCTGATATTCTCGTCGGTGAGCTTGCTGTAGAATGCCTCTTTCGGAAGGAGCTTGGTCTCGGCGAAGCGATCCCAGGAGTCCATATACTCGTAGCTGGTTTGGCTCGTAGTGGGACGTGATCTGGGAAGCTCCAGGTTGGTTTGCAGCCACCAGCTTGTCAAGGGAAGCTAGCAGGAACTGGGCGCTATCGATGAAACGGAGTTGCCCGAGAGAGAAGGAGATGCAGGAGACTCTGCCTTCGACCTTCGAGATAGCCTGCATGTGCAGGTGGCAGTCGTACCCCATGAGGTTGTGGAACACCGCGGGAATGACGGTGGTCTTTGGGCTTAGCCTCAGCTTAAGGTTGCAGGCGTTGTGGGCTGCCCCTCGATATTTACCTGTGATAAGACAGTGGTCGCGGACAGAGTCACCGTCTAGTGGTTTTTCGCATATATAGCATTTCGCGGCATCGTTATGGGCCCGACAGTCCTTTCGTGTCATCCATATGTTTTTAGGGTTGGCTAGCACGCTCATAATCTCGCGCTCCTCCTCCTGGAGTGATTATAAGAAGTGTTATGTTGCATTTGGGCCGCGATTCTCGACAAGCGGCTTCGTTGTTCCATCACACCGCACCACTATATAGCAGTAGCTGCAAGCCTCATGTTGTTGTGTTCGTTGGGTGTTGCTTTTTGTAGGATCACGTTCGGGGCCCTCGATCTTGGTGCTGAGAGCCTCAAGGGCTGCATAGATGACGAACGGGGTTGGTTGCTGCTTGTGGTGGTTTTGTAAGGTGAACTTGTTCTTTCCATCTTCTGGCATCTCCATTCGGACAGCCGTCTGGCCGATGCCTTCGCACTCAAGCTTATGGGCCTCCAGCAGGTCTTCTCTTGTGTAACCATGAAGACAGCACTCACAGAAATACTTGCGCTCACGGTGCTTGCTTTGGTTGTAGAGGCGGCGGTTGAAGTTCTTTATCCAGGTGTAGTGGAAGTGCTTTTTATTCGCAATGATCAGCAGCATATTGATCCTTGGTATCTCTTATGGTTGTGTGCTGATACGAAGGACGGTGATGCCGTTGTCCCAGCCAAAGACATTGATGGCTAGGTTGTTCTGTCGCTCAACTTTATAGATCTGAGAGACGGGTGTGGGGCCATCAATCCCTTCAAAGTTCAGACCGCCATTGGTAGGATACCAACTTGTTCTGTCTGGGTGATATGGTGGTGGCGGATTTGCCAGAGCCGCTCGGAGCGTCCATCGAAAGCAGTATAGGTCCTTGTTTTTCATATTGACCACTGCCTTCTTAAAACATACTTCTGCTGGGAGTGGAATGTAGGAGCTACGCCGATATCTGGCAATGTCCAACCACAGAGTTTCTTCTTCTTGTTCTACAACCCAGCCAGACGCTCTCTGTGTCCACTTTTCGAGTGTTTCTTGGATGTTTGGGAAGGTTTTATCGAGAGTCCCCTTGATTTCGCTGGCCTGGAGAAGGGCTCCTGTTTGTTGCGCACCACGGGGGTTGTGTACCCCTCACTACCGTCTGGGCTGTCCTTCCGAAGCTGAACCTTGAGAGCCAACTGGAACTTCACGCCACCCAGAGCCTCGATCTCTTCCTCGAGCTTGCTACTGATTTGGGGCACCACAGCCTCGAGGAAAGTCCTGGGTCTGCATGTGAGGATCATTGGCAGGCACGTCATCTGCTCACTTCGTCTGGGCTGTCCTTCCGAAGCTGAACATTGAGAGCCAACTAGACTTCACGCCACCCAGAGCCTCGATCTCTTCCTCGAGCTTACTACTGATTTGGATCACCACAGCCTCGAGGACAGCCCTGGGGTCTGCACTTTTGGGATTATTGGCAGGCACGTGCATCTGCCAGCCCCTCAAGAAGTCGCCAATGACCTATGGGGTCTGACTGAAGACTAGCTTTTCTTTTATCTGCTCAGCAAATGCAAACAAGTCCAGGATCTCTTCCTGATACTCCTTCACGGATCTCAGGACTTTTCTGCGATAGATAGGGTCAAATTCCTCTTCAATGGCCTTTCTCTTGGCGGCCTTCTTTTCGCGTGGTGGTGGGGTAGGTCGATATTTTTCAGGTTGTAAGGGCTTTAACAAGCGCCCTTTGACAGAATCTGGGATAGGCTAAACCAAGATGTTTTGAACCACTTGATGGAGAGTCGAATTATTATCAGGTATTTCAAGCAGTAACTGCTCTATGAATTCATCCATAGTAGCCATAATTCATATATGTATGCATTGAACATTTCTCTAATTGAAAATTATCCTGGAAAGTCGTCTGGCTTCTTTTCGGAAAGACACAACATAGCGCTTCTTATGGTAGTACTGATTATAAACGGTAGTGGCGCCGCATGGTTTACACAGCTTACGGGACGTCTTCACAGCCACCCCACAACCCTGACAGATCCAGAGAACCCCACCTCTAGAGATAGCAGCGTCGTGGATAGCACAGTAGGTTCCTCGACAGCTCTTCCCACAAGCTTCACTTGTACCGATCTTGATCCATGTACACTCCTGCATTGTGTTTTCCATTATAAATATATAGATTTAAGTATTGTCTAAATAAAACGACCACCTCAGAGCCTTCCCCCAACGGCAGCTATACACTGGTTTGCGCCGGGCACCTCGCCTGGTGGGGCCCATTTGGGGGTGGGGCGGGCCCTACCGGGTTGGTGCTCGGAGGGATAGCTGGGTGGAATAATTTTGGGTTTGGGAGACTTAAATTGAATGGAGCTTGTCTTGGTGGTAGATGTTTGGGGGTATGTATGCTTTATTTGCTGAATGGAGCGTCTGAATAAAATTTGGTGCCAGAACCTAGTGGCAGCCAGAGTGTACTGCACATGCGATATGGCAGTCAGAGTGTGCTTCTATATACTTATGTATTGATCTGTGCCAGTGTTGGAAGGCGGAATGGAGCGTCTGAATAAATTCTGTGCCAGAACCTAGTGGCAGCCAGAGTGTACTGCACATGCGATATGGCAGCCAGAGTGCAAACCAATATTTTATACTGTTGCATCCCACTCGGTGGGGCCCACCCAGGGGGCGGGTGGGTGGTCCCCACAGTATGGCGGGTGCGGGGATGAAAAAACAATTTTGTCCCAAAACCCCCACTCTATATACTACTGACGTCGTTCAGTTCCGGACGTCGTACATGTAAGCTTATAGGGCGTATCTAACTATTTTGCATATTAAATCCACTTCTTGATTATCGAATGTATTACATGGCGTTATTACACACTCAGGCGCGACGTCATATGATAAATAAACTTTCTAACATAGTTTAATTTACATGCAGGTCTAATCCCCCTGAAGAGAATACTTTCGCAGGACCAATATGAGCTAAGAATCGATCTAGAAGATTGGGCAAACGAACACAGATACGCAAATTACAGCCTCTTTGACATCGGGAAATCTAATGAAAAATATCAACTTGAGATAGCTGGCTACTCTGGCGATGCAGGTAATACTAAATTGTGCCAGGCACGAACTATAACAATAATGAACCACAACAGAACAACTGCCCTGGAACGATCATTATCTTCAACACTTAAACAAGAACTTTTGTCGTTTGTGATTTACAAACTCCCTGTCAAACCAAATGAATGAGTTTGTTCTGTTTGTAGCTCGCCTTCTTAACACTAGTACACGCCATGATTGCATTAACCATTCTTCCCATTTTTGTATCGATACTTATCGTTATATCATTTATTTACTTTTGTTAATATATATTGTTTCGAAAAATATTTCTCCCTTTAACATTAAAGATGTCCAAATGTTTCTTGGACTTACTAAATCTTTCAGGTCCAATACGTATATTCTCTATAGATATTGGGCTGCATGTTGCTTCCGCACAGAGCTAAACCCGATCAGATATGAGCTTGTAAGGTGTAAGCCAGTCCAGGCAAACGTTTGCCAGTCAGACCGCCCTTGCAAATAAAACTTAACATTTGTTCGGGCGTTAGGGTCATTTCATTACAGCGCGGGGTAATCGTACCACGAAATTGGAAGCAATGTGTCCAAAACGACCTCGAAACGAAACAAATCGTGTGCTATTGAAGATGTTCTATAGAAAGGTCATCCTTTGGAAGCAAGGACCCTGTCTACATTATTCTAGACATATCTTGAATTTTCGAAATTTTAATTCATTAAGGGATTTTAATGGGATGAGAAAAAGTAGATGCTAGCTGTACAGATATATGAACAGTTTCAAAATAGAAGTGAAGGCAATTTTACAACCTTATTTGAAATAGCAAAGTTATTTGAAACAACTACTTCATTTAAGGTCACTTCAAAGACTTTTGATCTAGGTGTACCTTATTTGAAATAGCAACGTTACATTCTGATTTATATCTGTCGTAGACCAGATTGGAATTTAGGCAGATCTGGAATCTTCCTAGGCAGATCCGGAATCGGCCTAGTCCAGATTAGAATTCTAATCTAATCTAGGCCAGATAAGAATCCTAATTTGGTCCAGGCAGATCCAGAAACTGTCTCGGCCAAACTAGAATTCCAGTTTGGTAAGGCGGATATTGGATCTGCCTAGACCAAACTAGAAGATTTTTGTTAAAGATATTATTTTGAATGGATACTAATAATGATATGTCAGAAGTATTTTATTTAATACTTCAGAAAGTTTTGATTGTAGTTAGATGCAAGTATTGTTTCTGCGTAAATATACATCCCTATACCTCAAAAATAGTTTGATTATGTTTTAAAAATAGATAATATGTCTTTTTTCAATAATTGAAATCAACACCCTGCATTCATCTTCTGCTATTATTTGTATTGGGGATCAATTGTCTATCTGGAACAAATAATAAGGTGTGAACAACAATAAAAAACAAATATTATACTAGAGAAAGTGACAAGTGGGTCACGTATACCCCCGGCCAGTGCCACCCTCTGATATAACTTTCGAGCTTGTATTTAACATGAATGAAGAAGTCAAGAAGCTATAAGAATCTATAATGGGCTTATAAAATCTAAACCGAACATAATCTTTCTAAATGGACCAAGGGAGTGTGATCATCAATGTTACTGAAACAGCAGGGTGGGGTATGCACCAATGAAATCTTTGAACTGGTATGCAACATTGATGCAAGTATCAATTGAATTTGTCTTAGAGTTTTGAACATTATGTAACAGGCATCTATAAACTTTGTCATAAAACTTTAACCAAATGTAAACTTTCTAAGTCCATTACCTTCAGGTCTAGGTCACTGTTGGTGGGGAAGGGACATACACCTCGTAATCTTTGGACTGGTATGCAACATTGATGCAAGTATCAACTGAATTTGCCTTAAGAGTTTAGAACAAACAGGCATCTTTAAATTTTGTCATTAAACTTTAACCAAACATAACATTTCTAAGTCTGTGACCTTGACCTCAAGGCCATTGTAGGGGGTAGAACATGCATTACTGAAATCTTTCGACCAGTATGTAGCTTCAGTGTAAGTATCAACTAAATCTATCGAAGGGTTCAGAAGATACAACCTCTTAGAATCTTTAACGCAAAACTTTAACCAAAATGTAAAATTTCTAAGTCTGTGACCTTGACCGCAAGGTCACTGTGGGGACGGGACATGCACTCTTTAGACCAGTATGTAACTTCAGTGTAAGCATCAACTAAATCTATCAAAGGATTCAGAAGATACAATCTCTTAGAAACTGTAGCGCAAAACTTTAACCAAAATGTTAATGGACGGACGGAAAGACGGACGGATAGACAGACGACAGGACGGAAACACGGACGGACGGACGAACGGCAGGACGAAAACTATATACCCCCATAGCATACTTCATATGCGGGGGGTATAAAAAGTAAAAGATGACAGTAAAGGATTTAACATATAAAATTAAATGAAATTAAAATAAATTTTAGGATTAAAATAGAGACATTATTTTGTGAAACATGGTCACTGTATAATTTATGAAAGATTTTACATTCCAAGTGAACAAAATTCAGAGACTGTTTTAGCTTACTAGAAAATGATTCAATCAATGTGCTGTAGAATGATGATATAGTGCTTGTAACTACGAGGGTAGGCTGAAAAGTTCTGAGCCTGACCAAGATCCAATGGTTTGTCCATGCTGAAAGTATCTTATTTTTCTACATAGTCTCCCTTCCTGTCCAGACACTTCCTCCAGCGATGCTGGAGTCCTTGGATCCCAGTGGTATAGTAGGTCGCATCTTGGTCCCTGAAAAACTCCTCCACAGCAGCTATCACCTCCTCGTCTGACCGATAATGCTGCCAAGCCAAGTTTTTTTTATCATGTTTGGGAACAGGAAATAATCTGATGGAGCTAGATCAGCTGAATACTAAGGGCGATCGACAAGTGTGAAGCCACAGTCATGCACAGCAGCCATTGCGACAACCGATTTATGAGCAGGCACATTGTCCTGATGGAACAAGACCCCTTTTGTCAATTTTCCGGGTCGTTTAGCCTTCATTGCTTTTCGCAATTGTTTTAGCAGATCTGCATAATACTCCCCGTTAATTGTTCTGCCCTTTTGAAGGTAATCTATGACTATTATACCCTTGGCACCCCAGAACACTGATGCCATCACCTTCCCTGCGGAGGAGACGATCTTTGCCTTCTTTGGAGGGGATGAGCCAGGGTTCTTCCATTGCATGGGTTGTCTATTGGTCTCTGGCTCAAAGTGATGAATCCAACACTCATCCTGAGTGACAAAACGGTCAAGAAAACCATCTTGGTCTGCTTCAAAAATAGCCAAGTTGGCTTGTGACAGGTTCAGTCTGGTCAGGCGTCAAAAGCCGTGGCACCTATCTGGTGGAAACCTTCGACATTCCTAATTCACTGTGTAGAATGTTCTCTACTCGTTCACGGGAGATGCCAACAGTGTTAGCTAACTGATTCACAGTTTAACGCCTGTCATCCTCCACGGCCCTGTGCACTTGGCTGATGGTTCCTCAGTTGTTGCCGTTGTGGGTCGTCCACACCGGTCATCATCTTCAAGGCTGTCCTTGCCCATCTTAAAATTTGCTGCCCACTTTTTCACGGTTACATACGAAGGAGCATCATCCCCTAATGTAGCAACCATATCGGCATGAATGTCCTTAGGAGCTAACCCCTTTTTATGGAGGTACTTGATAACACTACGATGCCAGATTTTGTCCATTTCCTCAAAAACGTGCTAGTATCAATTTTAAAAGTCTATAATTTCTACGTTATTACAGGTAAACTTGAAGTCTAATCAAGTAATGAAGGTTTGGATTTAATAAAATCATGAAGGTAATCTATGACTATTATACCCTTGGCACCCCAGAACACTGATGCCATCACCTTCCCTGCGGAGGAGACGATCTTTGCCTTCTTTGGAGGGGATGAGGCAGGGTGCTTCCATTGCATGGGTTGTCTATTGGTCTCTGGCTCAAAGTGATGAATCCAACACTCATCCTGAGTGACAAAACGGTCAAGAAAACCATCTTGGTCTGCTTCAAAAATAGCCAAGTTGGCTTGTGACAGGTTCAGTCTGGTCAGGCGTCAAAAGCCGTGGCACACATCTGGTGGAAACCTTCGACATTCCTAATTCACTGTGTAGAATGTTCTCTACTCGTTCACGAGTGATGCCAACAGTGTTAGCTAACTGATTCACAGTTAAACGCCTGTCATCCTTCACGGCCCTGTGCACTTGGCTGATGGTTCCTCAGTTGTTGCCGTTGGGGGTCGTCCACACCGTTCATCATCTTCAAGGCTGTCCTTGCCCATCTTAAAATTTGCTGCCCACCTTTTCACGGTTACATACGAAGGAGCATCATCCCCTAATGTAGCAACCATATCGGCATGAATGTCCTTAGGAGCTAACTCCTTTTTATGGAGGTACCTGATGACACTACGATGCCAGATTTTGTCCATTTCCTCAAAAACGTGCTAGTATCAATTTTAAAAGTCTAGAATTTCTACGTTATTGCAGGTAAACTTGAAGTCTAATCAAGTAATGAAGGTTTGGATTTAATAAAACCAAAATTTCATAGCTGTTCGATGCCTGCTTCTTGGTCAGGCTCAGAACTTTTCAGCCTACCATCGTACTTACAATTCGAGCCATGAGGTAAATATTTTTAAGTATTTCTTACCTTTAGTATTAGCAGTAAAATAATAAAAAGAAATAAAAATAATAATGAATATATATAAACATATCCATTTTTAAGGATTCCAATTTGCTCTAATTGAAATTCTTATTCGCGATCTGCCTGGACCAAATTAGAACTAGAATTTGTTTTTCTACAAAAACATAGATGTCTCCCCCTTTTTGACCGCTAAGTATGACCTTGACATTGGAGGTATTGGTCTGGGTCTTATGTGCAACACATCATCTAATGAAGATGAACATTTCTGCAAAGTAACTTTAAAAAAGTTCATAGAGAAATAAGAAAATTATGACCGTATACAAAAAAAGCCCTTCTTTACATTTGACCTCTAAGTATGGCCTAGACCTTTGAGGTTAAACACATCGTCTCATGATGGCTATCATTTCTGCCAAGTAATTTCATAATCCATCAAAGAATAAAAAAAGTTATTGATTGTACACAAAAATGTCCCCTTTTTGACCTTTGACCTCTCGGTATGACCTTGACATTGGAGGTATGGACCTTGATCTTGCACACGATTCATCGTCTAATGAAGGTGAACATTTCTAAAAGGCTACTTTTAAAAGTCCATCCAGAAATCACTCCAGTTTCTTGTCACACAAAACAAGACCTTTGACCTCTTAGTATGACCTTGACCTTGGAGGTACCGACCTGGGTCTAGCACGCAACACATTGTCTCATGATGGTTAACATTTCTGCCAAGTAATTTCACAATCTATCCAGGAATAAGAAAGTTATTGAGTGAACACTAAAAAAGGCCCCTTTTGGCCTTTGACCTCTTAACATGATCTTGACCTTTGAGGTACCAACAAGGGTCAAGCAATAGACACATTGTCTCAATGTGGTTAACATTTCTGCCAAGTAATTTCAAAATCTATTTACATAAGAAAGTTATTGACCAAACACGAAAAAAAGGCCCTTTTTTACCTTCGACTTCCAGAAATCCGTCCAGTTTCTGGACACACAAAAAAGACTGACTATAATTCGAATTATTTGTCTAAATATCGAGGGAAGTAAGGGCGAGGATTGTGCCCACGTAAAATCGATGTAAGCACCCTAGTGGAATTCGTTTCCGCTGACCGTTCCAAGGCGGTTCTTCTGTCGCGGTTTATTTTTGTTATGGTTTGTCTTTGGGTGTTTGTGTCGCTTATAGTATTTTATTTTTGGATAGCCCGTTTGCCATTTTGTGGGAAAGTAACTTTCCTTTTACCTTACCACTGTTGGTGTTTCCATTAGGGTCTGTTGTTTCATGTTTGTGTGTCTTTCCCTTTGGTGTCTCTGATGGGAGCTGTGGGTTGATTGTATCGTTTCCTGATCATTGTATCCACTTCTATTTTGTACCAAAGCGATTTTACTCGTATTTTGTAACGTTTAACTGATAATTGTTTACATTGTGGAATTTCGAAAAAAAAATGACGGTCACTGATGAGACCTAATTGGCCTAAACTTGGTAGTCTGGCACTCCATATTTTCCAGTTCTGTGGTGTATTCCTTGCTTCCAAAGTTTAACCCTTTCTAGAACATATTTAGAAAACACTTTTTGTCATATCGAGTTTATCTGCTAACAAAACAAAACTTTACCTAATTTGGAATAACTATTTCGTTTAAACTTTAAACACGATTAAAAAGACAATGTCGTAGAATGGGTTAGCCTAAAAAACTGACACGTTTTTGTACAGTCATTTCAAACGTATAGGTCATTCTATAAAATATATTTCTATACAGCTAGTGGGAAAAAAACTATGATGTAAATTCTACAGCTAGGTTTAAAATTATTGAACGGCATGAAACTGAATTAAAATGGATTAAATTATTACAGACACATTTTCCATTGGGCTTTAATGACAACATTTATCATGAGGGTAATTAAGCTAAAATGCCCGATTTTGATATTTGCTCGCTTCTGGACTGTCGAAAGCGTAAAACTAGATCGCACGACACCAGAAAAAATGGCGATTATAGACGTAAATTACGTGCTTTTTTAAAGAAACAATACCAGGCTGAAGTGGCAGTCTACAATATTATCGAATCATGGACGCCACTCAGTGCTTACTTTTCTAAGTTTATTACCCATTTCTGTTTCACGGATTCTGGACACCGAGGCGAATAAATTCTATGATAGTTCCAATCACTTATACGATCCTGCGCTTTTAACAAGATGTTATCCTCAGCATGCTCTTCGTCCTTTCATCGATACTGAAATTAATCACAAACGTCATTACATCAACATATCCATCATTAATAAGGGTTTGGATTTTATAGATTTACCTAATATCTTCCGGGACAGTTCGGTAAATTCATCCATTCCTGCTTGTTTTCAAAAAACTGAATCTCGCATAATTGGCTATAAATACAATAAAAATGGAGGCAATGATCAGGAATCGATACAATTAACCACAGCTCACATCAGGGACACCAAAGGGAACGAAACACAAACATGAAGCAACAGACCCCAACGGAATCACCAACAGTGGACAGTTACTTTCCCACAAAATGGCCAACAGGCTATCCAAAAAATAATATAAGCGACATAAACACGCAAAGGCAAACCATAACAAAAATGAACCGCGACAGAAGAACCACCTTGGAACGGTCAGCGGAAACGAATTCCATTGTGGGTTGTGGGGGGGGGGGGCTTAAATCGATTTTATGTGGCCACAATCCTCGCCCTTTCTTCCGTGGCGATTAAGACAAATAATTTGTTTAGTCCGCATGAAGGCTTCTTAACTAATCAGTGCAACATCTCCGTGAACACAAAAATCAAACGTTTACAGAGACGAAACAAAGGTGAGGACTCGACAGCAAGAAACAACTGAAATGCACGAGCAAAAGATAACCAACAGTTAGACTCCGATTGGCCGACCAGAGACAGAGCATAAGTTACCAACCAACATAAGCCTTTACGTTGGAAATAGAATCTGAGGCCTGACCCACCGGCGTGCAATTAAAGATGGAAGCAAAGTTGTTAACCGTGATTGGGTTAACTACTATGCATGCAGTCTGTTGTATAACATTTATGTTGCAACCAATCTTTTTATGTCGAAGAACGGGAAATGCAATGACTTCAGCACCCAATTTCGTAATATCATTTTTCAATATGAAAAAATACGGTGCAGCATAAATGCTATACGACAGGCTGCAAGTTTGTTAGCTATCCCAATCATGTTTGACCTCTTTGCTTCCGGAGGGTCAGGCCTCAGATTTCGTAAAACCATTCTTCGATATAACAAGAGGGCCATGATGGCCCTGGATCGCTCACCTGATCCATAGAGTAACAAGTGGGCCCCGGGGTGGGCCATTATTGACCCCAATGTTACAATGTGCATAATGTTGAGGGAGGTCTAAAAAGGTGAAGCTTCATACCAAATATCAACAAAGGCTATAATTGTCCACTAGATACCAAATATCAAAGACATGTGACTTGCTGTTTCAGAGAAGAAGATTTTTAAAGATTTCCCTATATAAGTCTATGTAAAACTAAAGGGTCTCGGGCGGGGGCATTTTTGGCCCCAGCACTATAATTTGAACACTCTTGATAGAGGTCCACTACATGAAATTTCACACCAAATATCAAAGACCTAGGCCTTGTGGTTTCAGAGAAGAAGATTTAAAAGATTTTCCCTATATATGCCTATGTAAAACCAAAGGGCCCCGGGGCGGGGTGGGGGTGTTTTTATGGCCCATGCACTATAATTTGAACAATCTTGGTAGGGGTCCACTAGATGAAGCTTCATTCCAAATAGCTAAAACCTGGGCCTTGAGGTTTCAGAGAAGAAGATTTTTAAAGATTTTCCCTATATAAGTTTATGTAAAACCAAGGGGCCACGTGGCGGGGCATTTTTGGTCTCAGGGCTATAATTTGAACAATCTTAGAAGAGGTCCACTAGCTGAAGCTTCAAAACAAATATCAAAGCCTAAGCATTGTGGTTTCAGAGAAGAAGATTTTTAAAGATTTTCCCTATAGAAGTCTACGTAAAACCAAAGGGCCACATGGCGGGGGCATTTTTGGTCTCAGGGCTATAATTTGAACAATCTTGGTAGAGGTCCACAAGCTGAAGCTTCATAACAAATATGAAATACCGAAGCCTTGTGGTTTCAGAAAAGAAGATTTTTCAAGATTATCCCTATATAAGTCTATGTAAAACCAAAGGGCTCTGGAGTGGGGATATTTTTGGCCCCAGGGCTATAATTTGAACAACCTTGCTAGCGGTCCACAAGATGAAGCTTGATACCAAATATCAAAGACCTGGGCCTTGTAGTTTCAGAGAAGAAGATTTTTAAAGATTTCCCATATATAAGCCTATGTATAACCATAGGGCCCCGAGGCGGGGGCATTTTTGGCCCAGCACTATAATTTGAACAATCTTAGTAGGAGTCCACTAGATGAAGCTTCATACCAAATAGCAAAGACCTGGGCCTTGCGGTTTCAGAGAAGAAGATTTTTAAAGATTTTCCCTATGTAAGCCCATGTGAAACAAAAGGGCCCCGGGGCGGGGGCATTTTTGGCCCCAGCACTATTATTTGAATAACTTTGGTAGGGGTCCACAAGATGAAGCTTCATACCAAATATCGAAGACCTGGGCCTTGCGGTTTCAGAGAAGAAGATTTTTTGAAAGAGTTTCCCTATATAAGCCCATGTAAAACCAAAGTGCCCGGGGGGCATTTTTGGCCCCAGCACTATAATTTAAACAATCTTGGTAAGGGTCCACTAGATGAAGTTTCATACCAAATATCAAAGACCTGGGCCTTGCGGTTTCAGAGATGCGGTTTCAGAGAAGAAGATTTTTAAAGTTTTTCCCTATATAAGCCCATGTAAAACCAAAGGGCTCCGGTGCGGGGGCACTTTTGGCCACAGCACTATAACTTGCACAATCTTGGTAGGGGTCCACTAGATGAAGCTTCATACCATATATCGAAGACCTGGGCCTTGCGGTTTCAGAGAAGAAGATTTTTTAAGTTTTCAGTGAAAAAAACTATTTTAGCTCCTGTGACCTATATGTGCAACTCACCGGAACCATTTGAACAACTTTGAAAGGGACCACCTAAGGATCATTCCTGTGAAGTTTGGTCAAAATCCGATCAGTGGTTTAGGAGGAGATGTCGTTTGAAGAAATTGTTTACGCACGGAACGACGGACGCACGGACGCACGACGGACGACGGACAAAAAGTGATCCCAAAAGCTCACCTCGTCACTACGTGACAGGTGAGCTAAAAGATAATGTACAACATAAATATTATACGACAGACTGCATTCATGGTAGTTAACCCAATCACGACTGAGAACTTTGCTTACCTCTTCAACTGCACGCCGGTGGGTCAATATCAGATTCCTGCGTAAAGGCTCACTTAATGATTTAATTGAATGGACATATCAAAGGGAAGATTCCCTCTATCTTGCCTGTAATGTAAGAAATGATTTTGTCACTTCTGACGAGCATACAAAATATACTTTATGGTCATGTCAGAAAGTGTGTGAAGCTCTCACCTTTCTACTTGACAATATTTTCATAAGACTCGGTACAACGTTATTTAGACAAGTTTTGGCTATTCAAATGGGTACAAATTTTGCACCCCTTGTGGCTGATCTGTTATTGTTGTGTTATGAAAGAGACCGTTGTTTCGTTTGATTTTTGTTGTCACGGAGATGTTGCACTGATAAGTTAGGAGGCCTTCATGTGGACTGAACAAATTATTTAATATCTTAATCGCGACGTACGTAAGGGCGAGGATTGTGGACACGTAAAATCGATTTAAGCCCCCCACCAAGTGGAATTCGTTTTCTAAGACCGTTCCAAAGCGGTTCTTCTGTCGCGGTTTATTTTTGTTATGGTTTGTCTTTGGATGTTTGTGTCGCTTATAGAATTTTATTTTGGATACCCTATTGGCCATTTTGTGGGAAAGCAACTGGGCTTTTGGCTTTCCGTTAGGGTCTGTTGATTCATGTCTGTGTCTCTTTATCTCTTGTGTCTCTGGTTGGGGCTGTGAGTTTGTATCGATTACTAATCATTGCCTCCACCGCTATTTTTCATGATGTCCCTTTCCGATGAAAGCCAATCTGAAATCATTGAAGCCTTAAGCTCGACTTCTAGATATTTGGATGATTTACTATATATTGACAGTACCTATTTCGATGGTTTGATCAGTCAAATCCCCCCACCCCCAGAATATCAATTCAGAAAAATAAATAAATAAAATGATTTTAGCACCCAATTTCGTAACATCGTTCTTCGATATAAAAAGATAGGGTACAACATAAAAGTTATACGACAGACTGCACCCAATCACGGTTGACAACGGTGCTTCCCTCTTGACTTGCATGCCGATGAGTCAGGCCTCAGATTCTATGACGGTTCTAGCGTAAAGACTTACTGAGAATTAGGAGGATCTAATTTTTATTGTATTGTTGGTTGGTGCCTGAATATCTGTCTCTGGTCGGGTCCATCGGAGTCTAACAGTTCGTCTTCTTTTGCTCTAGCATTTCTGTGGTTTCTTGCTGTCGAGTCTCAACCGTTGTTTCATCTCTGTGGTTGTTTGATTTTTGTGTTCAAGGAGATGTTGCACTGATGCGTTAGGAGGCCTTCATGCGGACTAAACATATTATTTTTTTAAATCGCAATGGAAATAAGGGCGATGATTATGGTCACGTATAATCGATTTAAGCACCCCGCCCCCCCCCCCCCCCAAAAAAAAAAAAAAAAAAAAATGTTTCACTGTCCGTTCCATGGCGGTTCTTCTGTCGCGGTTTATCTTTGTTATGGTTTGCCTTGAGTATGTGTATCGCTTACAATATTTTGTTTTGGATAGCCAATTGGCCATTTAGTGGAAAAGAGCTGTCCTTTTGGCTTTCCGCTAATAATGTTTCCATTTTGGGCTAGTTGTTTCATGTCTGTGCTTCATTCCCTTGGTGTCTCTGATAGAAGTTGTGGGTTAATTGTATCGATTCCTGATCATTGCATTCGCTGCTATTTTACTGAGAATTAGAGTTTCTAATTTTATGTAATGTTGGTTGGTGCCTGATGCTCTATCTTTGGTCGAGCCCATCGAAGTCTAACTGTTGGTCTCCATTTGCTGCAACATTTCAGTGGTTTCTTGCTGTCGAGTGCTCACCGTTGTTTCATCTCTGTGGTTGTTTGATTTTTTGTGTTCACAGAGATGTTGCACTGATGAGTTATAAGGCCTTCAAAGTATTTGTCTAAATCGCGACGGAGGGAAGCGCGATTATTGTGGCCACGTAAATTAGATTTTAGCCCCCCCCCCCCCCAACGATTCGTTTCACTGACCGTTCGAAAGCGGTTCTTCTGTCGCGATTTATTTGTGTTATTGTTTGTCTTTGAGTGTGTGTATTGCTTGTATTTTTTGTTTTTGTTTTGGATAGCCAATTGGTCAGTTTTCTGGGAAAGTAACTGTCGTTTTGGCTTTCTGTAATTGTTACTTCCATGCCCTACATCATAGTATAGTTTACATTTTCTTGTCCTTTGGGATTATTGATTCCATTATGGAATTTAGAAAATATTTGAGGGTCACTGATGAGGCCTAAATGGCCGAAACTAGCTAGTCTGGCCCAGCAACATAAACACTCCATATTTTCCAGCTCTGTGGTGTATTCCTTGCTTCCAAACGATAACCATTTCTAGAACATATTTAACGTCACTACAGCTGTTGTCTGGGAATGTGTGGCGGCCGTAAAAAGTCTCCCTGCCCTACATCATAGTGTAGTTTATATTTTCTTGAACTTCGGGATCATTGATTCCATTATGGAATCTTGAAAATATTTGAGGGTCACTGATGCGGCCTAAATGGCCGCAATCTAGCTTGTCTGGCCCAGCAACATGTACACTCCATATTTTCCAGCTCTGTGGTGTATTCCTTGCTTCCAAAGGATAACCCTTTCTAGACCATATTTAACGTCACTACAGCTGTTGTCTGGGAGTGTGTGGCGGTCGTAAAAAGTCTCCCTGCCCTACATCATAGTGTAATTTATATTTTCTTGTCCTTTGGAATCATTGATTCCATTATTGAATTTTGAAAATATTTGAGGGTCACTGATGAGGCCTAAATGGCCGAAACTAGCTAGTCTGGCCCAGCAACATGTACACTCCATATTTTCCAGCTCTTTGGTGTATTCCTTGCTTCCAAAGGATAACCCTTTCTAGAACATATTTAGTTGTTACATGGTTCTGCCTCTTTCCATTTATTGTCTGTTCCCGGAGCTGTGGGTTAAATGTATGGAGTCCTGATCATTGCCTTCTCTTCATATTTTGAAGCAGGAAAATGTCTGGATTTCAATTTATTTAAAACTTCATTAGAGTTTTTAGCTCACCTGAGCCTTTAGGCTCATAGGTGAGCTTATAGTATAGCCATGATCCGTCGTCCGTCCGTCCGTCCGTCGTCCGTCCACCATTTTCAAATATCTTCTTCTCCTATACTGCAGGGCCAATCAAAGCCAAATTTCATATGGAACCTCAGTGGGATTGGGGAACGAAAGTTTGTTCGCGGTGTCTGGATCACATGACCAAGATGGCCGCCATGCCCATATATGGTAAAAAGCCTTCAAAAATCTTCTTCTCCAGAACCATAAGGCCAGTGGCCTTGAAACTTGGCATGTAGCATATGGTACTCGGGCCCATCATGATTTATACAAATGGTGACTATGGGTTGACCTTGACCTATTTTACAGCAATGTCAAATTTGTCGACTTAGGCTTTTTTGCATGGTGCAAAGTGAAAATAATGGATTTATAGGAAATTATTGAAGACAGTGTCACCAAAATTTGTAGATCAGGTAAAGTAACTAAATACATGAATGTATATGGATCGGAAAGGTCAAGGTCATTCATTGGCCTTGTTCGCGGGTCTGGATCACATGACCAAGATGGCCGCCATGCCCATATATGGTAAAAAGCCTTCAAAAATCTTCTTCTCCAGAACCATAAGGCCAGTGGCTTTGAAACTTGGCATGTAGCATATGGTACTCGGGCCCATTATGGTTTGTACAAATGGTGACCCTGGGTTGACCTTGACCTATTTTACAGCAATGTCAAATTTGTCGACTTAGGCTTTTGCATGGGACAAAGTGAAAATAATGGATTTATAGGAAACCATTGAAGACAGTGTCAACAAAATTTGTAGATCAGGTAAAGTAATTGAATACATGATGATCTATGGGTCAGAAAGGTCAAGGCCATTCATTGGCCTTAGACCAAGGTCATTCAGGATCCATATTTCAAACATTTTTTTCTCCAAAACTGCTGAGCCAATTTAAGTAAAATTAAATATGAAGCCTTTGTGAACTGAACAAATGAAAAAATGCCAAAACGGTCTAGATCACATGACCAAAATGGCCCTCACGCCCATATTGGTAAAAAGCCTTAAAAATTCTTCTCCTCCAGAACCGTAAGGCCAATGGCCTTGAAACTTGGCATGTAGCATATGGTACTCAGGCCTATGGAACAGTATTAAGGTAAAAACTCAATTATGCAATGTGCAATTACAATATGAATTGTTGAAACCGCACTTTGCATTATGAACCTTTCCATATCTTTCTTCTTTATTCGAATATGCAACATGCACATTCTAATTTGAGACCTTTGTATTTAAATATGGCATTTGGACGTCCTATTTTGCATTATTCAGTTTCGATTCTGCTGTGGTTAGACGGGGTACCAGTCATTGAGGTGACGGTAACGTTCGGTAATGTCCGTGGATTTGCCGTATTTTTTCCGATGACAAGCGTCCGTTAGAGAAGATCGCTTTCACTTTTCCAGGGGCCAAAATCAAGCCAGCAGCGATAAATTTTATCCAACTATTCAATAATTCGGATATTTACAATAATGTGTACGTTTGCATCTTTAAAATAAATTTTACAGCGCGGTTCCTTATTTATGAGAAACAGGATTTTTATTCAAAAGTTAATACTTGTTTGACGAAGGGGAAAATACTCTATCGTTGAACATTTACTAAATTACCATGAGGGATTAGTCTGTGCCGAATCCGTGGATTTGAAATGAGCAATTATTGTTAAAATTGATTAATTCATACAATTTTCATAAATCTGATCCTTCTGAGGTGTTACTTATAAAGATATTATTTACTAATTGCAACCTCACTCAAAACTCAAATGTTTGGATATTATAGAAGTATGTATATGTCCGCACAGCGTATCGCCGAGCGGTGGGGTTACCCCATGTGCTTATGACGCCCGTTTACCTTCAAAACCAGTTTGTCTCTCTGTTCACCGGCAACGGGGATTCGTTCCCTGGGACCTCACCAGCTGACCACACGGGGAATTTGGAAAACAACAACTAATTCCCCAATTCCCATTGTAATTCTGATGTAAATACTTTATCCATTAACATGAACATTCTCAGCCCCGACCCACAACCATAGAAACGCACCTGTGGTCACAATGACAGCTGTCCTATTCATATGCCCGTATGTCTGTCTTCATAAGTTAGACTGGGGCAGGATAGCTTTCATCCAACAGAATCACAACGCGAAAATATTAGCTGGTCGTCTGTCAGTTCGTCCGTCCGTCCGTCTGTCTTCAGCCAGCAAAACCTTGCTGAGCTAGTGTCGCGACTGTCTTAACCAGCCTACTACATATTTCTTCAAGTTCTACATGTAACGATTTGGCAAATGGAGTGGCTGAATCCAAACCATTTTGTACTTACATGTATTTCCATGTATTAGGTCTACACCAAAGTTTTTTTTCTTCTTGTTTTATTACAGTTAGACCGCGTACAGCGTACCCAGGTTTTAATTACCTGGCGGAACTTAACGACATTATCTATTTATTTATTTATTTATTTACTTATTATTAAAGTTTACAGAATCCAGAAAAAAAATGTTTTTGATGCATTAGATTTGTACATTATACCGCCGAAAAATACAACAACAAAAATTGAAAGATGAAAAGTCGTGATGATATTTTTCTGACTGTTGCTTAAAATATACATGTTGGGTACACGTTAGAAGCGCCTCTTCGATCCCATTTTAACGAGTACCCACAATCTATATTTTGGAGTAGAAATGAGAAAAATAATGTTTACTCCTGTCAATCCCAGTTTTACCCTATAAAAGTGGGGATCAAGTGTGTGTGTGTGTGGGGGGGGGAGGGGGGGGTTAAGAATTATAAAGATGTTATTTTATGGTGGGATGCGCTTGGTATGTGAGTGCGTTTTTAGTTTTACGTCTCGACAGCAGCTAAGGTCATACGGAGATGGGACCTGGGTTTAAAGACTCATCCGAAATTCTGGAGAAGCCGGGGTCGATCCTGCGATCCCTGGTTAATGAGGCGAGTAGCATAACCACTACACCACAGAGGCTTCCAGCGCTTGATATGTTACATTGTAACAGGTGCGGGTTTTCCACCTGCACTCCGGTATGAAAGAATTTGCTGCGCGTTGTGTTTTTCTCAAACAAGAGGGCCATGGTGGCCCTGGATCGCTCACCTGACCCATACGATAGAGTTACAAGTGGGCCTCTGGGAGGGCCATTATTGACCCCAGGGCTACAATGTGCATAATGTTGAGGGAGGTCTAAAAAGGTGAAGCTTCATACCAAATATCAACAAAGCCTATAATTTGAACAATCTTGGCAAAGGTCCACTAGATGAAGCTACACACCAAATATCAAAGACTTGGGCCTTGGGGTTTCAGAGACCATTTTTTAAAGATATTCCCTACATAGCCTATGTAAAACCAAATGGCCCCGGGGCGGGGACATTTTTGGCCTCAGAGCTATAATTTAAACAATCTTGATAGAGGTCCACTAGATGAAGCTTCACACCAAATATCAAAGACCTAGGTCTTGCTGTTTCAGAGAAGATTTCCAAAGATTATCTCTAATTATAAGTCTATGTAAAACCAAAGGGCCCCAAGGCAGGGGCTATAATTTGAACAATCTTGGTAGAGGTCCACTAGATGAAGCTCCATACCAAATATCAAAGACATGGGCCTTGTGGTTTCAGAGAAGAAGATTTTTAAAGATTTTCCCTATATAAGTCTATGCCAAACCAAAGGGTCTCGGGGCGGGGGCATTTTTGGCCCCAGGACTATAAATTGAATAATCTGTATAGAGGTCCACTAGATGAAATTTCACACCAAATATCAAAGACCTAGGCCTTGTGGTTTCACAGAAGAAGATTTTTAAAGATTTTCCCTATATAAGTCTATGTAAAACCAAAGGGCCCCCGAGACAGGGGCGTTTTTGGTCTCAGGGCTATAATTTGAACAATCTTGGTAGAGGTCCACAAGATTAAGCTTCATACCAAATGTCAAAGACCTAGGCCTTGTGGTTTCAGAGAAGAAGATTTTTAAAGATTTTCCCTATATAAGTCTATGTAAAACCAAAGGGCCCCAAGGCTGGGGCATTTTTGGTCTCAGGGCTATAATTGAACAATTTTGGTAGAGGTCCACTAGATGAAGCTTCATACCAAATATCAAAGACCTAGGCCTTGTGAATTCAGAGACAAAATTTTTTAAGATTTTCCCCATATAAGTCTATGTAAAACCAAATGGCCCTGGAGCGGGAGCATTTTTGGCCCGTGGGCTATAATTTGAACAATCTTGATAGGGGTCCACTAGGTGAAGCTTCATACCAAATATCAAAGACCTGGGACATGTTGTTTCAGAGAAGAAGATTGTTTAAGATTTCCCTATATAAGCCTATGTAAAACCAAAGGGTCTCGGGCGTGTGCATTTTTGGCCCCAGAACTATAATTTGAACAATCTTGGTAGGGGTCCACTTGGTATAGCTTCATACCAAATATCAAAGACCTGGGCCTTGCGGTTTCAGAGAAGAAGATTTTTAAAGATTTTCCCTATATATGCCCATGTAAAACCAAAAGGCCCCGGGGCGGGGGCATTCTTGGCCCCAGCAATATAATTTGAACAATCTTGGTAGGGGTCCACTAGATGAAGCTTCATACCAAATATCAAAAACATGGCCCTTACGGTTTCAGAGAAGAAAATTTTTAAAGATTTTCCCTATATAAGCCTATGAAAAATCAAAGGGTCCCGGGGCGGGGGCATTTTTGGCCCCAGCACTATAATTTGAACAATCTTCGTAGGGGTCCACAAGATGAAGCCTCATACCAAATATCAAAGACCTGGGCCTTGCGGTTTCAGAGAAGAAGATTTTTCATGATTTTCCATATATAAGCCCATGTAAAACCAAAGGGCCCCCGAGCAGGGGCATTTTTGGCCCCAGGGCTATAATATGAACAATCTTGGTAGGGGTCCACTAGGTGAAGCTTCATACCAAATATCAAAGACCTAGGCCTTGCGGTTTCAGAGAAGAAGATTTTTAAAGATTTTTCCTATTTAAGCCCATGTAAAACCAAAGGGCCCCGGGGCGGGGGCATTTTTGGCCCCAGCACTATAATTTGAACAATCTTGGTAAGGGTCCCCTAGATGAAGCTTCATACCAAATATCAAAGAACTGGGCTTTGCGGTTTCAGAGAAGAAGATTTTTACAGATTTTCCCTATATAAGCCCATGTAAAACCAAAGGGCCCCAGAGCGGGGGCATTTTTGGCCCCAGCACTATAATTTGGACAATCTTGGTAGGGGTCCACTAGATAAAGCTTCATACCAAATATCAAAGACCTGGGCCTTACGGTTTCAGAGAAGAAGATTTTTAAAGATTTTCCCTATATAAGCCCATGTAAAACCAAAGGGCCCCGGAGCGTGGGCATTTTTGGCCCCAGCACTATAATTTGGACAATCTTGGTAGGGGTCCACTAGATGAAGCTTCATACCAAATATCAAAGACCTGGGCCTTACGGTTTCAGAGAAGAAGATTTTTAAAGATTTTCCCTATATAGCCCATGTAAAACCAAAGGGCCCCGGAGCGTGGGCATTTTTGGCCCCAGCACTATAATTTGAACAATCTTGGTAGGGGTCCACTAGATGAAGCTTCATACCAAATATCAAAGACCTGGGCCTTGTGGTTTCAGAGAAGAAGATTTTTTAAGTTTTTGGTGAAAAAAAAATATCTATTTTTGGCTCCTATGACCTAGATGTGCAACGGACCGGAACCATTTGAACAACTTTGAAAGGGGACCACCATTCCTGTGAAGTTTGGTCAAAATCCGATCAGTGGTTTAGGAGGAGATGTCGTTTGAAGAAATTGTTTACGGACGCACGGAGGCACGCACGGAATGACGACGGACGAAAAGTGATCTCAAAAGCTCACCTCGTCACTACGTGACGGTGAGCTAAAAAGTGGAAACCTTTGCGTTTTGTCACTTGAAGCCAAAAATCTAGTATAAAAAGTCAGATAGTTTTCTATTTTCTTATAAATTATGAATGCATTTAACACAAACAGTTACGAACATCTATATAAACATGTGACAAAACAAACTGGGAATCAGACCCCCGGCCATCGGGGCTTGAAGAAATAGATGGGCTGCATGAACTGAAACCGACCCGCACACCAGTACTGGTAAACCGCTTAGAGGATCTAAGTCTACCGAGCCAAAGCGGTGCTTACAAACCCTATTGGTTTCATTGGGCGACAGGGCTTGGAGATGTCATTTCATCTCAGTGTCGGGTAAAAGTCCCACAAAAGTGGAAGCAACGTCTCCAAAATGATCTATACTGTGTTGAAGGTGACGTTAAACATCAAATCAAACAACAGAACCAAAATGCCTAGTTTTAGAATTCCGTTGGATATGCCCTAAATCAGAAATAATTGTTAGAGGGAACGTAAGTCGTTTCTCATCTGAAAGCATTTTCACAAAAGAGAGTTGTAACTATGTTTGCTTCAGGTGATCATAAAGGAGCAGTCTCACCAAGGTCTACACGACATTGGACAGGAGCCTCTCTGTGCCATACAAAATTATTATAAGTATTTACAACAAATTTATATTTTAGAGGTGCAATGGCCTGAACACATTTGCGATATATTTAGATAAAACTTGGACACAAAACAAACACAGCAAAGCTGATTCCTGGTCTGACATATAAAATAAAAATTATGTGTAAATGATTTTATCGGCAAGGGTGTAATGTCCCCAAATCGTCCGTTTTATGCCAAAAATATAGTTCTCTCGTTTCTTTCACTCCTCCGTGTCACCAATACGCTTGCAGATTCTTTTTGGTATCTTCCGAATACAGGCGGACGTTTACGGAAAAACGATCACAGCGCCACTTAACGAGAATAATGAGAACTAGAAGAAGCAGAAGCGGAATATTTTGCACAATTGTAACTGAATATAGCATAACAGAATATCAAAATTGCATATTGCAATCTCAATGTTGCATAATTGAGTTTTTACCTAAATCCTGTTCCATAAATATAGCATAACAGAATATCAAAATTGCATATTGCAATCTCAATGTTGCATAATTGAGTTTTTACCTAAATACTGTTCCATACAGGCCCATCATAGTTTGTACAAATGGTGACCCTGAGTTGACCTTGACCTATTTTACAGCAATGTCAAAATTGCCGACTTAGGCTTTTGCATGGGAAAAAGTGAAAATAATGGATTTTTAGGAAATCATTGAAGACACTGTCACCAAAATTAGTAGATAAGGTAAAGCAGCTGAATACATGAAGATCTATGGGTAAGAAAGGTCAAGGTCATTAATTGACCTTAGACCAAGGTCACGCAGGTTCTATATTTCAAACATTTTTTCTCAGAAACTACTGAGCCAATTGAAGTGAAATTCAATATGGAGCCTTTGGGAGTTGAAAAAATGAAAAGCTGCCAATATGGTCTAGATCACATGACCAAGTTGGCCACCACGCCCATATATGGTAAAAACACTTCGAAATTCTTCTTCTCAAGAACCGTAAGGCCAATGGCCTTGAAACTTGGCATGTAGCATATGGTACTCGGGCCTATCATAATTTGTTCAAATGGTGACCCTTGGTTAAACTTGACCTATTTTAAAGTAATGTCAAATATGCTGACTTAGGCTTTTGCATAGGAAAAAGTGAAAATAATGGATTTTTAGCTCACCTGAGCCTTTAGGCTCATAGGTGAGCTTATAGTATAGCCAAGGTCCGTCGTCCGTCCGTCCGTCGTCCGTCCGTCCGTCCGTCCACCATATTCAAAGATCTTCTCCTATACTGCAGGGCCAATCAAAGCCAAATTTCATATAGAGCCTCAGTGGGATGGGGGAACGAAAGTTTGTTCGCGGTGTCTGGATCACATGACCAAGATGGCCGCCATGCCCATATATGGTAAAAAGCCTTCAAAAATCTTCTTCTCCACAACCATAAGGCCAGTGGCCTTGAAACTTGGCATGTAGCATATGGTACTCAGGCCCATCATGGTTTGTACAAATGGTAACCCTGGGTTGACCTTGACCTATTTAACAGCAATGTCAAATTTGCCGACTTAGGCTTTTGCATGGGGCAAAGTGAAAATTATGGATTTATAGGAAACCATTGAAGACAGTGTCACCAAAATTTGTAGATCAGGTAAAGTAACTGAATACATGAAGCTCTATGGGTGATAAAGGTCAAGGTCATTCATTGGCCTTAGACCCAAGATGGCCGCCATGCCCATATATGGTAAAAAAACTTCAAAAATCTTCTTCTCCAGAACCATAAGGCCATTGGCCTTGAAACTTGGCATGTAGCATATGGTACTCGGGCCCATCATGGTTTGTTTAAATGGTGACCCTGGGTTGACCTTGACCTATTTTACAGCAATGTCAAATTTGCCGACTTAGGCTTTTGCATGGGGCAAAGTAAAAATAATGGATTTATAGGAAACCATTGAAGACAGTGTCACCAAAATTGGTAGATCAGGTAAAGTAACTGAATACATGAAGATCTGTGGGTGAGAAAGGTCACGGTCATTCATTGGCCTTAGACCCAAGATGGCCGCCATGCCCATATATGGTAAAAAGCCTTCAAAAATCTTCTCCAGAACCATAACGCCAGTGGCCTTGAAACTTGGCATGAAGCATATGGTACTCGGGCCCATCACGGTTTGCACAACTGGTGACCCTGGGTTGACCTTTACCTATTTTACAGCAATGTCAAATTTGCCAACTTAGGCTTTTGCATGGGGCAAAGTAAAAATAATGGATTTATAGGAAACCATTGAAGACAGTGTCCCCAAAATTTGTAGATCAGGTAAAGTAACTGAATACATGAAGATCTATGGGTGAGAAATGTCAAGGTCATTCATTGGCCTTAGACCAAGGTCATTCAGGATCCATATTTCAGATATTTTTTTTCTCCAAAACTGCTGAGCCAATTTAAGTGAAATTTAATATGGAGCCTTTGTGAGTTGAACAAATGAAAAAATTGCTGATCTACGTAGGAAAATTGTCACCAGACAGGTGAGCGGTTCAGGACCACTGGTCCTCTGGTTTATAGACCAAAACAGATCTCTCCCTGATTTTTCAAAGACTCTGCCACAATATTTAATCACACGTTTTTATGGTTAGTTTGTTTGATTTGAGATCGATTCCTGATCTTTGTTTTACTTCTACTTAGACTTTCTAAGCGGATTACCACTACTCATGTGCGATCGGTGTCAGCTCTGCGTAGAAGCATCGCGCAGCCCAATATATTTCTTCAAGCCCCGATGGGCGAGGCGGACATGTTTTGATGGCAAGAAAATGGCATAAAGTTAATAATTTTGGGGTGGAACAAGAGGCTGAAATTGCAATAAACCTGGCTTTGGTCAGGCCCCTCGGATTCTAACTGTTGGTTTTCTTATGCTCAAGCAATTCTGTTATTGTATGCTGTCGAGTCCTCAACCTTGTTTCCTCTCTGTAGTTGTTTTTTATTTGAATGTTCTCGGAGATGTTACACGGATGAGTTAGGAAGCGTTCATGCGGACTAAACAAAATTAGTGTATATCGCGACAGAGGTAAGGGCGAGGATTATGGCCATGTAAAATCAATTTAAGCCCCCCAGTGGAATTCTTTCCACTGACCATTCCACGGCGGTTTTTCTGTGGCGGTTTATTTATGTTGTTGTTTGTTACTGACTGTGTGTATCACTTGTATCTTTTTATTTTGGATGGCCATTTGGCCATTTTGTGGGAATGTAACTGTCCTTATGGCCTTCCCTAGTTTAGGTTTTCATTACGGTCAGATCGCTTCATGTTTGTGTTTCTTTCCCTTTGGTGTCTTTGATGGGTGAAGTAAGTTATTTGTATCGATTCCTGATCTTCCTTTTACTTCTACTTTGATATTTCTGTACAGCCAGTGGAAAAATACTATGATGTAAATTCTACGCTAGGTTTAAAATTATTAAACGACATGAATGGTCTGAATTATCACAGACACCTTTTCCATTGGGGTTTAAATACAACATTTATCATAAGGGTAATATATATAAACTACCCGAGGTTGATATTTTAACGCTTCTGGACTGTCGAAATCGTAAAACTAGATCGCACAGCACCCGAATAGATGGCCATTATAAACGTAAATTACGTGTTTTTTTAAAAAACAATATCAGGCTGAAGTGACTGTCCATAATATTATTAATATTATTGAATCATGGAAGTCAATCAATGTGTGCATTTCTAAGTTCATTACACATTCTGTATTATGTATTCTGGCAACCGAGGCGAATAAATTCTACGATAGATTTACGATGTTGCTCTTTTAACCAGAGGTTACACTCAGCATGTTATTCGCCCTTTCATCGATTCTGAAATTAATCACAACGTCATTACATCAAACTATCCTTCATTAGTAAGGGTCTAGATTTTATTGATTCACCTAATATCTCTCGGGACATTTCGTTGAACTCGTCTATTCCTGCTTATTTTTAAAATACTGATACACCCATTTGTTATAAATACAATAAACCTATTAAATCTATAATTTCAATAAACTTGTTGCTGATCTTTATATTGACACTAACACTCCTGATACCTGTGATTGTCGCTTATATTATTTCTTTTGGATAGCCTTTTGGCCATATTGTGGGAAAGTAACTGTCCTTTTGGCTTTCCGCTGTTGGTGTTTCCGTTGGGGTCTGTTGCTCCATGTTTGTGTTTCTTTCCCTTTCGTGTCTCTGATGGGAGCTGTGGGTTAATTGTATCGATTCCTGATCATTACCTCTACTTCTATTTTGTAAAAATTCAGTGTATTGCTAATCTGCTGCTGGTCATATTATTACACGCAATTTTAAAATTATTCTTGATTCCCAAGAACTCATTAAATAAGCAGGAAAAGAAGAATTCACCGAACTGCCCCGGAAGTTACTATGTGAATCTCTAAAATCCGAACCCTTATTAATGAGGGATATGTTGATGTAATGACGTTTGTGACTAATTTCAGAATCGATGTTAGACCGAACAGCATGCTGAGTATAACCCCTAGATAACCAATAGAAGTGAAGGCAATGATCAGGAATCGATACAATAAACCCACAGATCCCATTACAAACACCATATATGTTATTCAGAAACCAAAATAGAAGTGAAGACAATGATTAGGAATCGATTCAATTAACCCACAGCTCCCATCAGAGACACCAAAGGGAAAGAAACACAAACATAAAACAACAAGACCAAAATGGAAACATCAATAGCGGAGCGCCATAAGAACAATTACTTTCCCACTTAATGGCCAACTGCCGACCCAAAACAAATTAACATAAGCCACACACACTCAAAGGCAAACCATAACAAAAATAAACCGCAACAGAAGAAACGCTTTAGAACGGCCAGTGAAACGAATTCCAGATGGGTGCTTAAATTGATTTTGCAAAATTGAGTACTGAAGCCAATGCAAGTATATATTTTCCTAAATTTATATACTAAAATAGAAGTAGAGGCAATGATTAGGAATCGATACAATTAACCCACAACTCCCATCAGAGACACCAAAGGGAAAGAAACACAAACATGAAGCAACAGACCCCAACGGAAACACCAACAGCGGAAAGCCAAAAGGCCAGTTACTTCCCCACAAAATGGTCACATAAAATTCGGGTTCCGTTAGACATTGTTGCAGAGGAGATTTAAGTCCAACATTGAATTTTGAAATTAAATCGGAATGACGTATATATAATTTTGAAAAGGCTTTACGTAGTTTATGATCCCGATAAAGAAGTTCTAAAGTTAGATAAGAGAATTGGCGGCAATGATCAGGAATCGATACAATTAACACACAGCTCCCATCAGAGACACCAAAAGGGAAAGAAACATACACATGAAGCAACAGACCCGCACGGAAACACCAACAGCGGAAAGCAAAACGGACAGTCACTTTCCCACAAAATGGCCAATAGGCTATCCAAAATAAAATAATATAAGGGGCACAAACACCCAAAGACAAAACATAACAAAAATAAACCGCGACAGAAGAAACAGTCTTGGAACAGTCAGAGGAAACGAATTACACGGGGAGCTTAAATCGATTATACGTGGCCAAAATCCTCGCCCTTACTTCCGTCACGATTAAGACAAATAATTTGTTCGTCCGCATGAAAAGTAGAAGTGGAGGCGATGATCCTCAATGCAGGCCTCCTTACTCGGCAGTGCAACATCTCCGTGAACACAAACATCAAACAACCACAGAGATAAACATCGGTGAGGACTCGACAGCAAGAAAAAGCAGAAATGTTGGAGCAAAAGTAAACCAACAGTTAGACTCCGATGATTCCGACAAGAGACAGAGCATCAGGTACCAACTAACATAAGCTTTTACGTGGGAACCGTCATAGAATCTGACGCCAGACCCTCGGGCGTGCTATTAAAGAGCGAAGCAAAGTTGTCAACCGTGATTTGGTTAACCGCATGCATGCAGTCTGTCGTATAACATTTATGCTGTACCCAATCTTTGTATATCGAAGAATGATTTTACGAAATTTGGTGTTGAAGTCATTAACTTTTCCTTAATTTATATACTAAGTCACCAGAAAATTCGGGTTCCGATAGAGATTGTTGCAGAGGAGATTTAAGTCCAATATTAAATTTTGAAATTAAATCAGAATGACGTCTATAAAATTTAGAAAAGGCTTTGCGTTGTTTATGGTACCGATAATCCTGATTAAGAAGTTTAGCCGTTAACAATTTATTACGAGTGTTGAAGTCAGTTACATGACCACACACTCTTGCAAATCGAATTTATTGCGAAATTTAAACGCCATAGGATGGCGCACGAGGAAAATCACCATCCAAAAAAAGGAAAGTTTACAATCTCAAAACCAAAATCATCGCGTTTATCATAAATTTTGCCAGAGAGAAACCAATCCACAATAGATAGATGTAAATCCAAACACGGGGCCTCGGTATCAGAAGAATTTGCTGTATTTGAGTGAAGTTCATGAAGTTAAATTTGACTGATCAAACCATCTAAATACGTATTATCAATATTTAATAAATCATCCAATATCTAGAAGTGGAGCTAAAAGCTTCAATGATTTCAGACTGGTTTTCAGCAGAAAGGGACATCATGAAGTCTCTCTCATAACAAAACAAAAATAGATCAGCCACAAGTGGTGCGCAATTAGTACCCATCGGATAACCAACAACTTGCCTAAATAACTTAGTACCAAATCTTATGTAAATATTGTCGAGTAGAACGGTGAGAGTTTCACACACTTTCTGACATGACTATAAAGTATAGTTTTTATGTTCTTCAGAAGTGAAAATCGCATTTCTTACATTACATGCTAGATAGAGGGAGTCTTCCATATGAAATGTCCATTCGATTAAATCATTAAGTTTTGCTTTTATAAGATTATGAGGAAGTGTATTGTAAATGGTGGAAAAATCATTAGTAGGCAGACTTGAAGCACGAAAACGCCTAGATTTCAATTTATTTAAAACTTCATTAGAATTTTATAGACCAAAACAGATTTCTACCTGATCTTTCAAATGCTTTGTCGCAACATTTTATCACATGTTTTTATGGCAGTAAAACATGCAGTTAATAATTTGGAGAGTTCGGTCGTGGTACAAGAGCTTGAATTTGCAATAAACCGTGCTTTGTATGGTCTTTTATGAAGTTTAGATAACCAATATAATGTAGGAAGCTTGTCTTGACCTTCTGTAACACAGACAACAAACTAGAAGGCTGAATGACAAATGTGGACATCAACTAAAGTCCCCTCTACAGATAAAGGCTGAAATTCATAGGCCTTAGTACCACCAAGTTCTTGCTGAAGAGTGTTAACATGGTGAAGCCGTCAAACAACGACCACATTGTTAGCGGCCTTATCAGCTGAAGTGAAAACAAACTTCTTATGAAATTCTTGAATACCTAGTTTAAGGTGACGTAAAGATGTTATTAGGTCCTCATTTTTGATTTTTATTTGCCTTCACTGCAGCTGGTGTTGTGCCGTGTGGCGGCCGTAAAACGTCTCCCCGTACATCAACCATAGTGTAGTTTATATTTTACTTTTGGTCCTTTGCGATCAGCGTGAATATTCTGAGAAATCAGAAATAAATTATTGGTTTAGACTCATATTCTAGACAGGTTTTTAATTTGTTGGTCCCAATTTGATTAATATCAGTCTTTGTATCGACTGCTTATTCAAAATTTGCAAAATTGCAGTATGTTTCCTCTGGCTTTCCTTGCCGGATCATTACAGGGTCACTGATGAGGCTTTATTAGCCGAAACTACGTAGTATGACCCATCTTCTTTCTTATGAATGTTTTCATTGCTCTTAAAGGTCCTCATTTTTTATTTTTATTTATGCGTTTGTTCACTAATTTCAGAACAATTCACGATACACTCTTGCCAATCAATTGATTGCGGAATTTAAACGCCGCAGGATTCCACACGAGTAACATCACCAATTTAGAAAGGCAATTTTACAATCTCTATATCAAAATCATCGCATTTATCATAAATTTTGCAACAAAAAAGTCCAACTACAATAGATAGTTGTAAATCCCAAAACGGTGTAAAACCCAAAACGTGGCCTTGGTATCAGAAGAATTTGCTTTATTTTACTGAAGTACTGTTCTGGGTGGGGGGGGGGGGGGTGTCAATTTGACTAATAAAACCATCGAAATAGGTATTGTCAATATTTAATTAATCATCCAAATATCTAGGAGTCGAGCTAAAGGCTTCAATGGCAGATTGGTTTTCAACAGAAAGGGACATCATAAAGTTTCTTTCATAAGAAATATCGGAATACCCACAACTTGTCTAAATAACTCAGTACCAAATCTTATGCAAATGTTGTCAAGAAGAAGGTAGGAGCTTCACACACTTTCTGACATGACCATAAAGTATAATTTTTATGCTCTTCAGAAGTGAAAAAAGCATTTCGTACATTACATGCAAGATAGAGGGCGTATTCCCTATGAAATGTCCAGTCAATTAAATCATTTAGTTTTTTTTCTTTTATAAGATTTTATAAGAGGGAGTCTTCCCTATGAAATGTCCATTCGATTTAATCATTAAGTTTTTCTTTTACAAGATTATGAGGAAGTGTAGTGTAAATGGTGAAAAAAGACAGACTTGAAGCACGAAACCGTCTGGATTTCAACTTAACTAAAACTTTATTAGAAGTTCTTTTAGACCCAAACAGATTTCTCCCTGATCTTTCAAAGACTTTCTCGCAATATTTAATCGCATGTTTTTATGGCAGTAAAACGTGAAGTTAATAATTTGGAGAGTTCAGTGGTGGTACAAGAGCTTGAATTTGCAATAAAATGTGTTTTGTATGGTCTTTAATGAAGTTTAGGTAACCAATATAACGTAGGAAGATTGTCTTGGCCTACTGTAACACAGGCAGCAAACTTGGTGGTTGAATGGCACTTGTGGTCATCAACTAAATCCCTCTCTACAGCCAAAGGCTGCAGTTCATCGGCTTTAGTACCACCAAGTGTTTCTGAAGAATGTTAACAGAGTGAAGCCGTCAAACTACGACCACATTGTTAGCAGCCTTATCTGCTGGAGTCTAAAGAAACTTCTTCTGAAATTCTTGAATGCCTAGTTTAAGGTGACGTTAAGACGTCTGAGGTTTAGGATGTAGTCAACCGTGATGCGGTTAACTACCTTGCATGCAGTCTGTCGTATAGCATTTATGATGTACCCATTCTTGTTATATCGAAGAATGATTTAACGAAATTGGGTGCTGAAGTCGTTGCAAGTTTAAACTTTTTTCTGAATGTATATACTTAATCACGTTAAATGAAGTAATTAGTCATACCTTAAATGAAATAAAGGTTATGTGTAGTAAGGTTAGCTGGCCTACCCGATATGACCCAAAGAGTGTTGACTAGGCCATTACATATTACATAAAACAAACAAAAACGTTAAGTATAAACCTGTCGAGGATGTGGGATAGGATAGAATAACATAACCACTTTTAGTAAATATTGCCTCCTGAGCCGTAATAAGCTGGAAAGATACAAAAAAGTTCCTTATGACACAATTCGTCATATCAGGTAACGTATACAAAGTAGAAGTAAAACAAAGATCAAGAATCGATACAATTAACTTACTCCACCCACCAAAGACACCAAAGGGAAAGAAATACAAACATTAAGCGACCAGAGGAACAAAGGAAGGCCATAAGGACAGTTACTTTCCCACAAAATGGCCATATGGCCATCCAAAATAAAAAGACACAAGTGATACACACGGTAAGTAACAAACAACAACATAAATAAACCGCCACAGAAGAACCGCCTTGGAACGGTCAGTGGAAAGATTTCCAATGGGGGGCTTAAGTCGATTTTACGTGGCCACAATCCTCGCCCTTAAAGTCATTGCAAGCATAAATATATGGGCCTGAATTTATATAAAAAGTAGTCAAAAGAGTCAGGTTCTGATAGGCCTTGTTGCGAAAGGCATTGTTACACTGCTTTCATATGGGCCCCGTCAAGCGATTTTAGTACTTATCGCCTATGCGAGCAGCGAAGGTTCAGGCGAGCCTGCGCATCCGCGCCGTCTCGCCACAACCTTCGCTGCTCCCTCATACCAGCAATGAATCAAGAGGAACCTTCAGACAGAAAGCCATATCCCTGGCCCCTCTGAATGGCTGGGCATGCGCAGTTAAAATTTGTTATGACGGAATGCTCGAAGACACAAAATTGCTTGGCGGGGCTCAATTATTATATATTTTCAGACTCTAATTACATATAACGCTGCGCTAAATGATAATGTGGGCTCTGAGACACTTGAACCATTAACCACTTTTAGTAAATATTGCCTCCTGAGCCGTAATAAGCTGGAAAGATTCAAAAAAGTTCCTTATGACACAATTCGTCATATCAGGTAACGTATACAAAGTAGAAGTAAAACAAAGATCAAGAATCGATACAATTAACTTACTCCACCCACCAAAGACACCAAAGGGAAAGAAATACAAACATTAAGCGACCAGAGGAACAAAGGAAGGCCATAAGGACAGTTACTTTCCCACAAAATGGCCATTTGGCCATCCAAAATTAAAAGACACAAGTGATACACACAGTAAGTAACAAACAACAACATTAATAAATCGCCACAGAAGAACCGCCTTGGAACGGTCAGTGGAATGATTTCCACTGGGGGGGGGGGGCTTAAATCGATTTTACGTGGCCACAATCCTCGCCCTTACTTCCGTCGCGATTTAGACTTCTAACTGTTGGTTTTCTTTTGCTCCTGCATTTCAGGTGTTTCTTGCTGTCGAGTCCTCACCGTTGTCTCACCTCTGTTGTGCTTTGATTTTTGTGTTCACGGAGATGTTGCACTGATGAGTTAGGAGGCCTTCATGCGGACTGAACAAATTATTTGTCTAAATCGCGACGGAAGTAAGGGCGAGGGTTGTGGCCACGTAATATCGATTTAAGCCCCACAGTGAAAATCTTCCACTGACCGTTCCAAGGCGGCTCTTCTGTGGCGATTTATGTATGTTAGTGTTTGTTACTTACTGTGTGTGTCGCTTGTGTCTTTTGGTTTTGGATGGCCATATGGCCATTTTGTGGGAAAGTAACTGTCCTTATGGCCTTCCTTTGTTTAGGTTTCCATTATGGTCTGGTCGCTTAGTGTTTGTGTTTCTTTCCCTTTGGTGTCTTTTTATGGGTGGAGTAAGTTGATTGTATCAATTCCTGATCTTTGTTTTACTTCTACTTTTCAACACTCGTAATAAATTATTAACGGCTAAACTCCTTAATCAGGGTTATCGGTACCATAAACTACACAAAGCCTTTTCAAAATTCTATAGATGCCATTCTAAATTAATTTCCAAATTCAATATTGGACTTAAATCTCTTCTGCAGCAAGGTCTATCGGAACCCGAATTTTATGGTGACTTAGTATATAAATTCAGAAAAATATATAACCGCAATGACTTCAGCACCCAATTTCGTAAAATCATTCTTCGATATAAAAAGATTGGGTACAACATGGATATTATACGACAGACTGCATGTGGTAAATATTCATTCGGTAGTTAACCCAATCACGGTTGGCAACTTTGCTTCCCTCTTTAATTGCACGCCGTTGGGTCAGGCCTCAGATTCTATGACGGCTCCAACGTAAAGGCTTATTGAGAATTAGAGAGATCTAATTCAAGATAATGTTGGTTGGTGCCTGATGCTCTGTCTCTGGTCGGGCCCATCGGAGTCTAACTGTTGGTTTTCTTATGCTCCAGCATTTCAGTGGTTTCTTTCTGTCGAGTCCTCACCGTTGTCTCACCTCTGTGGTTCTTTGATTTTTGTGTTCACGGAGATGTTGCACTGATGAGTTAGGAGGCCTTCATGCGGACTGAACAAATCATTTGTCTAAATCGCGACGGAAGTAAGGGCGAGGATTGTGGCCACGTAAAATCGATTTAAGCCCCCCAGTGGAAATCTTCCACTGACCGTTCGAAGGCGGCTCTTCTGTGGCGATTTATTTATGTTGTTGTTTGTTACTTAGTGTGTGTATCACTTGTGTCTTTTAATTTTGGATGGCCATATGGCCATTTTGTGGGAAAGTAACTGTCCTTATGGCCTTCCTTTGTTTAGGTTTCCATTATGGTCTGGTCGCTTAATGTTTGTATTTCTTTCCCTTTGGTGTCTTTTATGGGTGGAGTAAGTTAATTGTATCAATTCCTGATCTTTTTTTTACTTCTTATTAGATAAATAATTTGTTCAGTCCGCATAAAGGCCTCCTAAGTCATCAGTGCAACATCTCAGTGAACACAAAAAATCAAAGAACCACAGAGGCGAGACAACGGTGAGGACTCGACAGCAAGAAACCACTGAAATGCTGGAGCAAAAGAAAACCAACAGTTAGACTCGGGTTAGGTAATGTTTCATACAACATTGTTATTTACAATAAGGTCGATTTATGTCAACCTTAAGTGAAGTAATTATTTCAAATAAGGTTAAGTGTGGCTAGGTAAGTAAGCTAACCAACCCGATATGACCCAAAGAGTGTTGATGACTAGGCCATTAAACTTTATACAAAACGAACAAAACCGATATAGTATAAACCTGTCCAGGATATGTGGCTTGGCAGACTGACGGGTTCACTATAACCTAAATTTTGTTGAATGTGCCGTTAAACTCAAAGCAACAAAAAGCAAGTTCCTTATAACACTATTCTTCGTAACAGTTTATGGATATAAATCAGTTAATATATTGTTTTACCTAACGATGTTACTTCACTTAATGTTTGTATTTCTTTCCTTTTGGTGTCTTTTATGGGTGGAGTAAGTTAATTGTATCAATTCCTGATCTTTGTTTTACTTCTACTTTTCAAATAAAGTTTGCCTATGTCAACATTATTTGAAGGAACCTTAAATGAAGATTTGTTGTTATTGTGTTGTTGTTTTTTTGTGTGTGTTTTTATTTTCAAGTATGATCGTCATTATTAATTAGGTTGCAACAGGGCAGTGATCAGGAACCGATGTAATTACCTCACACTTTCCATCCAAGACACGAAAACAAAAGAAATTCGAACGTAAAAATGATGAAACTTGGCTCAGTTTTTTTTGTTCTTTTGGTAACCGACCAAAGGTACGGACAGAGACAAAACTAACATTATATAATTGCAACATCCCTTTAAAATCAAACAGTCGCTAACCATGGAAAGGTCACCAGTCCAGCTACTACCCTCTATCACATTTGGTAAAGTCAGATCACTATACCATGTTGCTGTATAAGCTAGCTCATACAGAGGGACTGTATTAGTGGTAAAAATTCATTTATCCGTGTCATATTTCTCACCCTCATCCTTTGACTTTGAACGCGACGTCACACACGAAAAAGCTAAAGAAGCAGTTGCACTTATGATTTAGGGGGCCTTCACGCGGACTGAACAAATTATTTGTCTTAATCGCCAAGGAAGTAAGGGCGAGAATTGCGGCCACGTAAAACGATTTAAGCCCCCCCAGTGGAATTCATTTCCGCTGACCCTTCCAAGGGGGTTCTTCTGTCGCGGTTTATTTTTGTTATGGTTTGTCTTTGGGTGTTTGTGTCGCTTATATTATTTTATTTTGGATAGCCTTTTTACCATTTTGTGGGAAGGTAACTGTCCTTTTGGCTTTCCGCTGTTGGTGTTTCCGTTGGGGTCTGTTGCATCATGTTTTTTGTTTCTTTCCCTTTGGTGTCTCTGGTGAGAGCTGTTGGTTAATTTAATCCATTCCTGATCATTGCTTCCACTTCTATTCTAGATCAGGGAGCCCATGAACTTAAGGTCAGGAAATAACAGTTTCAATTCCGCTAACAAAGCCATACGTAACCGAACGCACCATTGTAGGGGCACACGTCCAAATGGTAACCACTTTCTCCTGTCGCTTACATTAAGTGAAAACAAAACAGACCCCAATACCAAGCTAGCTCATACAGCAAGGCTTTATTAGTGGTAAACTATATATTAATTTATTCCTGTCACAGCAACACACATGACGGGTCTCCGTGGCCTAGTGGACTTCTTTTTTTTATTTTAGCTGGTGCTAAGTGTCTTGTGACGGCTGTAAAAAGTCTCCCCGTGTTTCATCATAGTGCAGATTATATTTTTTTTTTCATTTGGGATCATTGAGCCCATTCTAGTTACATTGAAAAACGAATACCGCTTACGTCGGTGCAAGGGGCCTAAACAGCCTTTTATAGAACATATTTAACTTCACTACAGCTGGTGTGTTGGAATGTGTGGCGGCGGTAAAACGTCTCCCTGCCCTACATCACAGTATAGATTATATTTTCTTATCTTTTGGGATCATTGATTCCATTGTGGAATTTTGAATATATCTGAGGGTCACTGGTGGGACCTGGTTGGCCGAAACTAGCTAGTCTGGCCCAGACAACATGTACACTTCATATTTTTCACGTCTGTGTTGTATTCCTTGCTTCCAAAGGATAACCCTTTTATAGAACATAGTTAACTTCACTACAGCTGGTGTGTGGGAATGTGTTGCGGCGGTTAAACGTCTCCCTGCCCTACATCATAGTGTAGATTATATTGTATTGTCCTTTCGGATCATTGATTCCATTGTGGAATTTTGAAAATACCTGACGGTCACTGGTGGGGCCTGGTTGACCGAAACTAGCTAGTATGGCCCAGAAAACATGTACACTCCATATTTTTCACTTCTGTGGTGGATTCCTTGCTTCCAAAGGATAACGCTTTTATAGAACATATTTAACTTCACTACAGCTGGTGTATTGGAATGTGTGGCGGCAATACCACGTCTCCCTGCCCTACATCATAGTGTAGATTATATTTTCTTGTGCTTAGGGATCATTGATTCCATTGTGGAATTTTGAAAATATATGAGGGTCACTGGTGGGGCCTGGTTGGCCGAAACTAGCTAGTCTGGCCCAGAAAACATGTACACTCCATATTTTTCACTTCTGTGGTATATTCCTTGTTCCCAAAAGATAACCATTTTATAGAATATATTTAACTTCACTACAGCTTGTGTGGGGGAATGTGTGGCGGCGGTAAAACGTCTCCCTGCCCTTCATCATAGTGTATATTATATTTTCTTGTCCTTTGGTATCATTGATTCTATTGTGGAATTTTGAAAATATCTGAAGGTCAATGGTGGGGCCTGATTGGCCGAAACTAGCTAGTCTGGCCCAGAAAACATGTACACTCCATATTTTTCACTTCTGTCGTCTATTCCTTGCTTCCAAAGGATAACCCTTTTATGGAACATATTTTATTATAGATAGCCTATTGGCCATTTTATGAAGTAACTGTCCGTTTGGCTTTCCGCTGTTGGCTTTTCCGTTGGGGTCTGTTGTTTCATGTTTGTGTGTCTTTCCCGTTGGTGTCTCTGATGGGAGCTGTGGTTTAATTGTATCGATTCCTGATCATTGCCTCTTCTTCTATTTTGCAAACTACATTGCTGTGTATGAAGAGACTCAGACTCAATGAAACCGAGTCTCCGATTTTCGTTCTCTTATGTGTTCTTTGTTGCCAAAGGCAGCCATTCAGCTAGTTCTGTGGCGGTTTATTTATGTTGTTGTTTGTTACTTACTGTGTGCATCACTTGTTTCTTTTTATTTTTTGATGGACATATGGCCATTTTATGGGAAAGTAACTGTCCTTATGGCCTTCCTTTGTTTAGGTTTCCATTATGGTCTGGTGGCTTCGTGTTTGTGTTTCTTTCCTTTTGGTGTCTTTGTTGGTCGGAGTAGGTTAATTGTATCGATTCCTGATCTTTTCTTTTATTCTACATTGTATAATTCCATTATATAAATAATTTTAGGGCTATGATGCCGTCGGTTTTTGTCAGACCTATAAATCTGCTTTCTCCCTTTTTCCTTAATTTTAGTGGAGCAGGCAATACTTATTTGTTTAATCCCCCATCTTTCGAATCTTTCTCTGGTCGGGCTCATCGGAGTCTAACTGTTGGTTTTCTTTTGCTCCAGCATTTCAGTGGTTTCTTGCTGTCGAGTCCTCACCGTTGTCTCACCTCTGTGGTTCTTTGATTTTTGTGTTCACGGAGATGTTGCACTGATGAGTTAGGAGGCCTTCATGCGGACTGAACAAATTATTTGTCTAAATCGCGACGGAAGTAAGGGCGAGGATTGTGGCCACGTAAAATCGATTTAAGCCCCCCAGTGGAAATCTTCCACTGACCGTTCCAAGGCGGCTCTTCTGTGGCGATTTATTTATGTCGTTGTTTGTTACTTACTGTGTGTATCACTTGTGTCTTTTGGTTTCGGATGGCCATATGGCCATTTTGTGGGAAAGTAACTGTCCTTATGGCCTTCCTTTGTTTAGGTTTCCATTATGGTCTGGTCGCTTAATGTTTGTATTTCTTTCCCTTTGGTGTCTTTTATGGGTGGAGTAAGTTAATTGTACCAATTCCTGATCTTTGTTTTACTTCTACTTTTCATACCAATCCATTCAAAAGAAGTGGAATGTATCCTATTATTTCTGAGTGCTATGCTAAGAGATGCAGGTGCTACTCGCATTTATGCACTGCGTCTACCGTTTCTTCATCAGTAAACGGTAGACGCTTTTCTGTTGTTAACGTGTCCGATTTGACGTGTTAGTCTACAGATTTCGTATATGTGATAACTTTAAGAGGCTGCAAATGTAAAATGCATTAAGTCGGACATATAAATCGCATGTTAAAAACAAAATTCAACGGACACTATCATAGAAAAGCCTAAAAAGCCTAAAAACCGAAATATTGTTGAATTATGGATGCCACGCATTGCAGAAATTAAAAAGAGAAACGATCAGGAAATGATACAAACAGATCCCTAATTCATCCAACAAACAATGAAGTCGAAACTTGGAGTGACGACAGTAAACAAAACGGACAATAAGTAAAATAGAAGTGAAGGCAATGGTCGAGAATCTATACATTTAACCCTCAGTTCCCATCAGAGACACCAAAGGGAAAGAAGCACAAACATGAAACAACAGGCCAAACATCACTAGCGGAAAGCCAAAATGACAGTTACTTTTCCACAAAATGGCCAATTTGCTATCCAAAACAAAGTAATATAAGCGATACAAACACACAAGGACAAACCATAACAAAAATGATCCCCGACAGAAGTACCGCCTTGGAACGGTCATTGAAACGAATTCCCTTGGTGGGGGTTGGGGGGGGGGGGCAGCTCTTTTCCAGACAGGTGTGGACTCAGAATATCCAAGCCTAACTAAAACGAAGCAATATACATAATGAGGGAAAGAATCAGAATCACGAATGTGACAAAAATTTAACTGGACGGACAATCGTAACTAAAAATGAAAAATAAAAAGGGTGGAAATCAGAATAATCAACGTAACAACATATATGATTATGGAAAAATCAGACACGCCAACAGAAAACATGAAGGAACCACAGATAAGGCACCGACTTGAAACGGTTAGTAAAAATTACTGGTGGGTTTACGTTAACCAACCCTCATCCTCCGTTCACCTCACCCGGTGGGTCAGGCCTCAGATTCTTTTATGTTTCCAGCGTAAAGGTTTGCTGAGAATTTGAATTTATTTTATATAATGCTGGTTGGTGCAAGATGCTCTGTCTCTGGTCGGGCGGATTTGAGTCTAACTGCTGGTTTTCTTTTGCTCTAGCATCTCAGTGGTTTCTTGCTGTCGAGTCCTCACCATTGTTTCATCTCTGTGGTTGTATGATTGTTGTGTTTTCGGAGATGCTGGACTGATGAGTAAGTCTCCATCGCAGTCTAACTGCTGGTTTTCTTTTGCTACAGTATTTCAGTGGTTTCTTGCTGTCGAGTCCTCACCGTTGTTTCATCTCTGTGGTTGTTTGATTTTTGTGTTCACGGAGATGTTGCACTGATGAGTTAGGAGGCCTCATGCGGACTGAACAAATTATTTGTCTTAAACGCAACGGAAGTAAGACCGAGAATTGTGGCCACGTAAAATCGATTTAAGCACCCCAGTGGAATTCGTTTCCGCTGACCGTTCCAAGGCGGTTCTTCTGACGCGGTTTATTTTTGTTATGGTTTGTCATTAGGTGTTAGTGTGGCTTATATTATTTTATTTTGGATAGCCTATTGGCCAGTTTGTGGGAAAGTAATTGTCCTTTTGGCTTGCCGCTATTGATGTTTCCATAAGGGTCTGCTGTTTGTGTTTTTTTTGTGTTTTTTTTTCCTTTGGTGTCTCTGTCGGGACCTGTGGGTTAATTGTATCGATGCCTGATCATTGCCACCACTTCTATTTAGGAAGCTGTCATGCGGACTGAACAAATTATTTGTCTAAATCGCGGCGGAATTCAGGTCGACGATTGCGGCCGTGCAAAATCGATGTCAGTCCCCAAGTGAGATTCTTTCCGCTGAACATTCCAAGGCGGTTCTTCTGTCGTGGTTATTTTTAGGTATAGTTTATCTTTGAGCGCGTGCACCGCTTATATTTTTTTGTTTTGGATAGCGTATTGGCCATTTTGTGGGAAAGTAGCTGTCCTTTTAGCTTTCCGCTATTGGTGTTTCCATTAGGATATAGTTATTTAATGTTTGTGTTTCTTTCCCTTTGGTGTCTCTGATGGGAGGTGTGGGTCATTCCTGATCATTGCCTTTTCTTGTATTATTTTCATTAGGATCTCTCACCGCTGTTGTTCGAGCCTGGCTCTTGTCACATATGAGACGCCGAGTTCTGCAACTGAAGGTCAGGTGGTTTTTCTCCGGGAAGTACGGTTTTCGCCTACCTCTAATTAACGATTGGCTCTATATGAGTGAAATAATCTTGAAAGGGCCGTAAAACTGAAACAATAACGTAAAACACACAATACAAAGTATGCTCCGCTTATAATTCAGTAATCATCCGCGAAAATATCTTTAGATAGGTTAAAACGTTTAATTAATAACAGAAAAGACAAAAACAAAAATATATATTTAGTTTATACTAATTTATTTTAGTTCGATTGCGATGGAAGCTTCAGGTTTATTTAATCGCTCTCGAACACTTATTCCGGATGTTTTCACGCGCGCAAGAGAGAGGCAGTGACTATTACACCACTGCTACCCATTTACAGCTGGGTGGAGTGAGGCAGTGCCATTACGGGTCTTGCCCAAGGACACACCTCGATAACGGTTGCCGGTTTCGCACAACCTGTCGATCATGAGTCGAACGCGTTAACCACTGCGGTATCGAAACGCATATATATTTCAGCGCCTTCGTTTTTCTTTATATGTCATGGAACTAATCTACTATACACAAAGAAATAAATACATCCAAAACATATTCTCTGTTCAGACGGATTTTCACACCTTTCAATCGTTTCGCTCAGTTTGTAAAATTAAAGAAAATACGACGAATTGGTGTTAAAGGAACATTCATTCTACCTTTTCGTTTTCACAGAATTCGAACGCATTTTTTCGTCCAAATGTAAGAATGTTGTGTGAGTATCATTAACAGATCCTGTCTGTGTCTGTTTATATTTCTATAAAGAAGCTCTCTGGAAACAACAAACCCTTTCATTTGAGGAGGTACCTGTCGAATCATCAGTGAATATCATATATATTTAAAATTCTAAAATGGAATCAGCGATTCTTAAGGACTCGATAATATGGTCTTACCCTATGATTCAGGGCAGGAAGGAATCTTCGAGCTGCCGCCTTGACTATCTACAATCTGACTGGACGTTGCTATGCAGTTTCCAGAATATTAAGTGTGTGGGAGCGGCATATCATAATATATAAAATAGAAGTAGAGGCAATGATCAAGAATCGATACAATCAACCCACAGCTCCCATCATAGACACCAAAGGGAAAGAAACACAAACATGAAGCAACAGACCCCAATGGAAACACCAATTTTCACTAAACTTTTCCACTGACCGTTCCAATAAAAATCAAAAATAAGTTCTTCTGTGGCGATTTATTTATGTTGTTGTTTGTTACTTACCGTGTGTATCACTTGTTAGGGCCCCGCACTGAAAGTGTGGGTGCCCTATAGTAATCACTCAGTCCGTCCGTCTGTCTGTCTGTCTGTCTGTCTGTCCGTCTGTCCGTCCACAAATTTTCCTACTCCTCTGATAGCGCTGCCGGGGCCCTAGTCGGTTTCATGTCTTTTTATTTTGGATGGCCATTTTGAGGGAAAGTAACTGTCCTTTTGGCATTCCTTTGTTTAGGTTTCCATCATGGTCTTGTCGCTTAATGTTTGTATTTCTTTCCCTTTGGTGTCTTTGATGGGTGATATAAGTTAATTGTATCGATTCCTGATCTTTGTTTTACTTCTATTCTCAAGGATGTCAAATTAATGAACGATATGTAATCGCTATTCAGATGCATAATTATCCCATTTGGCTCTCTATGACATAACACGCGTTCCGATGTAGCGCATACATCGATTAATACTTCGAATTATGTACTGATGACTAACTTCGGATGCATAATAATAATAATAATAATAATAATAATAATAATAATAATACGAAGAAGACGGATAAGAAGAAGAAATAAATACTGATGTATTATAAATATATAATACACCAGTATTATATATATATAGAATACTGCATGCGTGAATTCATTTGTATACTTATGCTTTCAAATGACAGAGATATTTGAACTCAAAAGATAGTATGTGTCAGATCCTTCTTACTCGTATCGGTTGACATTTCAGGAGACAGCCTCTATTCCCACAATGGGCAAAAGTTTTCAACTAAAGACACAGACAATGACGAGTCGTCTGACAAACACTGTGCAAGTACAAATCGGGGTGCTTGGTGGTACAAAGCGTGTCATATGTCAAATTTAAATGGTTATTATTATCCCAACAGTGCAGTCGCGAATGGAAATAACGACGGAATTCACTGGCGACACTGGATGAAAAATGGACAAGAAATGGCTTATTCGATGAAAAAAGTAGAAATGAAAATTAGAAAGGTCTGATAGGCTGAATTGGGATTTCTCCACTAATTATCATAATTTAATTTTGCACTGATTTAGAATGAACGAAATAAATATAATAAAAATAATACACAATTCATTTATTCAAACATTCTGCTTATCATTTGTTTTCACTTCTGACTGTGCAAAATGACTGAAAGAGCACGGTGTTGTTTTATTTGTCAAAACGAACTATGTCGCAGTTTTCTAATTTATATTTAACAAAAACAGATGGACGGTATCCCTTTAATAGATTTCAAAATACCAACAATCTATGGTGACGTCATGCTTTAAGGCTGACGCATGTTCGATGACGTAATTTGTATATAAATATATGGATTTCTACGGATGCTATTCTCACGCGAATCAACAGCAACGAACCACAAATACAAGCCAATATTTTGGCAGTATAATATATTTGCGATGCCGATTAGAGAGGACAATATTGTGTTACATGTGGGTTTACGGCGTCCCGCAAACCCCCATGCTGACAAGACAACCGAGCGTGATCTCTGACAGGTGTACGGGCAGCTGTGGGGTAAGGCACAAGAAAGATATCAAATGAATGGCATGAATTATTTACAGTATCTATATACAAAACTACTAACACAAAACATCACAATTAATTGCTTCTGTAGCCCACTCACGACGTCCGCCCCGAAGGCAAAACAATGATCTGTGCTCGGAACGAATGACGTGAATGCCTTCAGAAGCAAACAACAAAAACAACAACAAAATAAAAAAAAAAAAAAAAAAAAAAACACAAGACGCGACTGGCCAGTTTATAACTTAGGGTGAACCCCCCTCTCGCGCACTAGTGTGAACTAGTTTGTCGACCTTGTTGTCGACCATAGGTTGATATGTATCATTTATCGATCGCGCACTGGTGCGAACTTGAAGTCCTGGTAACTTCTTCGTTTGATTCGCCTGAATCGCCTGCAGGTTATTTATTTGACCTTTTTATTTTGAATGGTCTCACATTGATCTCACATTGCTTTCTAAGACCTGTTTATGTTGGTTTGTCCGCCCTTGCTGGACCCTAACTGACAGCGTCGTACCAGTACCTGCTGCTATTTTGCAGGGAGCAGCAGGTCACCACACATTGTTGTGCCTGCAAATTACGATAATTGGACTAAGATACAATTCACAAAACATACATGCTATATCATGACCCCCCCCCCTCCAGGAGAAGTAAGAATATGTCCATGCATATACCGTTATTGCGCATGCGCCGACCAGACACACAGGCTGATAAGTGCATGCGACAAATAACCGTACAGCAGAACTCAACTTGACTGTGCATCAAATTATCAGCACCCAGCGCTTGACACAATAATACTCAAAGTTTATGTTTCCTTACTGAGCACTACATAAATCAATTAATGCTCACTACTACTGAGCATAATACTCATCAAGTAAGAAGCAATTGAACAGACCACGCCTTTGGGCTACCTGGTCAGTCGCCAATTACAGGAAACATACAGGACACATAACAAACTCTATTTCATATACTTCGTCGCGACACGGCTCACAAATATAGCTATTCACAAATTCATTACATTAACAACAGATAGAAACTACAAACAGAACGATTTTCATCTATTCTGCACAATATTTGTTAGTGTCTCATAAGGGCCAACACGTTTGCCGAAAATTCTCTGCATTTGGTAGCCACCACGTCATAACCGTCCTCGTGACGCTGATTACGCATCTGACGTCATCCACGCCGCTCAGGCCGTTACGACGTGTGGCGACCAAAAACTCTCACTTATCATCATCGCGTTCTTTATATGTACAACATGCATAAACCGAGTTCTCAGACAAAAACGGCATCATTACAAAATGAACTCGTAATTCTTCTTGAACAAAATTATTTCTACTCAACATGAACACGCTTTTAAAATCAAATTCATCATGGTTCATCATCACGGATAACCCGACAGGCTCTGGTAAAAGTTTGCCCTGATGATGAAGATATGGGTTAAACCGTCTTAAGTTTACGTCCCCTCTACACCTAATATAGAGGCGGGACCAAGGTTTTCTAACCACAGCTAGTCAAAAGTCATGGATCATACAAGTGACCCGGCGTTTATTAATTATATTCTACAAAAGGGGTATAAAAACCTAAATGAATCTAGAATGAGCGGGTGTCCAAACTTTACGTCTCACCAACATCTAGGGTCAGAATGAGACAGGACCTCGCTTAAAAAGACTCATTCTACTTCTGGACAAGCTTGGTATAGATCCTGCAACCTCTAGCTGGCAAAGCTAGTAGCCTAATCACTACACCACAGCGGCTTCAAAAGTGAATTCATAATAGGCTTCAGATTTATTTATTTATGTTGTTGTTTGTTACTTACTGTGTGTATCACTTGTGTCTTTTGGTTTTGGATGGCCATATGGCCATTTTTTGGGAAAGTAACTGTCCTTATGGCCTTCCTTTGTTTAGGTTTCCATTATGGTCTGGTCGCTTAATGTTTGTATTTCTTTCCCTTTGGTGTCTTTTATGGGTGGAGTAAGTTAATTGTATCAATTCCTGATCTTTGTTTCACTTCTACTTTTCAGAAAGTTGGGGTATACTAGAAGTAAACCCCTTCAAAACCTACAAGCATGTTCATACAAAAATTATACTAAACAGTGATTTAACATACCTTTCAATATACTTTCACTGTCCCGTCACAATGTTGTTTGAATTCGTTACAACTTGACCTGCTGCTGAATAGTGTTCGTTTGTCAGGGTTTTTATATCTGTGAATAGTGCCGGAAAATCATGCATACTCAAATTAGCTTGCTAAAACCGTGGCGAGGTGCAGATACCGTCCAAAATTAAAGCCAGATAGCAAAAATCGAGTAGATAATGGATTTGCGTTCAAATAGTATATTTCCAAAGGAAAAAAATGATGAAACGACCCTTTAAATCAATGGCTTGACTCCTGTCAAAACGAACACCCACACAACACGTGACGGGAATAAAAATCATATATGGCACAATTTGGCGGTTGGCGATTTTTAGGCAAATTTTATAGAACTCAGCCTTATAGCGCCCCCCTGTATTGTAAAAACAAATCTCCATATACCAGTCATGCATACATCGTATGATATGTTCATGACTTGTGCATGGAGCAGCACATTTGGCCTACCATATTTCACCTTAAATATTTCACTCGCACCGCCTTACCATATACCTACTAAAATAATTTAGATGTGCATAAGCACCAGCGAGGTTTTCTATTCCATCTCATAACATATTGCTTGAAACATTTAAAGGTTAAAGTAGTCTGCCATTTTTGCTAGTACTTTTACACCCAACTTTATCCCAATGATTTCTTCATTCACACACATTCTGGCAGAAATATCAAGCGTCCTTTGTTTACTATTAACACATACCAGCAGACCTGTTTATTGATTATTTTCGTATGAGGATAATGTGGGAAAATTCTTTAACTAAACATACCTGCTGTCCTTATTACTTCAGAGGCTTAACTTTTTCTTCTGGGAAATGGAGAGCAGTAGTGAATGTGATGCTCTTAAGAAATATTAAAACCATAATAATCAAAACTTTAGGTAACTGTTCTTGTTCTTGGCACATCTAATTCTTATTTGAAGTAGATATCAATGAACAAATTATAAAATTGTGCTAAATATTTGGACTCGTATGGAAAGATGGAAAGGACAGAATGAACAGATATCTAGAAGAAGAATGAACTTTTGAGCACAAATTGCGAATGAGTGAAAAAAAAACTCATTTTCCAAATGATTTCCAGTAAAACTTATGTTATTTACAATAAAAGTATCCTGTTATCAATTACACGCCTTCATTTTTTACCCCGCACAGCACCTTAATGATCCTCATGACAACTGGATCCTCGAACTTAAATGCCGTTTTGAAAATGACAAGGAAGTGGTCATTCAATAAATAATAAGCTCTACCGAAGTTTGCTCGTTAATTTTCATATTTGTTTCTGACAGTTTATTCATTAAATGTTGTTTGACTATTTTGTTGCCAACTTTTTTAATATATTGCTATTTATAGAAATATAAACCGGTCAAGCCGCTAACGTCCTCGAACTTCGGTCCTCCCAGTATATGTTTATTAGCAAGAAGAAGGAAAATACATACAATGCATATCCTTGAAATCCCTACCCTTCTCTGCATATTGTTGTGTTTTCAAAGGTACTTATTGCTCGGACTCCTTGAGGCTATGTACAGAAACTGACATTGTTTTGCACACGTGTCTTGTAAATGACCTAAAACAGTCTTCTGTTTGACGGTTTTAGAATGTTGGTCATTAATACTTGAACAAATGCCAAAAGTTAGAAATGAAAATTATGTGTTATATAACATTGTTGCTTTGACAACGAATTCTTTGGGTATTTTATCATAATACTTGTATTTGCTATGCATCTTTTACGTATCAATGCTACTTGGGTTGACAACTTTGCTTCCCTCTTCAATTTCACGCCGGTGGGTCAGGACTCAGATTCTATGACGATTCCAGCGTAAAGGCTTACTGATAATAAGAGTTTATTAAAATTTAAGCAATGTTGGCGGGTGCCTGACCCCATCGGAGTATAACTGTTGGTTTTCTTTTGCTCCAGCATTTCAGTGGTTTCTTGATGTTGAGTCCTAGTTTAATTGACTTACCATATAAAAATAGAACTGGAGGCAATGATCAGGAATCGATACAATCGACCCACAGCTCTCATCAGAGACAAGAAAGGGAAGGACACACAAACATTAAAAAACAGATCCTAATTGAAACACCAATAGCGGAAAGCCAAAAAGACAGTAAATTTCCCACAAAATGGCCAACAGCTATTCAAAATGATATAACACAAGCGACACAAAAATCCAAAGACAAACCATAACACAAATAAACCGCGATAGAAGAACCGCCTTGGAACGGTCAGCAGAAACGAATTCCACATCGATTTTACGTGGCCACAATCCTCGCCCTTACTTTCGTCGCGATTTAGACAAATTATTTGTTCAGTCCGCATGAAGGCCTCCAAACTCATCAGTGCAACATCTTCGTGAACACAAATAATCAAACAACCACAGAGATGAAACAACGATGAGGACTCGACAACAAGAAACCACTGAAATGTTGGAGTATACTGATATCAGTCCTAGATGTTAATGGTTTTGTCCATGCCACATTTTATCTTATGCCATCATGCCAGGCTAGATTTTATTTTTCTGCTATCTAACATCAAGGACCGATCAAATGTGCAGAGGAACCTGTCAGACTTTTACCAGGCACAGACATCAAAGTAATTCCCAAATGTGGTCTAAGTACTTCTTAATTAATGTTTGGCAGGCAGCAGTCAAACCAGCTCATTGACCTCAGGTGATTTATTGCCAGTCTGAGACAAGACAGAGATAAGGGTCATAAAATTGTATAAGCTATTGGTACTCACCGTAAATTGGTTCTCGAGTGGTATTTTGTGAGCAATTTTACCTTGCTGCATGAATATAAAAAAATTGAAGATGCTATTTTATATGGACTTGCACAGAAAACATGACTGCCCATTCCTTCAAATGGAACAATGACATGGTGCCGAACATATATCTTGTCTTTGCCTGTGTCCTCGCCTGCTTCTTAAAGTAGCGGACATTGTTATAGTTATGGTAGATTTGATTGATTTTATTTCATAAAATTATACTGAATACTCTGTTGAACATTAAAATTAGCTCCATTTCGTTACTTATTAAGCTCCTTTGTTTGTCTGATAACGTCCATGTCAACACTATATAGGTCTTTTGGAGACGTTGCCTCATTCTGGTCACATGTGAGACGCCAAGTTCTGCAACGGTAGATCAGATTGTTTTTCTCTGGGTAATCCGGTTTTTGCCCACCTCTGATTAACGATCGGCTCGATATGAGTGAAATAATCTTGAAAGGACCGTAAAACCAAAAAAAAAAATATTATTTTATTTTGGATAGCCTTTTGGCCATTTTGTGGGAAAGTTACCGTCCTTTTGGATTTCCGCTGTTGGTGTTTCCGTTGGGGTCTGTTGCTTCATGTCTGTGTTTCTTTCCCTTTGGTGTCTCTGATGGGAGCTGTGCGCTAATTGTATCGATTCTTGAGCATTGCCTCTACTTCTATTTTATACGAAATGAAACTAAATCGATTTAAGCCCCCAGTGGAATTCGTTTCCGCTGACCGTCCCAATGTGATTCTTCTATCGCGGTTTATTTTGTTATCGTTTGTCTTTGGGTGTTTTTGTCGCGTATGTTGTTTTATTTTGTTTAAATATATATATATATATATATATATATATATTTTGATAGCCTATTGGCCAGTTTGTGAGAAAGTAACTGTCCTTTTGGCTTACCGCTATTGATGTTTCCATTAGGGTCTGTTATTTTGGGTTTGTGTTTCTTTCCCTTTGGTATCTCTTTGGGTTAATTGTATCGATTCCTGATCATTACCTCCACTTCTACTTTATACGGAAGCGGTTAACCAGTGCAGAGCGTATTCATCGCCAGAAACTAATAACTGCTCTTGAACCAGCGTAAGAGAGAGAAATGGGCTCACGAGGAACATTTTGCCAACCTGGTAGGTATAGATGCCGCGACTTCCAGGGTATCCGCCAGAGGTACATTAGCTACCGAGGCCGGCCGAAATTTGTGTTTCACTCATACTTATACTGACGTGTTTTATACGGAATGAATCCTAGAAATTATATTCCCATCAATAGATATTCTCTTTGTATTCATTTCTTAGAATCTAGACTGTGGATGACTATGCCTCTAGACTCTTTACATAGTTTGCATTAACTCCGAAGACAGGTTTTGTCGTCCCTGCACTCAAATGTAAAATATGTCTACAGACAAAACCTTTGTTGTAGGAAATAACAAATACAGCTGTAGTCGAATTTCGATAGCTCGAATACCTTCGGCACAATAAATATTTATTCGAGACAAGTGTAGTTCGAGCCAGTAATGGTTAATCGTAGCGTCACATCAGAAAAGATAATGATGGTAGTTTTTCGACCTACTTCAAATAAAGATTTGTCGTGTGTATGCAGCAGAATTGCCTTATCGAGGCGATTCTAATGATTAAACACAGCATACAATTTCAAGATAAAATAAGACAACTCTTCATTAATGTTCCGAAATACATTAAAAGCCTCTGTGGTGTAATGGGTAAGTTACTCGCCTCGTAAACAAGGTATTAGGTTTAAGTTCCGGGCTTCTCCGGAATTTCAAATGAGTCTTTAAACCGAGGTCCTGCTACCATATGATCACAGTTGATGATGGGACGTGCAACTCACTCTTCCAACATCTGTTCTGATGCGGATGCGAATTATCCATGGGACTCATGCATTTTCCATGGACTTAGAAAGAGCGAGCAGTACGAAAACACGCCCGTGTGTCACAGTGTAATTTTTTTGCATCTCTAAAAATGGTCAATTTTCTGATGCAAAATTTGTGATATTATCCTTATTTATACTCAAAAGATAGGTTGTGAGTACTCGTTAGAACCGCCTCAGTGAGGCGGTTCTAACGAGTACCCACAACCTATGTCTAGGATTAGAAATAAAGAAAATAATGTTTCGCCTCGTAAAACCCTGTTTTCTCTAAGGGGGTCGTCTTTTCATGAACTTATAAAGAGCGAGTTTCATGTAAATACAGTCGTGGAAAGCAAGCCATCCATCACGAAAACACAACTATATAATTTTGACCCCCTTGAGCACCACTTTTATATAGTAAAACTGGGGATTTACAGGGGTAAACCATAGTTTTCTTATTCCTGCTCTAAAATATAGATTGTGGGTACTCGTCAGAACCGCTTAAAGGCGACGTATTCTAATGCACTTGTCCAATTTTGTTTTGTAGAAATAATGCTCAACCTCATTGCGGCTGTGAGCTGCGTAAAACCAAATGCTTCCCAATTTAAAGTGACATTACACCATGACGTCGGGTTTCCGACAGGCAAATATTTGACGTTATCCATACAAACGTCGCGATACGTACGCATGTGCATTAGAATGAAGACTTAATGGGAGGTAAATCGGCGGTTTGACGGTCGTAAATTTGGTTTTAAGGCGACGCGTCAGCGGAGACGTAAAACGAAATTTGCGGCCGTAAAGCCGACGATTTACCTCCTCAAAAGACAATTTTCAATACAATTATCCCCATTCTAATGCACTTGTCCAGTTGTTTTGCATAAAAATGTACTGTTTTGCTCAACCTCAATGCGGCTGTGAGCTGCGTAAAACCAAATGCTTACCGATTAAAAGTGACATTATACCATAACGTCGGGTTTCCGACAGTATATCACAGGATATTCTGTCGCAAATATTTGACGTTAGCCATTCAAACGACGCGTTACATATGCAAGTGCATTAGAATGGAGACTTAATGGGAGGTAAATCGGCGGTTTGGCGGTCGGAAATTTCATTTTAAGGCGACGCAAATACATTTGATGGACCTCCCAAAAAGACAATTTTTGGTGCGATTGTCTCACAATCGCACCAGAGGGAACATTTAAGCTGAAATCTGACCCCTAATGCAAACCGCCGAAGAACCACCAAAATTCTCCGTGGGAAAATATTGTTCCATATTCAAAACAGTTTGAAAAGTTTCACAATAGGTTTTCAGTTAAACTAACTATTACAATTTGTATGTTCTATCAATCAGCATCATGAACGCACAATATCCAATTGTTTATTTTTCAATATAGATTTTTTTTTGTTCAAAATAATTCTTATCAATGAAAAGCATTGATGACGTATCCACGGAAGAATACAAGGAACGTCAATCGTAAAACCTGTGACAACCACGGTAACGAGACGTTTCGCGACATAGGCGTTTCGCCCAAAACCGGTCTCAAAACGGGAACGGTAGCTGATTACCCGATCCGGAAAATCCCTACCATCTGGTTTAAACATATTTTATTTAATAAGCACCATTCATAGATCAGTACAATTAACCAATTTGATGCTGCCTCAGTACAATTAACCCATTTTGCACCGGGAATTTAAAACTAGTAACTGGCAAACAGTGCAGTCAAAGATCAGATACCACAGAACGCAGCGTCTTATTAGGGCCTGCACTGATTGTTTACGAAAGGTTCAGCCATTTTTCAGATAAATATTGAAGAAGCCGCAACCTGAAGCACCTAAGTTTTGGAATGGACTTGTGCTATACTGATATAACGTTGATGATTATTTCCAGTATAAAATACGTAACTCTATGCACCATTTAACGGAATCTGCAAGCTTATCAGTTTGGGTTGGTTCATGTCCGATGATAGGGGAGTCAGGTTTGTATTGTCAGCAGTAATATGCACTTTCAGCAAACAGTTGCGACCCAGATCAGACGTCGCTCGTTGTGGCGTCTGATCTGGGTCTGCATTGTTTGCAAGAATGCCCCCAAAAAGATGCTAGGCATATACGGGTTAATGGGGGTGTTTATATCAATAACAAGGAATTATGTTATTTTGGTTTTCAGAGACCCATCACAAAAAGACACCTATATCATTTTGAGCTCTTAAATCCCACTTTTATACAGTAAACTGGGGGTTTACAGAGTATACATTATTTTTCATTTAGCTCAAAATCATAGATCGTGGGTACTCGTTTGAACCGCTTCGCCAAGGCGGATCTTACGTGTACCCACAATCTATATTTTGGACAGAAATTCGGAAAATATTACAATTTTCCATCAGAAAATTTTCAGTTTTTTTGGTGGTAAAATTTTCAATATATTTAGATAGGCATGTTTACGTAATGTAATGGTCAAGAGTATGCGTCCTACACTAGGCCCGGGAGAAGATATAATAACCATACAGCGGGCCTCGCCAGCGGAGTCGGATGCGCGTCTGACTGATGATCGGTAGGACGCGGGTTCGATCCTGCCGAGGTCGGTTACATTCTTTTGTGGGGATTGATCATGAAATTATTTCTACAGTAATTCTCTGCCTTCCGCTGATTCAGGAAGGGCAGTCGTAAGTTTCTGGCAAAATAACATGCACTGTACTGATTAACCGCTTACGCCCGTCTAGGAAAAAGGACAGGTAAACTGATGAGTTAAAATGACCTAAATAGTGTTGACTGGGCCGTTAAACCCAAATTCAAATTTATTCGGCTGGTATAATTGCAGGTAACGGTAAAGAAATATATATATATATATATTGTCGAAAATCTTAAATAATAAAAAATGAACAATAATATCAATGAAAACAATTTCGGTGACCAAACAGTCCCTTTATACCAGGTGTAGTAAATGCATTCCGTAAAGGTTAATGCTCTGAAAACAACAACAACAACACTAGCAACAAAAATAAATAAATAGAACTGAATTTATCTGAGGAATAAAAAAAATCGAGTGTACAAATTTTCTAGACCGTTAGCTAGTTTAGACATATAAGGCCTCATAAGTGACCTTCAAATACAGAACAAATACGGAGAGCATCCATAGTTTTTTTTGCAGGATCATATTTAAGCAGCACGTTAATTTTATATTTTCAACATGAATACGGCTTCTGGTCCGGAATAGCTCCAAACAGCTATGCTAATAGGAGTTTATGCAAGAATATATTATTTACAAGTCTGATTTAAACTACCGACCGGACGCAAAATCCATAGATCACAGACAATCGCACCATCAGCACTCTTAGTGCTTTGATTCAATACAGTTATCCCTATTCTAATGCACTTGTCCAGTCCTGTTTTGCTCAACATCAATGCGGCTGTGAGCTGCGTAAAACCAAAAGCTTCCTGATGAACCATGACGTCGAGTTTCTGACAGCATTACGATAACACATCCGTGTGATATAGTTCATTTTTCAAACCTCAAAAAAGGTAATTTTTCGGATGAAAATTTGTAATATTTTTCTTATTTACACTCCAAACATAAGTTTTGGGTGCTCGTTAGAACCGCCTCATTGAGGCGGTTCTAACGAGTACCCACAACCTATGTCTAGGACCAGAAATAAGGAAAATAATGTTTACCTCCCTAAACCCCAGTTTTCTCTATATAAAGTGGGGTTTAGGTGGGTCTTTATTTCACGGACTTGTTCACGTGATGGTTTATTGCAGAATATACTGTCGCAAATATTTGACGTTATCCATTCAAACGTCACGTTCTATACGCAAGCATTACGATAACACACCCGCGCGACAAAGTGCATTTTTCCACATCTCCAAAATGGCTACTTTTCTGGTGAAAATCTGATATTTTCGTTATTTTAACTTTTAACCCCGTTAACCCCAGTTTTCTCTATATAAAGTGGGGGTTTCACGGATTTGTTTACGTGATGAGTGCTTAAGAATGGAGACTTATCTTATTTTAAAACATCATAGAAAACGCTGGTGTGCTTCTTTTCGTCTCTGTGGGCGTGCGGTCCGGGGAGCTTTGTGGGTAAGGGGTGGGCTAGTTTTTTTATTTTTATGCAGCGTCAGCTGCCTTTTATAATATGTCATTGATTAAAGTATGACGACGCCAACGTCTAATCATATTAGAGAGAACTATGGATTTATTATTACGCTACTCAATGAACATGTGACGTCGCGTGATCCAATATGTTCATTGTACGAGGACTGTTCAAATATGAATGCAAGTAGAACGTTTTCTCATGCACTAATGCGAAAATCACCTGGAAATAAATATCACAGCGTAGAAAAACATTTTACCTATACATTGATACCAAAATTGTTAAAATCTGTCTACTTTAGCCATGTATATCGTTCGATAAACACAGTCTACTCTTGTATACTAATACAAAACATGGCTGGAAGAAGGTCAGAGTACGCCGTTGAAATACGGTCCTATATTAAGAATCGTTGTATTCTTGGTATACGGTGCCAGACATTTTTGATGAAATATGTTCGGTTTATGGGCATAATGAAATGTCTTTTCCGACAGTTTTTCGTTGGTGTAAGAAATTCAGCGGTGGGCTAGGCTCAAAAGAAGATGCATCACATGATCTTCGGCCGAAAACAGCAACATCTGCCAAGATGGTTGCTAGAGTGAAAGAAATAGTTGCTACCGATGCACGATACACCACTTGGCAAATAGCTTGTATGGTTGGCATCTCATTAGGAGCAGCTCATACAGTTCTGAAACGGGATTTGAAAATGAGAATGATCTGTGCTAGATGGATTCCCCATCTGTTGACAGATGAGCAGAAAAAGACACGCGTTCAGTGCGCCAAGAAGTTGCTTAAAAAGTTTGCAAATTTCAATACACGGTCTTTCGCTATTGTCGTCACAGGTGACGAGACATGGGTTCACTTTTGTAGCCAAAACGAAAGATTCAGAACAAAATATGGGCAACAAAGTATTGCAAAAGTTCATGCATTGCAAAGCGGAGAATGAGCGTCAAGAAGGTTATGTATGCCATATTCTTTTCAAATCAGGGCCCTGCTATTCAGGTTGCTGTGCCTAAAGGCAAAAATGTAAATGCAAAGTTTTACAAGAATAAAGTTCTTCGAAAATTGAAGAAATATTTCAAAGAACGAAGACCCGCAACTGGTTTGGCCAATGTCAGATTGCTACATGACAATGCGTCATCGCACAAGGCGTTCAATGTGCAAGACTATCTGAAGCAGGAAAAGGTTGTTGAACTCCCTCATCGCCCCCCCCCCCCCGTATTCCCCTGACCTTGCCCCGTGTGACTTTTTGTTCCCGCGGCTGAAAAATACCTTTCTGGTCGAAAATTTTTATAGCCCAAACACCTCTGTTCTGAAATATTCCAGTGCCTTCATAGTATACCTCGAAAAGACTACCAAAATGCATTCAATGATTGGATCAGAAGACTGAAAGTTTGTATATCTGTTAAAGGGGAATACTTTGAGGGGACAACATAAATTTTTCATCGAAATCTATCACGGAATCATTTTTATGTGCTTAGTTGCATTCATATTTGAACAGTCCTCGTAGTATCCAAACAGATGTGTTCTCTGTAAATGCGCTGATAATATAAATATAACAATGGAACAATACAAAAAAATCATTACGATAACACACCCGTGCGTCATAGTGATTTTTTTTACATCTCTAAAACGGTCAATTTTCTGAAGAAAATTTGTGGTATTATCCTTATTTATACTCAAAACATAAGTTGTGGGTACTCGTTAGAACCGCCTCATTGAGGCGGTTCTAACGAGTACCCACAACCTATGTCTAGGAGCAAATATAAGGAAAATAATTTATACCCCCGTAAACCCCAGTTCTCTCTGTATAAAGTGGGATGGAAGGGGTGTTTATTTTACGGACTTGTTTGCGTGATGTCATAGCCGTCAAACTAGAAAACATGAGATTTTTTTTATTATTTTATTTTCTGATTTGAACATATTTCTGGTTGCTTGTTCGAACCGCCTCATAGAGTCCACATATTCTTGATTTGACCACAAAATATATAAAATTAAGGTATATCTTTCTAAATCCATTTGTACTTTATGTAACCTTTAAAGCAAATTTTCAATTTCATGTGACTAGGCCTATTATTTGTTCATAATTTCCTTACTGGAAATAATTTCTCGACTGATAACACTAATTACAGTTAAGATTGAGAAGAACTTTACAGCGCACACGCATTTGTCGTGATTGAAGTTGACTGTCAAAAATGCAGGATGTTTATTGACCAAAAGTTTTATGACACCCAGGTGCAACTTGGGGGGCTATAAAGATATCAGCTTAAAACAACATCTCATTATCGTCATTTATTCTAGAGGTCCGAAATAATCAATGTTCTTTCACTCATAGAAGCGGCCAATTTTCAATTAATTATTTTTGTAATTTTCATTTATTTTGTTTAATTAACTCGGAGAATCAAGTTGCATTTTCTTCGATATTTATTTGGAAATGCCTGAACCTTTTGCATTAAATGTAGGCCCTGATCAGAGGCCTACGTCTGCTGCGTCTGATCTGGGTCTGCATGGTTTTTGCCATTTGGCACAAATGGAATCTTCCACCTTATTAATAGAGCAAGTCCATTTCAAAATTAAAGTTGAAGTTTTGTTTTCTTTGTTTATTTTGGCATACCGAGTAGGTCCTGACCAGACGCCTACTCCAACTAGGTCTGATCTGGCTCTGCACTTTATTTTGCCATTTGGATCTTTCACCTTGTTAAAAGCACAAGATCGTTTCAAAATTTAAGAGTGTGAGGGTGTGTTTTCTTCAAAATTTATTTTGAAAATATTTGAAGTTTTTTGAAACAATGTAGGCCCCGATCAGGTGCCTATTTCTGTTGCGAATGATCTTGGTCTACACAGTTTGCTAATTGGCGCCAAATGGCATCTTCCACTTTGTAAATAGCACAAAACCATTTCGAAATATAAGAGTGTGAGGTTGTCTTTTCTTCAAAATTTCCGAAATAATTGATGTTCCGTCACTCACAGAAGGAGCTCATTTATTTAATTACTTATTGCTTTAATTTTCATTTATTTTGTTTGCATTAACACATTTGTTTTACCAAATGGAATTTTCCGCCTAACATACATTTTTTATCGAAATTTATTGGGAAATAACTGAACATTTCGTAATCTTCTATAATCTAGGCCCTGATCAGACACCTTCTTCTGCTGCGCCTGACCTGGAGCATTTTTACTATTACCATTTTTCCCATTTTCTTCAAAATTTAATAAATTTGGAAAAGAAAATCCTGAACTTTTTCCAAACAGTGTAGTTCCTGATCAGACGTTAATTCTGTTGCGTTTGATCTGGGTTTGCACTTTTTTGCCAATTGGCGCCAAACGGATTCTTCCACCTTGTAAATAGAACAAGACAAGTTCAAAATTTAAAATAGTGAGGTTATGTTGTTTTCAAAAATATTATGAAAATGTCTAAGCTTTTGGAAGCAATGTAGGCCCTGATCAGACGCCTAGTTTTTCTGCATCTGAACTGGGCCTGCACTGTTTGCCATTTGGCGCTAAACTTTATGAACTTTAAGAAATGTGCGTATTTCAGCCTTTACCTTTTTCCTTATTTTTTATTTATGTGCTTATATATTCATTTATTTGTCTTTGATCCAAACAGAGATTGTTGGAACTTCATTGCGAAAATACGCCTATACAAATATATTGATTTTTTACCACCAACACTGAACATTTTCCGTTATTTTAATATTTCTGCACAAGACATAGGTTATTGTACTCGTTAGAACCGACTCGGCGAGGCGGTTCTGACGAGTACCCACAATCTATATTTTGTGCAGAAATAAGAAGAATATGTAACCCCTTAAATTCCAATTTTACTTTTTAAAATTGGGGATTAACGGGGTCAAATATGTATAGGTGTGTTTCAAGATGTGTTAGAAACACCATAAACACCCATTAAATGGTGGTTCTGAAGAGCGCCCACAAACAAGTAAATAGACGTGACTTGTCAAACAAATATCCCAGGATAAACGATTACCCTCTTGGTTCCCTACACCATATGCATCAGAATACCCCAAGTGTTTATTATCTCTAAACTGCCAGACATTAGGGTGTTATGCAATCTAAAATATGTCTTTAAATGTAAATATTATTGTGTGTGTTTATCCGAAGAAATCACTACTGATAAGAGAGGCCAATACCGCCATTAATTTGTGAATGAATAAAAAAAAATAAAATAAAGAATATTGGTCAAACATACGAGCTAAGAGGATTTTGATTGGTCCGTGCTCTTTCGCATTCACGCGGTTTATCTTCGCTTACCTGTCTTATTCTTATTGGTTGGAATTCTCTCGCAAAGAAACGCGTGTCACAGTTGTTACTTTTCGTAATATACTCATAAAGGTGAATTGTCTTGGTTGTCACTTTTTCGGTAGTTTGTTGCACCTCGTCACTTCGGCTTATATTCCGGTGGCAAAACGAAACAGCCTTCATTATTGTTTATTTTTGACATTTGAGGTCAACCAATGGAATTTCTTTTATTATAGCCAAAGGTATTTTCCCCATTGACTTTTAACGTATGTGTGAGTAACAGTATGTGTGATTGGTCACTTTTAATATGCACAATAACAATTATTGCACGCGGCAAATCCTTTTGTATGAATTCTGGAACAGCCATTTTGTACAGCTGATTTTCAACTGAATTGAAGTCTTCAATGATTTCAGAAATAGATATAGATCTAGTAGTATTATTATTTTAAGATGAGTCCAGGTAATTCCCCAATGCTTGCCCTTTCCCACAATAGTATTATTTTACCAGAAATTGTGTATTTATTCTGAATGGGCCAATATTTACATGTAAATTGCTGATAAGCAAAATGCTTTCAAGTTGTCCATAGAAGAACATGGTTTAGTTTATCCCTTGTCCTGCTATTCATGTACATCTCTGCCTTTGTAAACAGTGTGGAACCAGATCAGATGAATTCTGATGATGCCATCTGATCGGGGTCTGCAATGTTTGCCATTCAGTTTGTGAGTTTACGTATGTACATGAATAGTTTTATGTAGTTGCATTGGTTATTTAGGGGAACAAGAGTTGTCCCAGCCATTGTTCATTATGTCGGTCTGTGTCCCACATTCCGATACAGAAAATAGTTATTATATAAGGGATTTCGGTTAAAACCTGGAGTGAAACATTAATATTTTCCCTGTGCTGCAATATTTTATGTGCTGGTCCCAAGATTATGTAGTTTTAATAAGACCAATGTGTGTGAAGTTTTAATTATGTGTCCCAGCAACTAGTATGGTCATGCAGAGATGAGGCCTTGGTCTGGCGGTTTGTCTGATGTCTGAAGGAGCCAGGGATCAATTCAAGGACCTCGATTATTAAGCGCATAATATGCAAACCACTGTATCATACGGCTTCTTGACCAAGGTAAATTTATATATAAATTGTGAGAGGCAAATATACAGCTCGGTCGGTGAAGCTGAGCCGTCTGATCTGTATCTTTGTTATCTCAGTGACGTCTAATCTGCCTCTCTGTATTTTAGAATTTCTGTATTTATGTATTTATGTTAATATGATTTGTGCATGAGGTTGGAATAATTTCATATATTATCATGCACCGCCTGTCCGAAGAATTGTTGTCGTCGTCTGACATTTGTCGATTCATACCGACAAAGTCTTATCTATATTTATTATATTTATTCAGGGATAGTTATGACAGTTTGTATTGTCATGCTATGTTGAATATATGTAATATCAACTAGTCATATATATTTATTAGTATATTATAGTAGCTATGACAATTATTTGTATTTGTTGCAGGACACCCTTTTTCTCCTATTTTATAAATAAAATCAACTAGTCCGACTGAGTTACTCTATATCCCAAAATCCACCTGCGACAAATGGCGCCCACCATATCGGTTCAACGAATCCACTTGATAAACTGAGGGTGTTCTGGCTGTATGTGATGTCTGTGTCTTCATGATGTCTGATGTCCACTACTGTGTTTTATTCGTGATGTCTGATATTCTCTGCTGTGAATTATTGTTCGTGTATCTGTGATAAATATAGTTCTCACAACATATCTTTACTGCAGTACGCGAATATGGCCGGCCCCGTGAAAATTAAAATCTTAATTCTAATTTATATTTAAGCAAGCTTGCATAAATTTCAACATAACTACCATGCGCGTAGAGTATTATCTATAAACACTAGCTATCAACTAGTGATATTATAAAGACATCACTGTCAAGATGATGGTTCTTTCAACTTTGATTATTACGGCACATACGTGACAGCCTAACTGTTTCTATTTTATTATTTATCTCTTATCAGTATTATGTATATGTGCTTGTGTGTGTTTGTGCTATATTTTAACAGGATTTCTGTGTTGATGTATAGTAGTTAGATACAATGTTTCTTTTTCAGATAGCTTAATGCAATATAGACCTTTCATGATCTTTTTCTCATAGTTTGAAATGTCACTGCATTTACAAACAGAATTTGAGTATGCTGGTGATAGACTCTATCTAATTTCAGCTTAGTTGAGTAGTTTACAGTTAATCACTATCAATTATGATGTCTAATTGTTTGCATTATTTACACATTATATAGCTGTCTGTATTTGTATTAATTAGACACAGTGTAAATGTAAGTGTTAGTGTAACTGTAAGGCTTAGTGTAAATGCATGTTTCACAACTGCACTTATTTTTTTGCATGCCTTATTTCTAACACACTTCACTCCACAGGATGAATGCTGATGCCTGTAAGAGAATATTTTATTCTACTATTTTAGATTACCGTATTCGACCTATTTACCGCACATGCTCCTATAAGCGCACACCCAAGCTTTTTCTGGAAAAAATACACAAGCGCACACTTTACAGTAACCTCCTTACAAATTCATATGAGTTTTGCTGCATCTTTGACTCGGACAATCATATGTATATGTGGTGAACCCCTATGCTGAAATTCAACTCTATAAAATAAACATATCTGAAGCTTTTTTCTTATTTTTTTCGTACTGAGTGTGCGCTTATTAGGTAGATTTTTCACCACAATATTTTCATACAATTTTGAAAAATCTAAGCGCACGGTGCGGTAAATAGGTCGAATACGGTAATTAATTCCTGACTGTGATATTTTGGGTTCTATTGGAGATGTTACTTTTGTAGGTTGCCATACTCCCATGTAGCCTAGTTCTAGTGAATGCTTACCCCTCCTTGTTGCCTTGAATTTTGAATCCCAAGTGCACACTATGTGAACTGAGGTAGGTGATTTGTTTTGTACTAGAAATATGTTTATTTAAACTGTGATTCAGACCCTAGTTCTTCAGTATTTCAATATCATGGTTTTGACTAGAGTTTAATATCTGTCAACACTATTTCAGTCATTATATTTGTTATGAGTAAAAACAGAGTAGTGAAATATAATAAACGCCCAAATAATTTTGGAGGACCATTGAAGTATAAGCCTATCCTTGTGTCAGATAGCAAAGGAAATTATTTGAAACAGCATGCTCATATAATAGAGGAAAAAGGTTATTCAATTGATTTTGCTCTTTGTACAAAGATGGTATTCATCCAAATTCGGATCTAGCTTACTGTTGGATGAAAAAGATCATCACTCAAATATTTGTAGATTGCAAGTGAATTTAGCCTTGTAGTTTTTGTTCTTTGCTGATACTTATTGGGTGAAGGTGGCGCAGTAGGTAGGGTCTCTTCCCCGTCAGGTGCTTAACCTTCAGTCGACCATCAGTCAGGAACAATTACTGCATAGCCTCACTTGAGTCTTCCAACAGTTTGCTGTTTTATTTCTGGTCATTTTTTTTGTAAATTATCAGTACAAGTTCACTATTAGTGACAATATTATAATTTAAAGTATTTTCAAATACCCCGTTGAAATAAAGCATTATTTTTCATAATGTCTTTGAATAAATCTGAAGGAGCTACAGGTGGAGCAACGGGGAATGAAACTGATAAGGCACTGGAAGAAGCTTTGACAAAAGTTAAAGCTAGCTCTGAGTATAAAGTACTCAGTAAAGAAGATTATGATGCCCTTTTAGCATTAGCTAAGAAAAGTGCACTTGCTAGTACATCTCGGGTTACATTACCATCAGACCCAGTATCTGAGGCTGCTAAGCCCAAATTTACTTTTAATACTCTTACAAGTACTCCCCGGGCGGCATTACCTTCAAACCCAGTATCACAAGGTGCTAAACCTAAATTTACATTTAAAAATCCCCTTACTACACCTTCCCCTGTCCCAACAATGCATCAACCTTTTAATGCATCACAAGGTCAAAATGTCACTTATGTGCCACAAAATTTCTCTTTCCCCAAACTCCCCATTTTCAGTGGTTCGAAAGTACCACAAAAGGGAGAAGCTACATATGAAGTATGGAGCTTAGAGGTGAAATGTTTAAGAAATATTCAGGAATTACCTGAATATTCCTTATTACAATCTATAAGAAACTCTCTCAGAGGTTCTGCAAGAGATGTAATTATACCTCTTGGGGAAAATGCATCTGTTGATGAAATTTTAGCCAAATTAGAAGGGTTTTATGGTATTGTGAGCACAGGTGCAACCCTGATGCAAACATTTTATAATGACTTTCAGAAAGATTCTGAATCTATTGTGTCATATGGGACGCGTCTTGAGCAAACACTGTCAAGGGCAGTTAATCATGGCCACATTGAATTTTCAGCAAAAGATTCCATCCTTCGTAGTAAATTTTGGACTGGGCTTAAATCCCAGCAACTGAAAAATTCTACCCGTCATCTTTATGACAGTATTTTTGAATTTCAATCTTTGTTAAAAGAGATTCGAAAAGTAGAATCTGAGGAAGCCAGTTGCCTGAGACCTACTCAGAAACAAAAGGCCCAACAGCAGTCTGGACAGGCTGAAACTGAGTCCAAAGAGGACAAAATTTTAAAACAGCTGTCCGATTTAATGGGCAGAATGAAGTCTATGGAACAACGACTAGAAAATCAGCAGAAGTCTGCTTATAGTCAGTCGTCGTCCTACAGATCTTTTCAAGATCAGCGCGGCGGCTATACAAACTATAACCGTAGGAATTTCAGGCAGAGAGGCAATTTTCGTGGTGGTTATGGACGCGGTAGCTACAATAACACACATGGTGATTTTGGCCGGGGGTACCAGGGAAACACAATTGATTCCCAAAATGATACTTCGCGTGGCGGTTTTGGTGGTGGTCGGCCCAGAAGTAATTATCGCGGTGGCACTAGCGGCCGTGGTGCTAACCGTGGTAGTACTTCAAATGGTTCAGATCAACATTTAAACTTTTAACTTCCTCTGTTGAAGGGCGACCAGAGGAAGCTACCACCTATAGTAGCCCTAAGTCAAATCCCACTGTACTTGAAAGAATGATAGGTTCATCTAATGAAAGTGATATTAATATCTGTGGTGTCAATACATGTGGCTTAATAGATACAGGCTCAATGATTAGTTCAGTTTCACAATCATTTTATGAATCTTTGAGTCCAAAACCAAGTTTACATGATATTTCGGAATTTGGTCTGTCAGTCACAACTGCCAATGGTAGTAAGATTCCATACATTGGCTATATTGAAGCAGATATTAAGATTCCACATTTTGGAGCCTTATCTGACAAGATACCTATGTTAGTTGTTTCAGATACTTCGTACAATAGTAAAGTTCCATCTTTGATTGGTACTAATATTATTAATCGCTGTAGGAACTCAAAGTATAGTTCCTCACAAGTTTTAGAGGAATCAGTCCCTGAGGAATGGCAGTTAGCTTTTGATAATATATGTGATGACAATATACCAGTCAAAACTACAAACAACTTTGGTATTCGTTTAGCTCCCGGTGAGATTAAAACTGTGCATGGGATAGCAAGAAATGTAGGTCATTTTAACACTGCGGTTACAGAGCATACAGACACCTCTTTATCAGGTGATTTGACCATTTGTCCTCGTGTTGTTGAATTGAAACATTCTGGTACGACTAATAGAATTCCAGTCCGTGTTTGTAATTTGTCTGCTCATGTGATTGAGATTCCTCCAAAATCTCTTCTCTGTTGTTTGAATGGTGTAAAGGTAGTTGATTCTTGGACTCCTGATTTATCACAAAAACAGGAAGAAAACTTAAATTCAACATCTTTTGAAGATTTAGGCGTCACTGTTGACACTGAAAATCTTACTTCGGATCAGGAAGAGCAGGCAAAGGTTGTATTAAATAGATGGTCTTGTATATTTTCTAAAGGTATAACAGACCTTGGCAAAGCAGACATTGTTAAGCATGAGATAAAACTTAATGATGAAACTCCTTTCAAAGAGCCTTATCGTAGAATTCCTCCAGCCCTTTATGAGGAAGTTCGTATACATCTTAAAGAAATGTTAGAAGCAGGTGCAATAAGGGAGTCACAAAGTCCATTTTCGTCCAATGTCGTGCTTGTTAGAAAAAAAGATGGCTCATTACGCTTTTGCGTAGATTTTCGCAAATTAAATAGCCGTACAGTTAAAGATGCATACTCATTGCCTCGTATTGATGACACTATAGATACACTTCTAGGGGCAAAATTCTTCTCAAAATTAGACTTGCGCAGTGGATATTGGCAAGTTGAAATGAAAGAAGAAGACAAACATAAAACAGCCTTCAGCGTAGGAAACCTGGGATTTTACGAATGTAATCGCATGGCATTCGGGTTAACTAACGCACCGGCAACATTTCAACGTCTTATGGAGCGCACTATGGGGGAACTCAATTTGAAGGAATGTCTAATCTTTTTAGATGATATCTTAATTTTCTCTGAAAATTTTGAGGATCATCTAGACAGATTGGAAGCTGTTTTTAGCAGATTAAGGCAACATGGTCTTAAGTTAAAGCCCTCAAAGTGCGAATTCTTTAAGACGAATGTTAAATATCTGGGACATGTGGTAAGTGAAGAGGGAGTAAAAACTGACCCAGACAAAATAGAGGCATTAGCTTCTTGGCCCGCACCAAGTAACGTAAAAGAATTACGGTCATTTTTAGGCTTCACGGGCTACTATAGGAGGTTTATAAGGGATTATGCCAAAATCGTTAAACCCTTAAATGATTTACTTGTGGGCCATTGTACCCATAAAGTTCCCAGACAGAAGAAGAAGAAGAAGGAGTCTGTTCCTTGGCAGTGGGGTGATGCTCAAGAGTTTGCTTTTAATTCCCTTAAAGAAAAACTGTCCTCTCCTCCTATTTTAGCATATGCAGATTTTTCAAAACCTTTTATTCTGCATACTGACGCCAGTACTGAAGGGCTTGGTGCTGTTCTTTATCAAGAACAAGACGGTCTGGAACGCGTTATTGCGTATGCTAGTAGAGGCCTTAGGAATAGTGAAAAGCACTATCCTGCACATAAGTTGGAATTTCTTTGTCTGAAATGGGCAGTGACTGACAAATTCCATGACTATCTCTATGGAAATCAGTTCACTGTCTATACAGACAACAATCCCTTAACTTATGTTTTGTCTACAGCCAAATTAGATGCAACAAGTCATCGGTGGCTAGCATCTCTTGGTAGTTTCAATTTTAAATTAGTTTACAGAAGTGGTAAATCCAATGGAGATGCAGATGGACTCTCTAGAAGACCTCAGGATACAGAGGAATTATTTCCAGATGTTATTTCGGCAATTTGTGATGCCCTTACTGTATCACGTGACAGTTGTCCTTTGGCCGAAAATTCAGTTGTTACTAGTCATGCAACTATTCTGGATTCTGTTGATCCTCATTTAGATCATTCAGTAGATTCTACTGATATTAGTACTGTTGACTGGGCAAAGGAACAAGCTTCCGATCCAACCATTGGCAGAGTCATGTATTTGATCAAAGGTGGTTATAAACCACAAGATATTGATCGAAAGTCTGAAAGTTCAGAGGTTTCGAAATACTTTCGAGAATGGAACAAGTTATCTTTGTGTGACAACATTTTGTACAGGTTTACTGTACTGAATGGTGTTGACACAAAACAACTTGTATTACCTGTTCGCTTTCATAGCATTGTGTTACAACATTTACATGATGATGTCGGTCATCAGGGCCGTGATCGCACTCTGTCATTGGTTCGTTCACGTTTTTATTGGCCTGGTTTAGAAGCAGATGTGGTAAACAAGGTACAGAATTGTGAAAAATGCATAAGAAGAAAGAGTATTCCAGCTCCTGGTGCTGAACTATGCAATATAGTCAGTACACAGCCCATGGAATTATTATGTATTGATTTCCTTACGTTGGAAAGGTCTAAGGGCGGCTTTGAAAACATCCTGGTCATTACAGACCATTTTACAAGGTACGCCCAGGCATTTCCAACTAGAAATCAAGAAGCCAAAACCACTGCAAAAGTTCTCTTCGACAATTTCATTGTTCATTATGGCTTCCCTGCTCGTTTACATAGCGATCAGGGAAGAAATTTTGAAAGCAATGTCATTAGTGAACTTTGCAGCCTGGCTAGTATTGAAAAATCTAGAACTACACCATACCACCCTATGGGGAATGGTATGGTGGAAAGGTTCAATCAGACCTTATTAAATATGTTGGGTACCTTAGAGAGCCATCAGAAGGATGACTGGAAATCATATGTAGCTCCATTGGTACACTCATACAATGCTACTCGCCATGACAGTACTGGTTATAGTCCTTTCTTCCTTATGTTTGGAAGACACCCCAGACTTGCTATTGACGCCTATTTAGGTCTGAAGTCCCCGGAGGAGCAGAAAGTCCGTACTAAGGAGCATTATGCAACAAAACTGAATAAACGCCTTCAGTTTGCATATAAAGTTGCTTCAAATGAAGCACGTAAAAGTGCTTACAGGAATAAGAGACACTATGATCTCAAAGTCAGAGAAGCAACTTTAGATGTAGGCGACAGAGTCTTAGTAAGGCAAGTTGGCTTTCGGGGAAGGCATAAGATAGCGGACAGATGGGAGAAAACACCATATGTAGTTGTTAAAATCCCCAATAAAAATGTCCCTGTCTACAAGGTCCAAAAGGAATCTGGTGACCATGTGGTCAAAACTCTACACCGGAATATGCTACTACCGTTTAGTGCTATTCCGGCAAAATCTGATAATTCAGATTCTCAAGCAAGGCCTCTACGATCTAGAAGGGTTGCCACCAATCAGCGGGATACATTTTCAGGTGATTCAGAATCAAGTCATTCTGATTCTGACACAAATACACCTTTTATTTACCCCGTCCTGCAACCTAGGCGTGGAAGGTCTCAGCAAAGGAGTAGAGTTCCTTCTTCTATTTCAGATCATGGTCCTAATACTCAATTATCAGGTTCCTTATCTGATCTTGATTCAGTGCAGACAACTGATGGTACTCCAGATGCATTTCTCGTGGATGACACTACACACCCTTATTCAATAGGGACTGACTCAGATCAGTCACATCCACCAGAAGCATCTGAATTACCAGCAGCAATGCCTCCATCCCCGAGAAGGTCGACCAGAGTAAGAAAAGCTCCTAACCGCTATGGCGAATGGGTCAGCAGCCAGATACTGATTGAAAACCCAGATGTACAGGAGTACTTTGTTTAAATATGTATTTTATTTGTGTTTTATTTACATTTTCCCACTCAGGGGAGAATGTCACAGTCAGTGAAATTATTTGTATTTGCAAATAAGTGTTTTATATACATTTTCCCATCCAGGGGAGGATGTCAGTCAGTGAATTTATGTGTATTTGCAATTAAGTGTCTGAATGTCTCTTTGATTGTTGTGGTTAGATCCATTACAGTCTTAAGATACATTATATATTAACATTGTGTATTTGCAAATCCTTGTCTGTGTATGTTTCTGTGGTTGTTGTGGTAAGCTCTATAGCAATCATAAGATACATTGTATTTTATATGTAAAAGTCTGTTTAAATGGGGATAGTAGCTGTGTTATAACTCACAACCTCCTGGATGTTCATGTTGATTTACTATGTTTCATGAACTGTTCAGGAATAGTTCAGTTATGAAGTGTTTTCTTTAAACGTTGGAAATCATGAGATACATTATTGTATTCATATAAAGTGTAAAAAGTAGAATACTGTGTGGAGCAATTTTTGCTGATATTGATTCTTCAGAATCATTTAACTGATTGGTATTCTTATAATGTGTACACTTCAGGTAGTGTATAGTTTTTTATTTTTTTTTTCATATCACATCCAGCGTCGTGTTTTCCATAATTTGTTGATATTGAAAATGTCAGGAGACATTTTATTCTAAGCAGGGGAGAATGTCACAGTTGTTACTTTTCGTAATATACTCATAAAGGTGAATTGTCTTGGTTGTCACTTTTTCGGTAGTTTGTTGCACCTCGTCACTTCGGCTTATATTCCGGTGGCAAAACGAAACAGCCTTCATTATTGTTTATTTTTGACATTTGAGGTCAACCAATGGAATTTCTTTTATTATAGCCAAAGGTATTTTCCCCATTGACTTTTAACGTATGTGTGAGTAACAGTATGTGTGATTGGTCACTTTTAATATGCACAATAACAATTATTGCACGCGGCAAATCCTTTTGTATGAATTCTGGAACAGCCATTTTGTACAGCTGATTTTCAACTGAATTGAAGTCTTCAATGATTTCAGAAATAGATATAGATCTAGTAGTATTATTATTTTAAGATGAGTCCAGGTAATTCCCCAATGCTTGCCCTTTCCCACAATAGTATTATTTTACCAGAAATTGTGTATTTATTCTGAATGGGCCAATATTTACATGTAAATTGCTGATAAGCAAAATGCTTTCAAGTTGTCCATAGAAGAACATGGTTTAGTTTATCCCTTGTCCTGCTATTCATGTACATCTCTGCCTTTGTAAACAGTGTGGAACCAGATCAGATGAATTCTGATGATGCCATCTGATCGGGGTCTGCAATGTTTGCCATTCAGTTTGTGAGTTTACGTATGTACATGAATAGTTTTATGTAGTTGCATTGGTTATTTAGGGGAACAAGAGTTGTCCCAGCCATTGTTCATTATGTCGGTCTGTGTCCCACATTCCGATACAGAAAATAGTTATTATATAAGGGATTTCGGTTAAAACCTGGAGTGAAACATTAATATTTTCCCTGTGCTGCAATATTTTATGTGCTGGTCCCAAGATTATGTAGTTTTAATAAGACCAATGTGTGTGAAGTTTTAATTATGTGTCCCAGCAACTAGTATGGTCATGCAGAGATGAGGCCTTGGTCTGGCGGTTTGTCTGATGTCTGAAGGAGCCAGGGATCAATTCAAGGACCTCGATTATTAAGCGCATAATATGCAAACCACTGTATCATACGGCTTCTTGACCAAGGTAAATTTATATATAAATTGTGAGAGGCAAATATACAGCTCGGTCGGTGAAGCTGAGCCGTCTGATCTGTATCTTTGTTATCTCAGTGACGTCTAATCTGCCTCTCTGTATTTTAGAATTTCTGTATTTATGTATTTATGTTAATATGATTTGTGCATGAGGTTGGAATAATTTCATATATTATCATGCACCGGCTGTCCGAAGAATTGTTGTCGTCGTCTGACATTTGTCGATTCATACCGACAAAGTCTTATCTATATTTATTATATTTATTCAGGGATAGTTATGACAGTTTGTATTGTCATGCTATGTTGAATATATGTAATATCAACTAGTCATATATATTTATTAGTATATTATAGTAGCTATGACAATTATTTGTATTTGTTGCAGGACACCCTTTTTCTCCTATTTTATAAATAAAATCAACAAGTCCGACTGAGTTACTCTATATCCCAAAATCCACCTGCGACACGCGTATTGAGTTAACCTAACGCGTTACGAATAATCACTTTCATTGGTTGATATTAAACGCGTTGCAATCGCGTATGAACGCGATGAACCGCGTATTGAAACCCGAAAATTTTACACGCACGCAATGCGCGTATGTCCCGCGGACAAAACGCGAAAATGGTTAGGTTCTTCTCGAGCTTAACTGTACATGCTTCTTTTAAAAGCAAACTTTATAACATACCAAAGTCTGTGTCCCAGAGGTTGGTCTACAAAACCAAAGACTAGTGAATACGAAATGATAGTAATTTCACACTGATTATACCCTCTAATATAGCTCGGAAATCTGGAATATGCACCTCTTTGAACTTGCAAATACACATTCGCAACCACTTTTCTGTCAGTATGCTGACACTTTTTTGGATCGACTGTATCACAATCGATGAAATAAAAAGCTTTATCATATGACGTCGCTTCTTTGAGTGTAATCACGCAATGTAATAAATTCGATGATCCACTAGTGGATTCAATATGCAAATTAGTAAGAAACACTTCTTAACGTTACATGCATAACAGTCTTTATGACGTCGCGTTTACTAATGGCGGGGTATAAACATTTCTGTTAAAAGTCGCGAATAAAATGTGTTTGAATGTCGTATGATAAACAGAATCTTGCATTCGTGCTCATGTATTATTGAATTTATTAAACTCGTTGAAGGAAAGGGATAAAATGCTCGGCAAGGCCTCGCATTTTATCCCTTTTCCTCAACTCGTTTAATAAATTCAATAATACATGAACACTGATGTAAGATCCTGTATATAATTGGTATGTTCGATCTATTTACTTTATGAACGCGCATGTCTTTCTGTTTACTTTTCAATAGTTTTACATTTCACATAGCAATTCTTCATTTGCAGAATTCATGAATGGAAAACATTGTTGATCTTGCGGATGAATATATGTTAGCGAGCTTTGAGATATTTATCCCGTGAATGCTTTGCGCATACACATTTCTTCAGCTTATTTAACACATAGCTGTGTTACTGTCAACCTTTGTTTGATTTGATGTTTAACGTTCCCGTCAACACTATATAGGTCATTTTGGAGTTGTTGCTTCCAGTTTTGTGGGACGTTTATCCGACATTGAGATGAAATGACATCTCAAGCCCTGTCGCCCAATGAAACCAATAGGGTTTATAAGCATGGACGGTCCGACTCGCACCGCTTTGCCTGGGCAGACTTAGACTTGTTATCGTGGAATGGTTTACCAGCAGTCTTGTACGGTCGGATTCAGCTCTGCGTAGAAGCATCATGTAGCCCGTTTATTTCCCCAAGCCCCAATGAGCGGGGCCGATTACTGCCAACCCATCATATCAAGAGCCAAGAGTGAAGAACAACTGATATTTGCGGAATCTGGTTATTTATATTCAAAGCTGTTACTTTTTCTTTCTTATTTTTTTTCAACCAAGCGTCACAAATGTACGGAACCCGGAAAGGGACATGTGCACAAGATAATATCTTGTTAGCACACTGATTTAATATCTTGTGCACGCAGGATATTATCTTGTTCGCACAAGATATTATCTTGTTTGCACAACATATATCTTGGGAAGTTGTGCGAACAAGATATTATTTTGTTTGCACAACATATTATCTTGTGCGCACAAGATATTAAGTTGTGCGACAAGATGTGCGCACAAGATCATATGTTGCCCGAACTAGATAATATCTTGTCCGCACAACTTATAATAAAAAATAATGCCCCTTCCCGGGTTCCGTATAAATGTCTCGTTGAAAATAAAATGCGAACAGTGCATGATGGCTGATAATAGGCTTCAGTGCTATTGCACATCGGACTACGGTCCAGTTTATTCTTGATAACATTAACCAGAAAAACTGCATCTGAAAATTTCGATTTTGTTTACATCAGGAAAACACGCCTATATAATTATGACCCCCTTAAACCCCACTTTTATATAGTAAAACTGGGGTTTACAGGGGTAAACCTCATTTTTTCTTATTTCTGCTCAAAATATAGATTCTTGGTACAAGTAAGAACTGCCTCATAGAGGCGGTTATAACAAGTACCCACAAATATTTCTGCTCTAAAATATAGAGCCGGTTCTAACGTGTGCCCAGAATCTAAACTTTGAGCAGAAATAAGAAAAATATAACAATTTGTCATCTGAAATTTGTTGTTTTCGGGGGGGGGGGGGGGATAAATTTACACTGTATTTGTATAGGCGTGTTTATATAATGGCATCGTCTACTGATTCTTCTTGCTAACTTTTTAAATATATATTTGCATACAGGCAAACAATGTAGACCCTGACCAGACGGCACCCTGCTCCTAAAGGAACAGCATAACGAAGACACGCCTTTATATTTTTTACCCCCTTGAACCCCACTTTTATATAGTAAAACTAGGGTTTACAGGGGTAAACCTTATTTTTCTTATTTCTGTTATAAAATATAGATTGTGGGTACTCGTTAGAACCGCCTCGATGAGGCGGTTCTAACGAGTACCCACAATCGATATTTTAGAGCAGAAATAAGAAAAATATCACAATTTTCTATCTTAAAAGTTTCCTTTTTTCGGCAATAAAGGTCACAATGTATTTGTATAGGCGTGTTTTCGTACTGAACCAGCACACAACAATGAAGACCACGATTGTCGTGATTGGCATCCTTATGCTCCTGCTAAAATTATCTACTGAAACACATGCATTTATATCCTTGTCTAACGTTTTCGATGCGAGAAAATGACGTTACACCGTCTAACGTCAAGTAAATCGACTATTGACGTCATAAATTGGCAGTTTTTAATGACGTCACTCGTCACGCTCTTCCGAGCTGTGATTTGTTGCAGAATAAAACACAGTTATTTTCCATTGCCTATATACGCGCGTTGTATTAGAATATCTTAAAATATTCCAAGGAAAGTGCATGTAAAGCGCAATAGCTACATTGTAAAATACTGAAGTCCACGTGACCATCACTGATTCGTAAGATATCTAGGTTTTGGCTCTTTGTTTGATTTGAGATTTAACGTCCCCGTCAACACCGGAGAGGTCATTTTGGGGACGTTGCTTCCAATTTTTGTGGGACTTTTACCCGACATTGAGATGAAATGACATCTCAAGCCATGTCACCCAATGAAACCACTAGGGTTTGTAAGCACGGGCAGTCCGACCCACGCCGCTTTGCCTGGGCAGGCTTAGATCCTCTAAGCGATTTACCAGTACTAGTGTGCGGGTCGGTTTCAGATCTGCGTGGAAGCAGCATCCCATCTATTTCTTCAAGCTTCGATGGGCGGGGGTCGTAAGATATCTATATTGTAGGTAGTGGTTATTTATAAGAAATAGCCGTGTTATTGTACGAGGGTTATATATAGAGTCTGGATTGGAATCATGTGTTGGGTTTGGCACAACTTAGAGTCTGATCATGGTCTATGCAGCAGATGGATTTTAGGGCCAGACACAGCGTCTAACCAGGGTCTGCACTGTTTGATACCGTAGAGAAAGGCAAGAAAAAACAAACAAAAAAAAAAAAAAAAAAAAAAAAAAAAAAAAAAGAAATAGTCTATGCCACCGTTCACGATCATTTTTTACAGCCTACACTCAGAGACAATTGATCCTCCAGTGAGTGCTTTCGGTGCTTTGATTACGACACGAAACCTCGAGTACTTCCAGTTGGAACCTCTTTGAACATGCAAATATGCATGCGCAACCACTTCTCTGGGAGTTTCCCGACAAACCTTTTAAGACGGTTGTAATTCTTCAAATGAGCATGAAACGAAACAGCTTATGATTATATACCCTAAAATCTCGTACCATTATAGAAGGGGCTTGGATAAATAGACAGGGTTGCATGATGCTTCCACACAGAGCTGAAACCGACCGCGCATAAGTACTGGTAAAGAATATCTAGGTCTCCCCAGGCCAAGTTATGCGAATGAGACCGTTTCAATGGGCGGCATGGTTTGAGATGTTATTTCATCTCAATATCGGGTAATAGCCCAACAAAATTGGACACAGCAGCGTTGCCAAAATGACCCAAATAGTGTTATCGGAGTTGTTTATCTTGACGTGTGAGCCCAAAGGAGACGCGGGTCAGACTGCGCAGATGCACAACCTGAATCCTTGTCTTTACCATGCGCTTAAGGGGAATGGGTACAATTTCAAGGGAAGGCAACTCCTTCAAAAGTATTTTTGTCTCTCATGTCAATAGGGGTCAATGCTTAAAGGAAAGAATCCGCTCCTGGGAAAAATGGGTCTAATCTTTTTCCGTGGGACAGAGTTTATAGAAAAGCGAACAGGAAGTCCTGAAAGTTGCCTCCCTTTAAAAAATCGCGGAAAATCTGCCAGGTGTTCCCGAGCCCCTAAATGGATGTCAGTTGATCCCAAGCGTCTTCTTGTAGGTAGTTCGGTTGGCAAAATTGGCGTCATATCTCTAGACCTAGAATTGTTTTAAGGGGATTGGGAATACCTTCAGGGGAGACAACGCCTGCAAAATTAGTCTTGTCCCTCCGGTCAATAGGGGTCAACTCTTAAAAGAAAGAATTAGCTCCTCAGGAGCAAATTCTTTCCTTTAAGAGTAGACCCCTTTTTCAGTGGGGCTTCGCTTATAGAATAACGGACAGGAAGTCCCGAAAGTTGTCTCTCTGACAAAATGGCGGAAAAATCTGCCAGGTGTTCCCATTCCCCTTCGAATTAAATTTATCGATGTTTTCTTATTTCCAATCCAAACATAGATTGTGGGTACGCCTTAGAACGGCCTTTCTATCGGGTACATACAATCCTAAAGACTGATTGTGCTTGCTCGTCAGTACCGCCTCAATGAGGTGATTCTACATTACGAAAACACGACTATTCAAATACATTGTAACCTTTATCGCCGAAAAAATGATCTTAAAATAAGAAAAATAAGGTTTACCCCTGTAAACCCCAGTTTTCTATATAAAAGTGGGGTTCAAGGGTGTCAGAATGATATAAGTGTGTTTTCGTGATGAGCGGTTCACACAATCTATATTTTGATTAAACATCACGAAAACATACCTATATAATTTGACCACCTTGAACCCTACTTTATATAGTAAAACTGGGGTTTACAGGGGTATACCTTATTTTTCTTATTTCTGCTCTTAAATATAGATTGTTGGTATTCGTTCTAACGAGTACCCACAATATATATTTTGAGCTGAATAAGAAAAATATCACTTTTTTTTTTCATCTGAAAATTTTCATTTTTTTCGGCAGTAAAACTTACAACGTATTTGTATAGGCATGTTTTCAAATGCGTAGATTGTGTGTTCGCGATAGAACCGCATTGCTGAGGTACACAATCCCATTTATAGATTGTGGATGCTTTAAAACCGCCTCACTGAGGCGATACTAATTGAACATACAATCAATGTTTTGCCCATCGGGGCTTGAAGAAATAGATGGGCTGCATGGTGCTTCCATGCAGAGCTGAAACCGACCCGCACACGAGTACTGGTAAACCGCTTAGAGAACCTTAGCTTGCCCAGGCAAAGCGGTGCGAGTCGGACCATCCATGCTTATAAACCCATTTGGTTTCATTGGGCGACAGGGCTTGAGATGTCATTTCATCTCAATGTCGGGTAAAAGTCCCACAAAATTGGAAGCAACGTCTCAAAAATGACGTTTACAGTGTTAAACCTCAGATCAAACAAACAATCGATGTTTTGAGCAAACATAGATTGTAGATGCTCGTAAGAACCGCCTCATTGAGGTGATACTAAAGGATACACACAATCAATGTTTTGAACAAAATCAGAAAAATAGTATAAACCATTGTAAAAACTTCTTTTCTCCATATAAAGTTGGATATTACGCGGACTCGTTAACATCATTTGTTGTTTTTGTGGCACAATCGCTGTTTTTGTTATTATTTTTTAATGTACGCCTGATTACACTCTTCTGGAGTCCATGTCTGTTGATCTGAACATTGATATTTTCCATTCTGTCTCTGGACTAAAAATTTTGGATTAACGCTTTGGTACTAAGACCTAAACTACTTATCACATGACGTCGTTGATGAGCAGCGGATAACGCCGTGTAATAAAAACCGTATGACCACTCGTGTAATAAAAACCGTATGACCACTCGTGTAATAACACTTTGGCGGGATTAAGTAACGTCATGACGACGTCCATGTCAACCATGCATATTTTGTGGAAAATTTGTCAAATTTAAAGGCGATAAAATCCAATTTAAAGTGGCTATATGATAAACAGAATCTTACACTCGTGGTCAGTTCATATGAAATTTATTGAAATTTATGAAACTCGCCAAAGGCTCGTTTCATAAATATCATATGAAATGACCACTCGTGTAAGATTCTCTATTTATTTTGTCGTCCGGGTAAGAATCGCCTCATCAAGGCGAGGTCAACGTGAACCCGCACTTGAACAAAGGCAATAACATATACAGGCTACCCCTGGGTAAATCCCAATGTTGTGTCTGTCTACAGGCGGTGGGGGATGGGGTTCATGTCTAGGAATACACATTTCACGGACGCTGTTTTGATACGGTTCAGTCAGGTTTAAAGCCACATTCATGTAATGAAGACCACTGCAAACCCCATTTTATATTGGGACAGCGGGCCCCATTAGTCTCGTACTAGCTTGAAGTATTTTGTGACCTGATGTTTCCACCAAATTATAAATGGCTTTAAAGTGTAATTTTAAATGTTCGTATTATATTCGTTTTTTAAATGTTCGTTAGTAATTATACATTACGAAAACACGCCTTTACAAATACATTGTAACCTTTATCGTAGAAAAAAAAATGAAAATTTTAAGATGAAAAATTGTGATATTTTTCTTATTTCTGTTCAAAATATAGATCGTGGATACCTCATCGAGGCGGTTCTACCGAGTATCCACAATCTATATTTTAGAGCAGAAATAAGAAAAATAAGGTTTACCCCTGCAAACTCCAGTTTTACTTTATAAAAGTTGGGTTCGAGAGTGTCAAAATTATATAGGCGTGTTTTCGTGATGTATGTTTGATTTATAAAAGTATACCTGTGCTCAGGGTTTGTCCCAACCGACATGGAAACTAGAAACTGAGAAGTAATTTCGGCGATCAAATATGGATCAAAAGAGCCTTCGACGAAAATCAACATAGATGAGCTGCGGCATCTAATTACGTGATGTACCAATTATTTAACTGATTAATGTCTAACTGAAAATTTTATTTGCCTAACGTCTAGCTTTTTGTACAGAGAAACTGGGGTTTACGGGGGTATAAATTATTTTTCAAGACATCCACAACCCTATGTTTGCAGCGAGTGAGTGTTTGAGTTTTACGTCCCACCAACACCTAAGGTCATACGGAGCGTTACCTCGGTATAAAGACTCATCCGAAAGGCTGGAGAAGCCCGGAGTCGATCCTGCAATCCCTCGTTTACAAGGCGAGTAGCGTAACCACTACACCACGGAGGCTTCTATCCTATATGTTTGCAGTAAAAATAAGAAAACAATATCGCAGATTTTCATCAGAAAAGTGGCAATTTTGGAGCTGTGAAAAAAATGCACTAAATGTCGTAATAAAAGAGTCATTTAAGCAATGTTCAAAATGATAATGCTTCCAAAGGATAACCCTTTTATAGAGCGTATGTAGCTTCACTACAGCTGGTGTGTGGGAATGTGTGGCGGCGGTAAAACGTCTCCCTGCCCTACATCATAGTGTAGATTATATTTTCTTGTCCTTTGGGATCATTGATTCCATTATGGAATTTTGAAAATATCTGAGGGTCACTGAGGAGGCCTAATTGGCCGAAACTAGCTAGTCTGGCCCAGAAAACATGTTCATTTCATATATTTCAGTTCTGTGGTGTATTCCTTGCTTCCAAAGGATAACCCTTTTATAGAACGTATTCTTTAACCCTTTTTATACCAACTTGAATCTTCCTCCTTATTATAAAGCAGGACTCCATTTCAAAATAAAGGGGTGTCAGGTTGTGTTTTCATCAAAATTTATTTGGAAAATGGCTTAACTTTTCGCGAACAGTGTAGGCCCTGATCAGACGCCGCGTTCCGCAGCGTCTGATCTGGGTCTGCACTGTTTGCCCTGGTACCCGTTTTGGGGTTAATGTGGGTTAAATAGGTTAATCTGGACATGTAGCAACAACGTCACGGTATGATTTACGCGCAAATCATTACGAAAACAAACCTATACAATTGCATTGTAAACGTTACCGCCGGAAATACGAAAATTTAAAGATGAAAAAATGTGATATTTATTTCTGCTCTAAAATATAGAATGGGGGTACCGTTAGAACCGCCTCATCGAGGCGGTTCTAACGATTACCTACAATCTATATTTTTGAACAGAAATAAGTACCTACAATCAATATTTTAGAACAAAAATATGAAAATGAAGGTTTACCACAGTATATACAATAAACCTGATAGATCTATCATTTTTTAATTTCGATACACTTGTTTCTGATCATGATATTGACACTAACACTCCTGATACATGTGATTGTAGAAGTTCAGTGTATTGCTATCCTCCTGCTGGTCATATTATTACTGGCAATTGAAAAAATATTCCCGATTCTAGGATACGTAATATAATTTCTAAAGGACCGAAATATCGATTTGTTTCTAAAATTGATTTCAATAAATGTAGAGATAAAAAAGCTGCTGCCTTGAATGAATTTGGTAATTGATGGTGTATACGAGAGTATTTGAGCATACAGCTCTGAAATAATGGAAACTTAGCATTCTGAAATAAGTGAACAAACGCATTTCTTTTTATTCGCAAAATACGAACGTATTACCTCCTAAACCTAAGACGCTTTTACGTCACCTTAAACTAGGTATTCAAGAATTTCATAGGAAGTTTGTTTTGTCTCCAGCTGATAAGGTCGCTAACAATGTGGTCGTTGTTTGACGGCTTTACTATGTTAACACTCTTCAGCAAGAACTTGGTGGTACTAAGGCCTATGAACTTCAGCCTTTAGCTGTAGAGATGGCTTTAGTTGATGACAACAGTTGTCATTCAGCCACCAAGTTTGCAGTCTGTGTTACAGAAGGCCAAGACAAGCTTCCTACGTTATATTGGGTACCTAAACTTCATAAAAGACCATACAAGGCACGTTTATTTTTGCAAATTCAAGCTCTTGTACTACCACTGCACTCTCCAAATTATTAACTTCATGTTTTACTGCCATAAAAAAAATGTGGTAAAATATTGCGACAAAGTATTCGATTTTTGGTCTATACAAAATTCTAAATTTAATGAAGTTTTAAATAAATTGTAATCCAGGCGTTTTCGTGCTTCAAGTCTGTGTACTCATGATTTTTCCACCCTTTACACTACACGTCCTCATAATCTTATAAGAGAAAAACTTAATGATTTAATTGAATGGACATTTCATAGGGAAGACTCCCTCTATCTTGCATGTAATGTAAGAAATGCGTTTTTCACTTCTGAAGAGCACAAAAACTATGTTTTGTGGTCATGTCAGAAGGTGTGTGAAGCTCTCACCTTTCTACTTGGCAATATTTACATAAGATTTGGTTCTAATGGTTCTAAGTTATTTAGACAAGTTGTGGGTATTCCGATGGGTACTAATTGCGCACAACTTGTGGCTGATCTGCTTTTGTTTTGTTATGAGAGAGACTTCATGATGTCTCTTTCTGATGATAACCAGTTTGAAATCATTAAAGCTTTTAGCTCCACTTCTAGATATTTGGATGATTTATTATATTGATAATAGCTGTTTCGATGGTTTGTTCAGTCAAATTTACCCCCCAGAACTTCAGTTAAATAAAGCATGCTTCTGATACCGAGGCCCCGTTTTTGGATTTACATCTTTATATTGTGGATGGGTTTATTTCTTGCAAAATTTATGATAAACGCGATGGTTTTGATTTTCAGATCGTACTCGTTCCATTTTTGGATGGAGATGTTCCAGGTACGCCATCCTATGACGTTTATATTTCACAATTAATTCTATTTGCCAGAGTGTGTAGTCGTGTAACTGACTTCAACACTCGTAATAAATTGTTAACGGCTTATATTGGACTCTTCCGGTAGGGGGTTTGTCAGGATTCCATATTCATAGAAAATGGCTGTAAACGACATAGTTATAAAAGGAGATTGGGGACGTTTCAATGTATAACTGTTCGTTTAAGAAGTTTGTTTTAGAATATTGAGGTAAATGGTGATAAGTAAAGTGATTACTTGTGTTTAAGTGTACCTGATACCCATTCACAAATATTGGTTATGTCTATATAGGGTTGGGGTGAAGAAGAGCGGGAATTTTTCGAAGAAGATCTCGATCGCTCGGGTGGTCTTGCCGCTGCCCCCGGCGTCGTTCAGGTAGCTGAGCTGATGCCGGGTAAGGGGGTCGTCATATGGTGGCGCGGTACTTGGAGGGAGGTCGAATTTTGTTGCTACATACTTGGGCTTGGCATAGTAGTTGGCGTGTTTCATGGGGATATAGAGCTTCTCGCCCTTGTCACGCCATTGTGCCGGGGTGATCGGGGGAGTTAGGGCTCCCCCAGGAAGCAGTCGAAGCACAGGTCCTCCACAGATTCGCAAAACCTTGGGTCGATGTAGGCCCCGATCCCTTCAAGCTTGTGGAGAGCCGTCTTCCGGGCGTAGAGGCTGTCGTTGGCGACTCTCACGACCTCCTCTGGCTCGAACTTCCGCAGCATCGAAAGGCGGTTGATGTGGGCGTATGCCAGCATGCTCGCCCTCAGGTGGATATACTGGGGTTGGGAGCCCTCGTAGTAAGTGAGGATGTGACCCAACTCACACGCCACTGGCGCTCCAACCAAAGTGCCTGAGCTGCGGGTGTCCCGGGCAAGGAAGTCGAGCTCACCCTGGTCGATCACCAGCCCCCTTGTCAGCCTTTTTCAATCAACCATGCTGCCCTGGGTGAATTTGCCGATGATGACACAGGTCTGGTCCCTATCCTCGAGCAACCAGACATCTTTTTGGGTCTTGACGGAGATGATCACCTCCCGAACCTTCAGAGACTTCAGCGGGCCCGACTCTGTGAGGAAGGCAAGAAGCTGTGTCGGGGCCCAACCACATCCTTTTCCTCTGAAATGCCTTCCAAACCAGGCGGGGACGACATGATGGCAGGCATTAAACTCCCATTCTTAAATCTCGGCGAAGCCTGTGTCTATGTCTTTGGTGAGAGCGCCATTAATGGCTACACGGATCATGCGATTTGTTGTGTGTCCGAACCGCTCGAAATAGGGCTTCGCTTCACCCATGCCCCGGAAGGAAGCTGGATAGCAGGCCTTCATGTCGATGTTGACGACTTCCCTCGTGTCGAAATCTATCGAGTTCCAAAGTCCGACATGGCCATGCTCCACACAGGCCTTCTGAATGTCTGGGAGGAAACTGACCGGGGTTGGCTTTCAGCCGTTCCTTTCCTTTTTCACGATACTGGCCGCGTGATTTTCGCAGATGGCTATATCAGCAAGTTCAGGGTTGCCCAGTTTGGCGCAAATTGCTTGGAGTCGCTCTTGGGCCTCCCGCGTCGCGTCCTGTAGGTGCGGCCCTCCTGAAGCACGAACCGGTCGACTGAGAGCTGTCAGTCTTGGCCGACCAGGAGCCAGACCGCAATCGGCTCTCAACGGATTGATTCCCGAATAGCCTGCCAGACGTCACCCGCATAGATGTGAACCTCTCTACTCTGGGGGAAGCGGAGGGTTTTGGACCAAGCGTGGCCGTTGAGGCAGATGAGTTGTATATCTGTTCCACGCGATTGATATTTGCCACTGTTGAAGATGTCCTAACCAGCAATGTCCCTCAGAACGATTGATTTTTTTAGAATATGCTCAAGTTTAGCCACGTCGTCCACAGTTGCGCCACCTCTGTGAACTCTCTCCTCCCATTTTTATATTTTCTGGCGGCGCCCTGGCGTTTGCCCCTGACCACTCAGGTCACCTTCAACGTGCTCCACAACTCTCTGGGCCACACAGTTGCGGTCGCCATCTCTTAGTGGGGCGAGGTTGACCGGGTCTGTGTCTCTGATTGGGTAGAGGCCGAAGGCAACTGCAGTGACAGGGTAGGCGTTCTGGTAGAAGACAATCGATTCCAGTCAACACGCCAGGCCTTGTAGCCCTTGAGATCTCAACGATGGTCTGTCCCCTCTTTCTCTCCGTACGGACTGGGTCGAATTTGTCTTCAACGACCCACTCGCCTTCCCGTTGTTCAGTGAGAAACTTGAGTTTCAGAAGAACCCCCCCCCCCCCCCCCCCACAGAAGACACATCCATGCAGACATCCAGAGCCAGTCGGCCTGCTCTGGCATGAATACCGTCAGCGACCTCGATATCACCGATGTCAAGTGGGTCTTCTTCTTCCACCCTCCATGTAGAGAAGACCGCAGCGGCGATGTCAGCGTCGAACTCTTCTTTGGCGTCGTTAATAATCTCGACCCACTGGTCGGCTGGAAGCCCCACCGGGTGAGGGACCTGACCGTCCAGGTCGGTAAATTCGCCGCTGAGGGCAGCAACTTGGTCGGGCATTTCTGCAAGGATCTCATCGATCAACTCATCCATGTTGTTGAATGGGTATTCGATTTACATGGATATCTCTAAATCGGATCTCGAACAACAAGGAGCTCACACAATACCCGATCGAACTGTCTCCGGGCTTTCGTCTCCATGACCATTTGCCGGCACCGTATTTTGTCTCGTCCACAAGCCTGACAGATTTCTATTTCGCTTTGAACAGTTTTGCCATATTTTCTGCAGGGAGTGGGAATTTTCTTGCCTTTGCGAATCTTGGCCAAATGAACTTTGCAGTACGTCTTACAACAACTCTTCCAACAGGGCTCAAACCCACCTACATTCAGCAATGCATAGTTGTCGAATCCCTTCATTATTGGATGAGTATACTATATACATAAAAACCTCCAAATGCAAAATGTATCATATAACTGTGGCCAACCAGAGTCCCGTGCCGGTGAGGGATGTGGGCCGTCCATGAGACTCTGGATTTATGTGTTACTTCGCAACGGCCTGGGAGCCTTAAAATCCCAAAAGAAACTTCTGACGTCGAAACAAAACGTCCACTCCCCCCGTCCTGCTTTGTCTTGGAAACAACCAGAGCCCCGTGCCGGCGAGGGTAGTGGGCCGCCCCCTGGGGCTTTGAGTTTTTGTGTTGCTTCACAACGGCTTTGGTAGCGCGCTTATGGCACGGAACGAGCTGGGAGTCCTGGAGGCCCGAATTTGGCTTCTGAGGTCAAAATAAAAAGTCCATTCGCTCCTCCACCTGCTGAGTGTGTTAATGATCTGAAACGAGCTGAGAGCTCTAGAGGCCCAAATTGGTCTTCTGCGGTCAAACAAAAAAGTCTGTTCCCCCCCCCCCCCCCCCTTGCTGAGCGTGTTAATGAAATGAAACGAGCTGAGAGCTCTGGAGGCCCAAATGGGGCTTCTGAGGTCAAAAAAAAGTCTGTTCGCACCCCCCCCACTGCTGCTTATGGCCTTACCCGACCCCATCCATTTCATAACATATTAACTATAAGTCTATGGAAACTCTAAGTTGCCACAGCAACCAAACTAAAGAGCCGAATTTCATAAAAGAAACACTTTAAACTTGTAAAGGCAAATATGGTGAATATTTCCATATACTCTCAGCCTCATAGAGTATATGGTCTCTGAGGAGATGATTTTAAAGTGTTTTTTTTTCTATTTTCTTTAATATTGGGCAGTAGGCCTAATAGTCCGGCAGAAAAACTGCATATTCTGTGGGGACCTGGAAATAGGGTTCTGTGACGATTTATTTATGTTGTTGTTTGTTACTTACTGTGTGTATCACTTGTGTCTTTTAATTTTGGATGGCCATATGGCCATTTTGTGGGAAAGTAACTGTCCATATGGCCTTCCTTTGTTTAGGTTTCCATTATGGTCTGGTCGCTTAATGTTTGTATTTCTTTCCCTTTGGTGTCTTTTATGGATGGAGTAAGTTAATTGTATCAATTCCTGATCTTTGTTTTACTTCTACTTTTCAAAGTTTTTTTCTTGGCTGATTCTTATAGCCAAGACATTCCCCTAAAAGAATCTAAGTGATGTTACCCTGACATCATTGAGCATTTTAAGAAATTCAAGATGGCGTCCTAGATGGCTTCCAAATATCAGTTTTTATCTAAATGTTGGTTTTCAATGCCCCCAAACAATCACTTTTGTTGCAGATTTGTGTTTGTGGACCCAGGCAGAGACTACAGGCTCTTCACTGTGGGTAATGACTCTTTAAGATGGCATCCAAGAAGGCTGCTATGTTACGTAAAACTATGAAACTTAACTTGAAATTACGGTTTGATTGGCTCAAAACTATTCATAGTTACTTTGTTCATATCATTTGACATTTTGATGTGTATAACAACCTTTAAGTGTGTAAAACTATGAGTATGTATTCAAGATGGCTGACAAGCAAATGTATTTGTCACTCTTTACACCCAGGGGGGAAAAACTTTCACCAACGAAACAGCAGTCCAACACTAGACAAGTATTCTTGACTGGATATAGATGAAATATGAAAACATCACAAAGTATAATCCTATGCAAACTTTGCAGCTGGTATACATCTATTTAATATTAGAATCATACTGTATGATTATTGCTTGTTTACAGTCGCAAAGCAGTGATGAACACGGCTCCTCCGACTCACACTGACACATAATTAGTTTCAAGACATCTGCCGATGCAAGAGAAGTACACTGAGGCACTGTTGACTCTTTTAGAGATTGTGAAGTTTCTATTGAAGCCACCCAAATTCTTCTGGTGCCATATCTGGCAAGGTTGGGCGTTCAAAACCAGGGGCGGTTTCAACCGGATAAAACCACCCCTCTCAATACTCCCGGAGTGGTCAATACTGGTTGATTGAAATATTGGCTGGGGAATTGAATATTTTTTGTGTTGAAATGCCTAAGCTACTGAAACCAGTCTGTTGAAGTTTTGGTCTCTTTGGTGGAGGCTGATCATTTGATAGAGTTTCATGTTCATATATTTCTTCAAGTGGCCTCTTAGCATTATTTTCTGGCTTTTTTAGCCCTAGGCATTTAATCTATGACAGCACTAACTTCAATATTACAGTCTTTGCACCTTACACTGTTTTTTTTAGTTGTCTTCCAAAATAATGAAGAAGTTCCAAATTGGGTCTTTATGTTTCCTTCATTTTTGACACCTTCAGTAACAGCTTGATGATAAGATACTATCTAGATTGCAGATAAATAAACATGTCACACATAAGGAATTAAGTCTGGTGTCAGTGTATAATACCCCTATTAGGGACATGTGATTGGTCACATTGGCACTAAGATCTTTGCCACAGCCACTGCAGTGGCAGTTTTTGCATCTTATAATCTGTTTTGAAAGCAATTAAAAGGTGTCGCAGATACTTTAATATACTGCAAAGACATCAGTGAATCTCCAAACACAGGGAGAGAGAGTGGGTGGCACAATCTGTACAACAATTCTTCTATTCTGTCAAACAAAAAAGGACCTTCCATAAATCCTTCAAAATCCATAAAAAATTCAGCTTATTCATATTCCAGTAAATCAAAATATGAACAATTGATCTAACCTTTAAAAGACAATTATAAATTATAAAGATCGTTTGACCTATCTACAGTTCATTGAGTCAATCCAACCTCTTCAGTTGAACAGAAATAATATCTTTTGACTTCTGAACAAATAAAAAAACCTCAAATAATTACTGTTATTAATAAAAACTATTTTGTCTTGTTCACTGATGAAAATATAGTCTAACCTCATGTACATGATGTAGGTGGCGGGGGAGGGGAAGCTTTTAAGACCAGGTAGCAACAGGACAGTTTTGTTTGTTTGTTTGATTTGAGGTTTAACTTCCCCGTCAACACTGTAAAGGTCATTTTGGAGACGTTGCTTCCAATTTTGTGGGACTTTTACCCGACATTGAGATGAAATGACATCTCAAGCCCTGTCGCCCAATGAAACCAATAGGGTTTATTAGCATGGACGGTCCGCCTCGCACCACGGTTCCTGGACAGGCTTAGATCCTCTATGCGGTTTACCAGTACTAGTGTGCGGGCCGGATTCAGCTCTGCGTGGAAGCATCATGCAGCCCATATATTTCTTCAAGCCCCTATGGGCGGGGGCTTAGCAACAGGACAGAGGCATATACTCCAGTGATCCAATCGACCACCAATCGACCAGTTTTAACCACCGGCCTGGTCAATACTCATATTGACCGGCTTTTTGCAAACCTTGATATCTGATGGGTCCGAATCAAGGGCATGTTTCCACACAGCTGCTTGGAAGTGTGCTCGTTTCACATTTTCTGTGAATGACTCTGTAGTTGGAGAAAGAGAGGATTTACCAACATCTGATGTCCATATTAATAGCCTTGTTCTGGACATACTGTCATACTGTGGGTACCCATATCAAGCTGACACAAAGTATGTGGCCTCTTTCATAACATCGGGAAATGCTGCTGTTACATCACCTAATTTACGCAGTTTGTGCCCCGCTCTTAATATCTTCACCACTTTGGCTCTAGCAGTCCCATAATAACAGACCACCGTGTCACAGCCAGATATAGCATGCGCAGAAATCAAGTCTGGGATAATTTCTGTGTTTTTCCTCACCGTTTCTCGGATATCAACTGTTTTTTCTGCCCTTAATGGGAGATTCAACCGACCGTCTTGCTTATAAATCGTTTGGGTGACAGGGCTTGAGATGTCATTATATCTCAATGTCGGGTAACAGTCCTACAAAATTGGAAGCAACGTATCCATAATGACCTATAAAGTGCTGACGGGGTCGTTAAATCTCAAATCAAACCTACCTACCTTCGTATCTTCCTACCTACCTACCCGTCCACCCACCCGCCCGCCTACCTTCCTATCTACCTACAACCCAAAACACCCACTCACTCACACTACCTACATACCTACAAACGAACCCAGCCCCTACCTAGCAACCTACCTACCTAAGCACTTTACTACCTGCCTAAGTACGTAACCTACTTTTACCTACTTACCTACCTTAACCACCTACTTACCCACCCACCCATCCAATCTTCCTACATACATACCTACCTACCTACCTACCTACCTACCTACCTACAACGTGGAACCCTATTCCTTTCATTGGTAAGCAGGGCTTGAGAAGTCATTTCTTCCCAATTGACCTATACAGGTCAAACAAACAAGCCTACCTATCTACCTACCTACCCATCCATCCACCCATCCTACCCTACCCTACCCTACCCTACCCTACCCTACCCTACCCTACCCTACCCTACCTACCTACCTACCTACCTACCTACCTACCTACCTACCTACCCACCAACCTACCTACCTACCTACCTACCTACCTACCTATCTTCCTAAGCACGTAACTACCTACCTAAGTACGTAACTACCTACTTACCTACCTACCTTTATATTTACCTACCTACTTACCAACCTACCTACTTACTTACCTTCCTTCACACCTACCTACCTATCCACCAACCAACCCTACCTACCTACCTACCTACCTACCACTTGGAAGTTAGAAGTAAGGAGTTAGAAATTAGAAGTAAGAAGTTAGAAATGGCTTGTGTTAACAGGTATACATTTGGTAACCATCTTGGATGCCATATCTGTTTGACAAATTCTGAAATGTAATAGAAATCAAGCCATAACTTTCCTGAATAGCAATTAGGAATCAATAAGAATTGTTTCTAAGAAATTGAACAACATATTTTACCAAATTTCGAAAAAAAAAAATACATAATTAGCAGCCATCTTGGATGCCATCTTGCTATTTTGTGATATTTCAAATATGTACATTCTCGTTAGACTTGTTGTGGGCAAGTCTTTTGCACAAACATCACTAGATAAGGAATATATTGAATTTAACAACCATGTGTAGCCAATTATTTGGCGACATACGTCTGTTATTATGTTAAAACTGCCATCTTGGTCGCCATCTTGATTTTCTAAAAATGCTCAATGATGTCAGGGTGACATCAGTCAGATTCTTCAAATACAATGCCTGACCAACAAAAATCAACAAAGAAAAAAACTTGAACCACATTTCCAGGTCAAGCTGGGCTTCTGCTGGACTATAAGATCATATGACAGATAAAAGATAGCCTAACGAACATTTCTATGAAGACTTGGTCAATATATCTGCAGAGACTTGGCAGTAAATACCATTTTTCAATTTTCCCCGTTATAAGTCTATGGAAAATATAAGTTGCCATAGCAACCAAACTAATGAGCCGATTTTCATAAAAAAACATAAACTGTCAATCCCCAAGCCGCGGGATGCTTCAGATAAAATTTGGGCCAAATCGGCACCGTGGCTTCAAAGAAGATATCGTTTGAAAATGTTAACGTCATAGGACAGACGACGACGGACAACTGCCTATCCTATAAGCTCCGCCGAAGCCTGTGGCTCTGGTGAGCTAAAAATAGAAATAGAAAATTGATGCTGACCATGGCAGAACTATTAGAACAATTATCCAGATCTTCCCAAACCGAGGTGTTTAAATTGCTAAGGCAAGACAACCATGCATAACATATAGAAATATAGAAATGCTTTGTAAGAGAAAAACAAACCAAATAAAGCAACGATTCGCATCTTAGCCAAGTTAACAAGACCCACGCTCTAGAACAAGTTTATTCAAGCAAGTTTTTACAATCTTAACACTTTTGTATGTTTGATCTGAGGTTTAACGTCCCCGTCAACACTATATAGGTCATTTTGGAGACGCTGCTTCCTATTTTGTGGGATTTTGTCCGGACATTGAGATGACATGGCATCTCAAGCCCTGCTGCCCAATGACACCAATAAGGTCTATAAGTATGGACGGTCCAACTCGCACCACTGCCTGGACAGGCTTAGATCCTCTAAACGGTTTACCAGTTCTCATGTGTAGTTGGTTTCAACTCTGCGTGGAAGCATCATGCAGTCCATCTATTTCTTCAAGTCCCGATGGGCGGGGGCCGCAATCTTAACAGTATTAACTGTTAAAGTAAAAACTGGAATGAAATAATTCTTCTGCAAGCCAACTCGTTATTGCCAATTTCATCACGAAAACACGCCTATTAAATTTTGACCCCCCTTGAACCCCACTCTGATATTGTAAAACTTGGGTTTGCAGGGGTAAACCTTATTTTTCTTATTTCTGCTCTAAAATATATATTGTGGGTACTCATTAGAACCGCCTCAATGAGACTGTTCTAAGGAGTACCCACACTCTATATTTTGAACAGAAATAAGAAAAATATCACAATTTTTCATCTGAAAATTTTCTTTTTTTCGGTGCAAAATTTACAATGTATCAGTATAGGCATGTTTTCGTAATGTAACGTAAAACCGTTATGTGCAATAGACCTGTCCTTTATAAATAGGTCTATAAAAGGTTTATCCTATGGAAGCAATGGATACACCTCAGAACTGAAGAGTATTGAGTGTACAAGTTTATCTGAGCCAGACTATACGAGTAAGTTCCGACCAATAAGGCCTCACCAGTGACCCTCAAATATTTTCAAATCTCCACATTGGAATCAATGATCCCAAAGGAAAAGGAAATATAAATAATCATACTTTGGTGAAGGGCAGGGAGACTTTTTACACCAGCCACGCGTTCCCTAAACACCAGCTAAAGTGACATTAAATATTATGTTCTGTAAAAGGGTTAAGCTGGTGTAAGTGCCGTGTGGCGACCGTAAAAAGTCTCCCCGTGCTTCATCATAGTGCAGATTATATTTCCTTTTCCTTTGGGGTCATTGAGCCCATTCTGGTTACTTTGAAAATCGAATATCGCTTAAACGGTGCTAGGAGGCGTATGCAGCCTTGCAAACTATATTGTTGTATATGAAGAGACTCAATAGAACCGAGTCTCTGATTTTCGTTCTTTTATATGTTTTTTAGTTTCAAAAAGGCAACCGCTTAGCTTTTTATTTACGGAGTGTCTATTGACAAACGTTTGTCAATAGCACAAAGTCGGTAAAAATGCTATTGACAAACGTTTGTCAATAGCACAAAGTCGGTAAAAATGCTATTGACAGACGTTTGTCAATAGCACATCTCGGTAAAAATGCTATTGACAGACGTTTGTCAGTAGCACAAACTCGGTAAAAATGCTATTGACAGACGTCTTTCAGATTTCAGAGTCGAAATGCGAAAGTTTTTTTTTATATTTCTTTTCAACGATTTATGTTTTTCCTGTCATTTCTGACAGAAACATAAACATAATAGATTTCATGTAACTTTTGTATTTTATCATATTTCTCTGTCTTTTCTCTCCTACGAATCATGTTGAAGTATCTAAAAGTCAGATTATGATTTAAGTACGATTCTTGGTAACATGGAAATATCTAGCGGGTAGAGAGGAGAGGGCGCAAAAATGTGTCAGTAGGGCAAAATTTAACCAATACTGTTGCTGAAATCGCCCATCTTTTCTAAGGGCTCATCTGCATCCTAGGTTTGTAGCATTGAAACCGTTGTTTCAAATGCTGAGGATGAAACATGTACACTAAAGCGAAACATGGACTTGCTACTTTCCGCTAGAAGCGGTTTGAATTAACTTTCGACTGGAGCCATAGATGATGGGGGTTTGGCCCACCGGTTCGCGGCATCTTTCTTTTGAAAGACATTCCTCCTTCCGCTGGTTTGTTTGATCTGAGATTTAATGTCCCCGTCAACACTGTATATTTCATTTTGCTTCCAATTTTATGGCCCTTTAACGCATCATAGGAAAGAAATGACATCGTAGGACCTGTCACCTAATGAAACTTGTAGTGTTTATTAGCATGGGCAGTCCTATTCGCACCGCTTAGCCCGGGCAGGCTTAATTCTCTCAGCGGTTTAATCGCAAATTTTGTGCGGTCAGTTGCAGTTCTGCGATGAAGCATCATGCAGCCCAACTATTTATTCAAACCGCGATGGGCGGGGGTCGTCCTTCCGTTGGTTCAAGTAGGACAATAGTAGGTAGCAGATAGTATGAGGAGTGCTTAGATTGGAAGGTCTAAGCTTGTTGAGGAAATATGTTATAAGTATTATAAATGTCACTAAAAATGACCTAAAATGTGATGACTGGGACTTATCTTGGATCCCAAAGATCAGCGTTTTCTTTCTTAATCTGATTTTAATTTGTTAGGAAGATCACAGAACAATGATCAAACAATAATCAAATGGTTATGATAATAATTTTTGCACATTATTAATCAAAACGATGCTAATACCTTTCTTCAATAGCCCTTCTTCAATAGAGTTCCATGCCTGCCGGGGTCACCAACATTCTTGCTCGGAGCTTGATCATGAATCTGCTTCATCGCAGAACTGCAACTGACCGCACAAAATTTGCGATTAAACCGCTGAGAGAATTAAGCCTGCCCGGGCTAACGTTGTTGATACCTTTCTTAATTAACCATTAAGAGTTTGTCTGTATCGGAGTTTACTGCCCAGTCAACACTATTTAAGTCATATCAAGCCGGTCATTATAAGCCATATCAAGCCGGTCAATTTACCTATCCACAATTTCCCAAGACAGACTTACACGAAAGCGGTGAACACAAACATGTCAGCGGATTCATGATCAAGCTCCGAGCAAGAATGTTGGTGACCCCGGCAGGCATGGAACTCACGACCTCCTGATTAATACTATTTAGGTCATATCGAGCCGGTCACTTTGTCTATCCACAATCACAAGAAAATCTTATACGGAAACGGTTAACACATACATACGCATGCTTTCTATAAAAATGATAACCGCCCTGCTTGAATCAGTGGGTCCATGATCAATCGTTACGCAAGCATGTTGCCGACGCCGCCAGGTTTCGAACCCACATCCTCCTGATCAACATTATTTAGGTCAATTCTAGCCGATCAGTTAACCTCCCCGCACTTTTCCCTGACATGTTTATAAATAAGCGGTTAACAAGTACAGAGCACTTTTCCATGGCATAAGTCGACAACTGCCCTTCTAAAATTACAATTATGTACAAAAGAAATATAAAAAGAAAAACAATTTTTCGCATTTCGACTCTGAAATCTGAAAGACGTCTGTCAATAGCATTTTTACCGAGTTTGTGCTGTTGACAAACGTCTGGCAATAGCATTTTTACCGAGTTTGTGCTATTGACAAACGTTTGTCAATAGCATTTTTAACGACTTTGTGCTATTGACAAACGTTTGTCAATAGCATTTTTACCGACTTTGTGCTATTGACAAACGTTTGTCAATAGACTCTTCCTTTTATTTATCCTTATCCTATGGAAGAAATACGCCGCAGAACTGAAAAGCATTGCGTGTGCAAGATTTTCTGGGCCAGACTGCTTGTTACAGATAACACAAAATTTATTCTGCTAATTCCATGATTGCGACCTCCTGATCATCAATTAGACCGGGGCCGGCTGAAATTTGAACTTTCCACAAAATTACAGTAAAATTCCACTATTAAGACCACCTAAAATTAAGACTAATTCTGCTATAAAAAGCTTATTTAGTAGGTTGCAGTTATTCTTTCTTTGTGTTTACCGCATGCAGTGTCATCTGGTCAGAGACCACGTTTGGAACTGTTTAAAAGTGGTCTTAAAGACCACTTTTGAACAGTCCCGAAGGTCGTCTTACTATAGGAATTTTGCTGTATATGGAATTGTTTTCATATGAAATGAATCCTATTGTTATCCCCATCAATTCTAATGTAACGTAAACTTTATCATTTTTTATGTTTTATGTCACGTGCTTACAAAACAAATGCGCTGAACAGCCTGCGCATGCGCACAGTCTGATCAGCACCTTTGTGTTCGCTGCCCAGAACCGAAACCTTATAATGGTAATACCTGGCCCCGCTCATTGGGGCTTGAAGAAATAGATTGGGCTGCATGATGCTTCCACACAGAGCTTAAACCGACCGCACATGAGTACTGATAAACCGCTCAGACGTTCTAAGCCTGTCCAGGCAAAGTGATGCGAGTGCGACAGTCATGCATATAAACCTTGTTGGTTTCATTTGGTGTAGGGATTGAATCTCAATGTCGGTAAATAAAAAGTCCAACAAAATTGGAGGCAACGTCTCGAAAATGACCTAAAACAGTAAGATTTCAAGACTCTTGCTGGTCTGTGTAGCTGAGTAGACCAGTTAATGTCTGACCTGATCGTAAATTCCAATGACAGGTTTTCTTATGAAAGAACCTATGTACGTATAATGTGACTGCAAAAAGCCAGACTATGTAATGCTGTCTTTAACCCAATCAGTACCAGAAACCCCTAAAGGGGTACCTTGGCAAACAGTGCAGGCCCAGATCAGACGCCGCAGAACGCGGCGTCTGATCAGGGCCTACACTGTTTGCAAAAAGTTAAACCATTCCCGATTTTTTTTTTTTTTTTTTTTGAAGAAAACACAACCTGACACCCATAACTTTTGAAATCGACTCCTGCCGTATATAAGGTGGAAGATTCCATTTGGTAAAAAAAGGGTTGATAGCTGTTCTTGTGAAAATGTCATAGTTTTCTTATGTCTGCTTCACAAATACAGTAAAATTCTTATATTAAGACCACCTTTGGGACTGATCAAATGTTGTCTTTAAGACCACTTTTGAACAGTCCCAAAGGTGGTCTCTGACCGAAGGACCTTGTGGAAAGAATAACTGCAACCTACTAAATGAGCTTTAAAAAGCAGAATTAGACTTAATTTCAGTAGGTTTTAATAGCGGAATTTCACTGTAGACTGTGGGCGCTCATTAGAAGCGCGTCAACATCATGTTAATAGGTACGTGTAATGGTCACCCCTCTAAACCCCACTTTACGTAGAGAAAACTGGAGTTTATGGGGGCAAAAATTATTTGTCTAATTTTTGCTCTCAGACATAATAATGATAAAAAATAATAATAATAATAATAATAACAATAATAATAATAGGGCTCAACTCTTAAAGGAGAGAATTTACTCCTGAGGAGCAAATTCTCTCCTTTAAGAGTAGACCCCCTTTTCAGCGCGACATGGCTTTTAGAAAAGCAAACGGGAAGGCCCGAAAGTTGTCTCCCTTGGTAAAATGGCGGAAAAATCTGCCAGGTGTTCCCATTCCCCTTAAGACCCTAGGAAGGGTTTACTATAAATGCAGATTTTAATATATTTTGGATAATTTAGGCATTTTTTTCCCATATTTTGTAATGGAAACATATGTGTGTAATCTTGTAGGGGATTCTAATGAGTACACACGACACAACCTCATTGTAAAAATATCGAAAAGATGTTCGTTTTATGCCTACGGACTTGGCGCTAGGGTTAACCATCACGAAACCACGACTATATAATGTTGACCCCCTTGAACCCTACTGGTATATAGTAAAACTGGGGTTTATAGGGGTACACAGTATTTTTCTAATTTCTGCCCTAAAATATAGAGTGTGGGTAATCGTTAGAACCGCCTCATCGAGGCGGTTCTAACGAACACTCACACTCTATAGTCTTAGCAGAAATAAGAGAAATATCACAATTTTTCATCTTAAAATTTCCGGGATTTTTTTCGGCGGTAAAGTTAGCAAAGCATTTGTATAGGCGTGTTTCGTAATGCCCCAGTGGCTCGAACCACCCTGTCTCGAACACATTTCCATGGTCCCAAAGGTGTTAGAGCCAGTTAGCCCTTTTTATGAAACGCCAATTGCTTTGTATTATTAACTGCAGAAGCTTTTCGCCAGCTATAGTGCACGTGACTGTCGCTGACCATAAATCCAGTTATCGAATATTGATAGAAGCGCTGTTCTTTATCGACAATCAGTGAGTGAGTGAGTGAGTTTTAGTTTAACGTCCCATCAACAGCTAAGATCATACGGAGACGGGACCTCGGTTTAAAGACTCATCCGAAAGTCTGGAGAAGCCCGGGATCGATCCTGCGATCCCTGGTTTACAAGGCGAGTAGAGTAACCACTGCACCACGGAGGCTTCTATTATCGACAATCAGGACCGGGCACCTGACTAAGACATTTAGAAACAGTCTAGACCCAGATAAAACGTTACAGAATGCTGATCAGGGTTGAATCTGTTTCCAGAGAAAACAGGAGTTAAAGGATTTGATGAAGCTGTCTTAATCTTGTCTAAGGTCCATTTTCACAGCCCACACTCAGAGACAATCCATCCATCATGGCTGTCAATGCATTCTCAAAGGACACCCACCTCTATCTCAACAAATATATCCCTCACTAAGATATTACGCTAGAAGATATAAGGATTTCTTTCATAGCAATAACAATCGAAAACTGAGATTATATTTCTTATTTTTGCTCTAAAAATAGTTTCCCGAAGCTTGTTTTGACAGCCTCGCTGAGTACACTCAATCTTAAGAAACTAATCACTACGAAAACACGCCTATATAATTTTGACCCCCTTGAACCCCACTTTTATCTAGAAAAACTGAGGTTTACAAGGGAAAACATTATTTTTCTTTTTTTCTGCTCTAAAATATAGATTGTGGGTACTCGTTAGAACCGCCTCGATGAGGCGGTTCTAACGAGTACCCGCAATCTATAATTTGAGCAGGAATAAGGAAAAATCACAACTTGTTCATCTTAAAACTTTCTTTTTTTCGGCAGTAAAATTTATCATGTATTTGTATAGGCGTGTTTTCGAAATAGTAAGTCCCACGTTTTAATGGAGTCGCTTGAGTGCAAACTTCTATTTTCACGTGACTAGGGTTATTATTTGTTCATATTATTCTGACTGGTAACAAAGTCTCTACAGATACAACTAACTACATACTCCATTCAAATGCACACAATGTAACAAACCAAAGTCTGGTCTACAAACCTAAAGACTAGTACATAAGAAATGATAGTAATTTCACGCTGATTATAACCTCTGAAATAGCCCAGAAAACTGGAATATGTTCCTCTTTGAACCCGCAAATATTCGCCTCCGCCCATCGGGGCTAGGAGAAATATATGGGCTGCATGATGTTTCCACGCAGAGCTGAAACCGACCTCCACACGAGTACTGGTAAACCGCTTAGAGGATCTAAGCCTGCCAAGGCAAAGCGGTGCGAGTGTCGGATCGTCCATGCTTATAAACCCTATTGGTGTCATTGGGCGACAGGGCTTGAGATGTCATTTCTCCTTAATGTCGGGTAAACGTCCCACAATATTGGAAGCAAAGTCTCCAAAATTATCTTCACAGTGTTGACGGGGACGTTAAACCTCAAATCAAACAAACAAAGACCTGCAAATACGCATGCGGAAACACCTCTGCAGTTGTTGCCTGATTGATTTTTTTTTTTTTTAAGTTGAGGTGTTACTTCCCTGTCAGCACTATTTAGGTCATTTTGGAGACGTCACTTCCGATTTTGTGGAACTTTTTGACATTGGAATGAAATGGCATCTCAAGCCCTGCCAGCCATTTAATCCGCTAAGGCTTAAGGAGAGGCCAAGATCGTATCATTTTTCCTGGGCAGGTTCAGACCTAAGCGGTTTACCAGTACTCAAGTTCGGTGGCTTTCAGCTCTGCGCGGAAGCACCATGTAACCCAATCTAATTCTCCAAGCCCCGATGAGCGGGAGCTTAGTTTGCTGGTTGAACTGTTGCGAACTTCGCCTGAAAATGAATTGAAACTGTTTATTATTATAAGTCCGATTCTTATGTTAACAAGATCATGAAATGAATACCCAACTAAATCCCACTTTACATTGCGATAACAGCCCGTGCGACATAGTGCATTTTTTCACATCTCCAAAATGGCTACTTTTCTAATGAGAATCCGTGCTATTTTTCTTACAAATACTGCAAATATAGGTTGTCGGAGCTCGTTAGAACCGCCTCATTGAGGCGGTTCTAACGAGTACCCACAGCCTATGTCTTGGAGCAGAAATAAGAAAAATAATGAATACCCCCGTAAATCCCAGTTTTCTCTATATAAAGTGGGGTTTAGGGGGTGGGGGCTTCATTTCACGGACTTGTTCACGTGATGATGATATAGAGAAAACTGAATTTAACAGGGGTATACATTATTTTGATAATTTAGGTTGTAACGAGCACCCACAACATATGTTTGGAGTGTAAATAAGAAAAAAATATCATCAATCTTCCTCTTTTTGGATATATGAAATAATGCACTATGTCACATGATTTTGTTTGTTTTATTTGAGGTTTAATGTCCCCGTCAACACTGTTAAGGTCCCTTTGGAGACGTTGCTTCCAATTCTGTGGGACTTTTGTCCGACCTTGAGATGAAATGATATCTCAAGCCCTGCCGGCCAAAGAACCAATAAGGATTATTAACATAGACGGACCGACTCGCACCAGTACTCGTGTGCGGTTCGGCTTCAGCTCTGCTTGGCAGCATCATGCAACGCATCCATTTCATCAAGCCCTGATGGGCGGGGGCCGACTATGTCACATGAGTGTGTTATCGTAATTAAATTAGTAAATCATGACGTGTGAGACCAACGAAGACTCGGATCATACTTCGCACATTACGCAAACACGCCTATACAAATACATTGCCACCTTTATCACCGAAAAAAGAAAAAATCTTATGATGAAAAAATGTGATATTTTTTATTTCTGCTCAAAATATAGATTGCGGGCACTCGTTAGAACCGCCTCGTCGAGGCGGTTCTAACGAGTACCCACAATCTATATTTTAGAGCAGAAATAAGAAAAATAAGGTATACCCCCAGAAACCCCAGTTTTACTATATAAAAGTGGGGTTCAAGGGGGTCAAAATTATATAGGCGTGTTTTTGTGATGAAATGCACAGGTTGATCAGGGTCTTTGTTGTATGATTGATGGATCTCGCTTGATGCAAATGGTCTTTATGTAGTCATCACTTGAACAGGTCCGTGAAATGAATACCCCCTAAACCCAATTTTATACTGAGAAAATGGGGGTTTACGGGGGTATACATTATTAAGCTTATTTCTGCTCCAAGACATATTTTGTGGGTACTCGTTAGAACCGCCTCAATAAGGCGGTTCTAACGAGCACCCACAACCTAGGTTTTCAGTTTAAATAAGAACAATACCACGCATTTTCGTCACAAAAAGGAGCCATCTTGTAGATGTGAAATGCACTATGTCGCACCGGTCTGTAATCATAATGCAAATAAGCATTGCCACGGAAAGCATCCGTGTGTTAAAATGGCTTCGTTATATCTCTAGAGATAGCGGAAAGCCAAAAGGATGGTTACTGTCCCATAAAATGGCCAGTTGGCTATCCAAAACAAAATAATGTAAGCGATGCAAATACTCAAAGACAAACCATGACAAAAATAAACCGCGACAGATGAACCGCCTATAAACGGTCAGTGAAACGAATTCTACTGGGGCGCTTTAATCGATCATTCGCGGCCATATTCCCCGCCCCTACTCCCGACGCGACCTAGACAAACAATTTGTTCAGTCCGCACGATGGCCTCCCAACCAGCGCAACATAAAAACAACATATCAAACAACCACAGAGATGAACATCGGTGAGGACTCGACAGCAAGAATCCGACGAAATACTGGAGCAAAAGAAAACCAACAGCCAGACCCCGACGGGCCCAACCAGAGATAGAGCACCAGGCACTAACCAACAGTACATATAATTAGGTTTTCTCTAACTCTCAGTAAGCCTTTACGCTGGAACCGTCATAGAATCAGAGGCCTGACCCACCGGCGTGCAAGCAAAGAGGGAAGCAAAGTTGGCAACCGTGATTGGGCCAACTACCATGCATGCAATCTGTCGTATAACATTTATATTGTTCCAAATCTTTTTTATCTCGAAGAATGATTTTACGAAATAGGGTGCCGAAGTCATTGCGGTTATGTGTTTTTCTGAACTCACATACAAAGTCACCATGAAATTCGGGTTCCGATAGACCTTGTTGCAGGAGACACGCAAGTCCAAAATTGAATGTTGAAATTAAATCGGAATGACGTATATAAAATTCCGATTTGTTTTTGTATTGATTCGCTATTTAACCATTATTCGAATACACTGTATACAATACTTGAACCTAGGAAATGACTTCCATATAAGCACTATGCTTACCGTCAGATCCTATGCCATTTTGTGGGTATTTATTTATGTATGTCTTTGTAATTTATTTGCAAATAAATATTGTTTAAACTAAATTCCGAAAAACACCTTCGCAGCCCATGGCACCGATAAGCCCGACTAAGAAGTTTAGCCGTTAACAACCCATCACGAGAGCCGAAGTCAGTCACACGACCCCGCACTCTGAAAAATCGAATTAATTGCGAAATATAAACGCCACAGGATGGCGCATGAGGAACATCTCAATCCAAAAATGGAAAATTTACAACCTCAGAATCAAAATCATCGCGTTTATCATAAATCTTGCAAGAAAAAAAAAACCCATGAACAATAAATTGATGTACGATATCCATGATCAAAGAAGAAGTAAAACAAAGATCAGGAATTGATACAATTAACTTACTCCACCCATAAAAGACACCAAAGGGAAAGAAATACAAACATTAAGCGACCAGACCATAATGGAAACCTAAACAAAGGAAGGCCATAAGGACATTTACTTTCCCACAAAATGGCCATATGGCCATCCAAAATTAAAAGACACAAGTGATACACACAGTAAGTAAAAAACAACAACATAAATAAATCGCCACAGAAGAGCCGCCTTGGAACGGTCAGTGGAAGATTTCCACTGGGGGGCTTAAATCGATTTTACGTGGCCACAATCCTCGACCTTACTTCTGTCGCGATTTAGACAAATAATTTGTTCAGTCCGCATGAAGGCCTCCTAACTCATCAGTGCAACATCTCCGTGAACACAAAAATCAAAGAACCACAGAGGTGAGACAACGGTGAGGACTCGACAGCAAGAAACCACTGAAATGCTGGAGCAAAAGAAAACCAACAGTTAGACTCCGATGAGCCCGACCAGAGACAGAGCATCAGGCACTGAAAGCAAACCGATGAAAAATAAAGGCAATATATCACTTTGAAAAAAAAAAGATTAACCAAAAGGTAAACCGCCGGCCTCGGTAGCTCAGTCAGATGCGCGTCTGACTGGTGATCAGGAGCACGCGTGTTCTATAGCTGACGGGGTCGGCAACATTCTTTCGTGGAGATTGATCTTTCTCTCTCTTCGGCTGATTTAAGAAGGGCAGTTGTCAGTTTCTGGCGAAAGAATGTGCACTGTACTGGTTAACCGCTGACGTATAAGCCTATCCAGGAAAAGTGTTGATAACTAAACTATTTGACTCCGTCATGATATATTTTGTGGATTCAAAATACGACAAGAGTATTGAACCCTTTTTCCAATATAAAATTAGTTTTGTAGTGGTTTTTGTTACATTAACGTGGGGTAATCTGATTGAGCTCGATCAGACATTATGTGAAATAGTCTTCGTATTTGCCAAAGTTTTGCAACAAGGCGTTGATTATATGGGCCCCGTCAAGCGATTTTGGTACTTATCGCCTATTGCGAGCAGCGAAGGTTCAGGCGAGCCTGCGCATCCGCGCAGTCTCGCCAGAACCTTCGCTGCTCGCTCATACAAGCAGTGAATCAAGAGGAACCTTCAGACAGAAAGCTATATCCCTGGCCCCTCTGATGGCTGGGCATGCGCAGTTAAAATTTGTCATGACAGAATGCTCGAAGACACAAATTCGCTTGGCGGGGCTCATATACGTCCTGTTCATACAGGTATACAGGTTCTAAGATTTATTCTAACCGAAATTGAAGCAAGAAAAGAAGTTATTTGGGTGATCAAACATGGATAAAAAACAGCATTTAATGTAAATCAACATGGTGAAGACGTGGCATCTAATTATGTGATGAAACATTTTATTTGCATATCGTCTGGTTAGTATAAGTAAATATAAAATCGTAACAATCAAAAATTATTACAAAATCAAGATAGTTCTATACAGTGAGACAAAATTTGAGAGCTGACTCTTGCAATATGTGCCATTCAAAAGAATCATTTGTATTCTCCGATTTAAGCAATGTTCTTCAATGTGCGTAGGTAGCAAACTTTGTTTTATAATAAGCAGTGAAATCAATGCATATCAAACAGAAAAAGTGCTATTTTCACACTGTGAAAGTATATGATATTTTCACTCTGTGAAAAATTACATCAGCTTGTTAAAATTACATGAACTTGTTATTTTCACAGAAGCAGTTAACATTACATGATCGTGTCGTTATTTTCACAGTAACAACCCGGACTACTTTTCTCCGCCAAAGACATGTATAAGATCAAAAAGAAAATTTACTCTTTTTTTCCAAAAATACCAAAATTATGTTATCTCGTGTGTTGAAACATCAGAAAATTCTGATGTTTTTAAAACACTCGATGAAATATTCATCACGAAAACACGCCTATATCATTTTGACCCCCTTGAACCCCTCTTTTGTATAGTTAAACTGGGGTTTCCGGGGGTATACCTTATTTGTCTTATTTCTGCTCTAAAAATAAAGATTGTGGGCACTCGTTAGAACCGCCTCGATGAGGCGGTTCTAACGAGTGCCCACAATCTATATTTTGAGCAGAAAAAGAAAAATATCACAATTTTTCCTCTAAAAATTTCCATTTTTTTCGGCGATAAAGGTGGCAATGTATTTGTATAGGCGTGTTTGCGTAATGATTGGTTTTCATCTCAAAGATGTAAATATCTTTTACATGTATATATTGCTAAACGAATCGCTTTTTGCATGAAACTACCGTAAAGTATTCTCTACATGTTTGCGACCGTCAAAGGCTCTGGAATGATTCTAGATTCTTTCAAAAATGTAAATATCATTTATATATTGCTATTTTGTTTGATTTGTGGTTTAACGTCCCAGCCAACACATAATAGGCCATTTTGGAGACGTTGCTTCCAATTTTGTGTGACTTTTACCCGACGTTGAGATGAAATGACATCCATAGCCTTGTCACCCAATGAAACCAACAGGGTTTATAAGCATGGACGGACCGACTCGCACCGCTTTCGGTTTCAGCTCTGCGTGGAAGAATCATGCAGTCCATCTATTTTTTCAAGCCCCGATGTGTAGGGACCGACTATATATTGCTATACGCAAGGCTTTGTGCATGAAACTACCGTAAAGTATTCTCTACATGTTTGCGACAGACAAAGGCTCTGGAATGTTTCTAGATTCACTCAAAAATGTTATTTTCATCTGTATATTGCTATAGGCAAGTGTTTTGTTTTTGCATGAAACTATCGTCAAGTATTCTCTACATCTTTGCGACAGACAAAGGCTCTGGAATTTTTCTAGATTCACTCTCGCGAGCGGTTGCTGTACGCCTAGGAAGCGTATTTATATGTTGCAATACGCATCCCTTTATGCATGAAACTACCGTAAAGTAACTATATTTTGCTATACGCATCTCTTTATGCATGAAACTACCGTAAAGTATTCGCTACATATTTGCGACCGACAAAGGCTCTGGAATGTTTCGAGATTCACTCAAAATGTAATTTTCATCTGTATGTTGCTACAGGCAAGTGTATTTTTTTTTTTTTTTTTTTTTTTGCATGAAACTATCGTTAAGTATTCTCTACATGTTTGCGACAGACAAAGGCTTTGTAATGCTTCTAGATTCACTCTCGCGAGCGGTTGCTGTACGCCTATGAAGCGTAGTTATATGTTGCAATACGCATCCCTTTATGTATGAAACTACCGTAAAGTATTCTCTACATATTTGCGACCGACAAAGGCTCTGGAATGTTTCGAGATTCACTCAAAATGTAATTTTCATCTGTATATTGCTATAGGCAAGTGTTTTTTGTTTGTTTGTTTTTTTTGTTTTTTTTTGCATGAAACTATCGTTAAGTATTCTCTACATGTTTGCGACAGACAAAGGCTCTGGAATGTTTCTAGATTCACTATCGCGAGCGGTTGCTGTACGCCTATGAAACGATAAGAAACGTTTTCGAAGTAACATTACGATAACACACCCGTGCGACATAGTGCATTTTTCACACAGCCAAAATGGCTACTAATCTGGTGAAAGTCCGAGATATTTTTCTTATAAATGCTCAAAACATAGGTTGTAGGTGCTCGTTTGAACCGCCTCAATGAGGCGGTTCTAACGAGTACCCACGATCTATGTTGTAGGTGCTCGTTCAAATCGCCTAAATGAGGCGGCTCTAACGAGTACCCATGACCTATGTCTTGGAACAGAAATAATAAAAATAATGTTTACCCACGTAAAGTAGAAGTGGAGGCAATGATCAGGAATCGATACAATTAACCCACAGCTCCCATCAGAGACACCAAAGGGAAAGAAACACAAAATGAAACAACCGACTCTAATGGAAACATCAATAGCGGAAAGCCAAAAAGGACAGTTACTTTCCCACAAAATGGCCAGAATATCCAAAATAGAATAATTTAAGGGGGGGGGGGCGGGGCTTAAATCGTTTTTACGTCGCCACAATCCTCGCCCTCATTTCCGTAGCGATACAGACAAATAATTTGTTCAGTCCGCATGAAGGCCTCCTAACCCCAGTTTTCTTTAACCCCAGGCAAAGCGGTGCGAGAGTCGGACCGTCCATGCTTATAAACCATATTGGTTTCATTGGTCAACAGGGCTTGAGATGTCATTTCATCTCAATGTCGGGTAAAAGTCCCACAAAATTGGAAGCAACGTCTCCAAAATGACATTTACAGTGTTGACGGGGACGTTAAACCTCAAATCAAACAAACAAAACCCGTAAGAACCGTCTCAACGAGGTGGTTCTAACGAGTACCCACAACCTATGTCTTGGAACAGAAAAAGAAAAATAAAGTTTACCCACTGCACACCCCAGTTTTCTCTATCTAAAGTGGGGTTTAGGTGTGTGTGGGGGGGGGGGGGTCTTCATTTCACGGACTTGTTCACGTGATGCAAAGTATTCCTTGCGTAAGGTTGACTATCTTATTTGCAGGAGAACTTAATATTTGCCCGGTCCAATATCTTTTGGATTGCACATTGAAGAACTAACACTTGTTAACATAACCTCAAACAGAAGCCCGAGATTATACAGTATGGCTGGTGTGTGGATTCTAATGTCTTTATTTATGTATCGCCAGTTCAATTTGCTTCAAGGCAAGTATGATATTTTCTCCACCCGCAAATAAAACGTGTGATCGGTAGGGAAATAACCCGTTGAAGCAGTTTGTCGAATGTCATTGTTTGTTTGATTTGAGGTATAACGTCCCCGTCAACAATGTAAATTTGGTCATTTTGGAGATGTTGCTTCCAATCTTGTGGGACTTTTACCCGACACTCAAGCCCTACCGCCCAATGAAACCAATAAGGAATATAAGCATGGACGGGCCGACTCGCACGGCTTTGCCTGGGCAGGCTTAGATCCCCTAAGCGGTTACCAGTCTCATGTGCGGGTCGGTTTCAGCTCTGCGTGGCAGCATTATGCAGCCTATATATTTCTTCAAGCCCCGATGGACGGGACCGCGAATGTCATTGAGTGTGAAAAAAAAAAAAATAAATAAAACTACTCCACGACAACAGGTCTATGTTTTTGTTTGATTTGAGGTTTAAAATCCCTGTCAACAATGCATATGTCATTTTGGACACGTTGCTTCCAATTTCTTCGGGGCTTTGACCCAACACTGAGATGACATGACATCTCAAGCCCTGGCGCTCTATGAAACCAATAGGGTTGATAAACATGGATAGTTCGACCTGCACGGTTTTGCCTGGGCAGGCTTAGATCCTCTGAGCGGTTTACCAGTACTCTTGTGCGGCCGGTTTCAGCTCTGCGTGGAAGCATCATGCGGCCCATCTATTTTTTCAAGCCCCGATGGGCAGGGGCCGAACAAGTCTATGCCCTGTAAACCCCACTTTTATAGAGTACATGAACATTTTTTCGTTGTTGTTATTTTTTTATCGATTACTGAAAAATAATTCACACGTGTTCTAAGGTTTCCGAGTAAAAAATGAATGAGCGATAGCGAAGGAGATTTTTTTTTACACGAAATACTGAGAAGACGTTTGAAGTTTGTTTGTTTGATTTGAGGTTTAACGTCCCAGTCAACACTATTAAAGTCATGTTGAGAGGTTGCTTCCAGTTTTGTTGTGAAACATTGAGATGAAATGACATCTCAAGCCCTGTTGCCCAATGAAACCAATATGGTTTATAAGCATGGACGGTCCGACTCTCGCACCGCTTTGCCTGGGCAGACTTAGATCCTCTAAGCGGTTTACCAGTGCTCGTGTGCGGGGATGGTTTCAGCTCTGCGTGGAAGCATCGTGCAGCCCGTCTATTTCGTCATGCCCCGATTGGCGAGGGACTATCACGAGTGAAGTATCAACAAATCAACAAAATAAACTTGAATTGTTTTACCTTTGAATTTTCATATTCAGCCGCTCTCATTCCCTACCAAAACAGTTCCAATCGGGTCATGAATTTCAGGGGTGGGGGTGGGGGTAGGGGCGTTGTTTAGTTTGTAAATCAGTCGCCATTTGGTTTGCATCACGTGAACAAGTCCGTGAAATGAACATCCCCGTAAAACCCACTTTAAATAGAGAAAGCTGGGGTTCACGGGGTATTCATTATTTTTTTTATTTCTGCTCAAAAACATAGGCGGTTTTAACGAATTCTCACAATCTATTTTTGGAGCAGACATATTTTAAAAAAAAGATAATTTTTTATCAAAAATTTTATAGATATAGGTTGTGGGTACTCGTTAGAACCGCCTAATTGAGGCGGTTCTACCGAGCACCCGCAACCTATGTTTGAAGTAAAAATAACAAAAATATCACAGATTTTCACCAGAAAAGTAGCCATTTTGGAGATGTGAAAAAAACGCACTTTGTCGCACGGATGTTTTATTGTAATGCCATTACAATGCAAAAATCTTCATGTGCTTGAAATACAGATGAAGGTATAACTGTATTACCAAGAAAAATCATTCTTTATCTCCGTGCTGCAGGTCTTTCCTAAACGCCATCAGATGGAAGTGAAAATTAAAGTTTGATTTACATGATTTAACATGTATCAGATTTTCCGCCAAACGTCACATTACGCATACACGCCTATACATTTTTTTTTTGTTTTACGGCCCTTCCAAGATTATTTCACTCATATCGAGCCGATGGTTAATCAGAGGTGGGCGAAAACCGGAGTACCCGGAGAAAAACACCTGACCTTCCGTTGCAGAACTTGGCGCCTCACATATGACCCGAGCGAGGCTCGAACCACAGCGGTGAGAGACCTTATGATCACGCCTATACAAATACATTCCCACCTTTATCGCCGAAAAAATGAATATTATATGATGAAAAATTGTGATATTTTTCTTATTTATGCTCAAAATATAGATTGCGGTCACTCGTTAGAACTGCCTCATCGAGGCGGTTCTAACGAGTACCCATAAAATCTATATTTTAGAGCAGAAATAAGAAAAATAAGGTAAACCCCCGGAAAACCCAGTTTTCCCCAGTGGAATTTTGAAAATATTTGAGGGTCACTGATGAGGCCTAATTGCCCGAAACTAGCTAGTCTAGCCCAGAAGGTATGTACACTCTATTTTACAGTTCTGTGGTGTATTCCTTGCTTCCAAAGGATAACCTTTTCTAGAACATATTTTACTATATAAAAGTTGGGTTCAAGGGGGTCAAAATTATATAGGCATGTTTTCGTGATGAACTATTGTTAGGCCTAAAAAATAGCTATGTTTACGCTATTCCGACCGACCGTACTTTAGACCACCCGACTCCACTACTATTTTATCAGTAAAAGAACAAAACAGAATTTAAAACACCGACCCTACCATTTTCAATTTCGGACCCTACCCAGTGTCGTCTTTGCATTTTCCCATACAAAATCGCGTTTTAAGAACAATTTAGTAGTTTTTGACATATTGTATCTTCAAAATTACACAGCTGACTTTTTTGAGCATCTTAATTGAATTATGATATACAGTGCAAGTCTCAATATGACAATTGTATTAATAAATAACATGTACACATAAAAACAGGCCTGTTTTGTTCTATTTCGGGAGAAAAAAATAAAATTATAAAAAAAGTTTCTCCTACCTATCACCCACGCCTTATTGTTTTTACAAAGTCGCCTAGCAATTATGACGTCTAAACGTTCGAAATGAAATAATCCACTCGCGAGAATTTTGAATTAAAATTCATTGAAAAATCTTAGTAAATCAGAACTGATAACGTACTAATTAAATACATACGTTGTTTTGGAATCTCAAGAGTAAACATTATTTATAGGTGGTTGGTGCACGTTTGATGAGGCGGTTCTAACAATAAACTACAATGTATGTTTGGAGCATGCATACATGTTAGAATATTATCCCAAATTTTCAAATTAAGGCCTAGGCAATCCCGTGGACTGGAATCAAACTAGCTTTTGGCACATTAAATAATACCCGAAGCTGAGGTTAAGTGGCATATAGCTCTCTCGTTTCATCTTCAACAAATTTAGGATACTATAAGTAAGTTTGAAAAAGTAATGCAGTAATTTAGCATCATGGTCAATCGTTAACCCGTCAACAGCTGGTGTACAGACCAGCCAGCGGTTAAAACCCATTTCTTCGTGGAAATATGCCGTTTTATTTTGTCTCGAAGTACAAGCGAGACATTCTTCCGAGAAGTGAGAACTTTCGCGTTACAACGCGGAAAATTTCGCTGTGAAACGATGCGACATTTCTCCGTAAAAATGCTATTTCTCGGATAACGAAAAATTAGTACAGGTGAAGCTTTTCGCGGTGTTTCTCGGCGCTTTTAGGTATATCTATTTTCATATACTCAAAGGAGGTCTTCATGCGACTGAACCAAAAAAATTGTCTAAATCGCGACGGAAATAAGGGCGAGGATTGTGGCCAAGTAAAATCGGTTTAAGCCCCCAGGTGGAATTCGTTTCACTGACCGTTCCAAGGCGGTTCTTCTCCCGCGGAATATTTTAGTTATGGTTTGTCTCTGAGTGTTTGTATCGCTTATAATATTTTGTTTTGGATAGCCAATTGGCCAGTTTGTGGGAAAGTAACTGCCCGTTTGGCTTTCCGCTATTGATGTTTCCATTAGGGTCTGGTTGTTTCATGTTTGTGCTTCTTTCCCTTTGGTGTCTCTGATGGGAGCTGTCGGATAATTGTATCGATCCCTCTTCATTGCCCTCATTTCTATTTTTTAAACAATCCGAGTGGGCGAATCTTGTTGCAAGATGTTTGAAGCATATGATGAAACGAATGTTTACTTTTTGCCTTTGTTCAAATATGACAACACCAACTATCGTGAAGTATGGCGTTTGTTTAGGTCGCGACTGATTTGCAAAATGAGCGATTACAACGTTTCGCTTTTCAGTAATTGTCATTTTGGCTTTCCGTTATTGATGTTTCCATTAATGTCTAGTAATTTCATGTCTGTGTTTCTTTCCCTTTGGTGTCACTGATAGGAGCTGTGAGTTAATTGTATCGATTCTTGATCATTGCCTTCATTTCTATTTGTAACGCATGAAAGATACTGTCGTCGGTTTCATTCACAATTAACAAGAGAAAGAGATTTCATACTTAACTTATGCGTGTAACGATGACTAAGACAGCGTCATCGCTTGCCGCGATATGAAACTTTGTGTACAGTAAAGACGAAGATTAGATTGCGCAAATGCACAGGCTTAACTGGGTCTTTCTTCAGTGGATTTATCGGTGGGCATTTCCAATCAGAGTCCACAAAATGCCAGCTGAACAGTCTGACCCCAGCACTCATTGGCTAGCAATGTGTGTTTGCGAACATTAATGTCGGATGCAGAAATGGTCGCATGCAAAAGACATCTCACAGTCACAAAAGCTCACCATGACCTTCGGTCAGGTGAGCTAAAAACGCTCCGCTCTGATTGACAAAATGGCAATCAGAGCTAAAAATAAAAAAAAATATTTAAATGATAACTTCACCTACACCTTTGCTTCTATATTTCCCAAAACTTCAAGCAATGGTGAACAAAATGGCCAACAAAGCTAAAAATAGAAAACCGCAATTAGGCATTCTAGTAACCTTATAAAGGGGGTCGAATAACTGCACGCTATAATCGGTAGTGACCTATAATACCTTCTACTGACCTATAATACGTCTAGTGACCGTTTATAGACCGGATCTACTTTTCAGGTCCCTATTTTACAAGTGTAATCAATAATATGCAACCTTTCATACACGGGAAAACAACGAAACTGCTAGATAAAATCGTTACAATATTCATTTAAACAGATTTTCAGAAATTTCAGCTAAATTCTTACCTTCTCGGCCTTTCCTCGTTTGAATGGACCGTTGGAATAACTGCGCACTAAAACTGCAGTTGCGTCTCAACCTCGAAACTATTTTTTAAAGCTAAAATAAACTATTTATTTGCAGATTTTCCTACAAAAAGTGAAGCGCTGAGAAACTTTTATTCGAGCGTCCGTGTTGTTTACTACGTCTATGTGGCGCGGTGACGTCAGAAACTTTGCACTCGTTGACGTCACGTTATACTACGTGTGCGCGCCACGGCACCGCATGTTTTTTAACATGCCACAAAGACTCCTGTCTTTTTTTGCTTAAATTTGCTAAATTATTGCAAAATCCATCGATTGTTTTGAATTGCGGTATAAACCAAATGCATGGATAGTGTCTTTAATAATACATTATAATCGGTTCGCCTCGACAATTGTATAGGGGCTCGCTAAAGCTCGCCCCTATAAAATTGTCTAAGGCTCACCGATTATATTTTATTGTTAAAGACACTTTCCATGTATTTACTATATATCATGGTTTCTTATACCTTTACATGTAAATGAGCTGGCTGCAGAAAAAAAAAAAAAAACAACATAAAACACCGGATCAGCTTGTACTTCTAGCCAATGTGGCAATATTCTTTGCTTGGTGCTCTTTGAATATTCAAGAGGCCATAGAAGGCTCGTACAAACAACGCATGCTCTGAACAGACCCGTCACAGCCTTATATACAAGACGTCACGCCGGGATTCTACCATCGTTTCTTGTACACATTTGCATGGATATGAGTCGGCGCAGAGCAAAGATAACTTTTTCTATTACAGAATTATCTGATAAGCCTGTGCATCTACGAAGACAGTGTGGCTAAGTCTTCGTTTTTTTTGCTCCTTGAATAGCCCAGATGTCGTAGAAAGCTCATACGAATAGCTAAAGCTCTGATTAGACTGCTCGGGATGTGCAGGCTGAGCCGAGTCTTCACTGGTCAAACGTTTTATTTTGCTTAATACATGTTCCCCAAAATGTGCACCAAGCCGATGTGGCCAGAGCCTACGCTTGTTTCTCTTTAAATAGCCCAAGGAGACTCTGATCAGACTATGCGGATGCACAGGTTGACCTGAGTTTTCATTGCCTTCACGTTTTATTGTGCAAAAAGTGCTTTCAAAATACCGTGTTCCACAAAATTTGTTTAGTTTTATTTCCTTATTTGTTTTAAGGTGTGTCTCTGTCAACACAATATATGTAATTTTGGAGACGTTGTTTCCAATTTTATTGGAGTTTTACCCGACATTGAGATGACATCACATCTCTAACCCTGCCGGCCGATTAAACAAATAGCATATGTATGGACGGCCCTACTCTCACCACTTTGCCTGGGTAAGCTTAGACCGTCTAAGCGGTTTACCAGTACTCATGTGCGGTCGGTTTTAGCTCTGCGTGCTGCTAAATCTATTTCTCCTTGTCCCGATGTGGGGAGCCATTTATTTGCTTGTTCCCTCAGAATATTTACCAATGATACCTCTTACCCTGAAACGATGCTACGGGCCACCCTCTTTACCGACGAATTTGACCCCACTCTGATAAGAATAGCGGGCTTTTATAAGTTACACTTATAAATTGGGGTCTTTGGGTGTTTGTGTCGCTTATATTATTTTATTTTGGATACCCTATTGGCCATTTTGTGGGAAAGTAACTGTCCTTTTGGCTTTCCGCTATTGATGTTTTCATTAGGGTCTGTTGTTTCATGTTTGTATTTCTTTCCCTTTTATGTCTCTGATGGGAGCTGTGGGTTAATTGTATCGGTTTCTGGCCATTGCCTCCACTTCTATTTTGGTTGGTACCTGATCCTCTGTCTCTGGTCGGGCCCATCGGAGTATAACTGTTGGTTTCCTTTTGCTCCAGCATTTCAGTTGTTTTTTGCTGTCGAGTGCTCACCGTTGTTCCATCTCTGTGGTTGTTTGATTTTTGTGTTCACGGAGATGCTGCACTGATGAGTTAGGAGGCCTTAATGCGGACTGAATAAATTATTTGTCTTAAACGCGACGGAAGTAAGGGCGAGGATTGTGGCCACGTAAATCGGTTTAAGCCCCCGGGTAGAGTTTGTTTCCGCTGACCGTTCCAAGGCGGTTCTTCTATCGCGGCTTATTTTTGTTATGGTTTGTCTTTGGGTGTTTGTGTCGCTTATATTATTTTATTTTGGATAGCCTATTGGCAGTTTGGTTTTCCGCTGTTGATGTTTCCATTAGGATCTGTTGTTTCATGTTTATGTTTCTTTCCCTTTGGTGTCTCTGACGGGAGCTGTGGGTTAATTGTATCGATTCCTGATCATTGCAATCCACTTCTATTTCTTAATTAACCGTTTCCTAGATCTCGTACAAACCGGTCATAATCACTTGGACATTAGCTACGTATAGTAATGGCGCCTCGTAACTTTTGGTCGTTTGACAAACAATCTATTTAGGTTTAACAGTAAGCCAAGCTGCAGAAGGTACTGAATAAGTGAGTGAGCACTATTGCTGATACAAGTCAGTAACTGGCCCAAATATGTCGCTGGGCTTGCGTTTGAAAAGAATAGACGTGAAGGCAATGATCAGGAATTGATACAATTACCATAGCCCCCATCAGAGACACCAAAAGGGAAAGAAATATAAACATGAAACAAATAGACCCTAGTGGAAACATCAATAGCGGAAAGCCAAAAGGACAGTTACTTTGAAGTTTTTATCCGACTAATTCAATGTTCATTTGTTTTATAATTATTACAAAACGAGTTTCTTTCCCACAAAATGTCCAACTGGCTATCCAAAAGAAAGAAAATACCAGCGATACACATACTCAAAGACAACCCATAACAAAAATAAACCGCGACAGAAGAACCGCGACAGAAGAATGTTTTTAGCCCAGGTCACTAGAGCTGATGGCTCTGGTGAGGTAAAAGTTTGGCAATGGTCTGTCGTAGATCCAGCCAGCGTCCTAAATTACAAACAGCATCTAATTGGTCTCAAATTAGAGACAGGCTTAGCGCCGCATATCACCCGGTCTGTTTGGTAGAGGTGCCCTGTAGGGTCCGGACGCTGGAAGTGGGTTTTGCGGTATAACGTCTGTTATATGGTCAAATAGGGACACAATATCATCAATTTAGTTGTTTCGTGTTGTATTTGTCTAAACCGCGATGGAAGTTAGGGCGAGGATTGGGGCCGCGTTAAATCGACCCCAACTCCAGTGAAATACTTTTTACTGACCGTTCCAATGCTATTCTTCTGTCGCAGCATACTTTTGTTGTGATTCGTGTCTGAGTGTGTGTATCTCATATATATTTTTGGGTTGGATAGCCAGTTGGCCATTTTGTGGGAAAGTATATGCCCTTTTGGCTTTCCGCTCGTTTCCATTAGGGTCTAGTTATTTTATGGTTGTGTTTCTTTCTCTTTGGTGTCTCTGATGTGAGGTGTGGGTTAATGGTATCGATTCCTGATCAGTGCCTTCAATTCTATTTTGGAGAATGTGTGCCCACGGAGATGCAAATTAGCAAGCCTACAGCTTATACAAAAATCCCCGTGTGAATGAAGAAGCGTAGCATTACGAAGACACGCCTATAAAATTTTGACCCCCTTGAACCCCACTTTTATATTGTAAAACTGTGGTTATCAGGGGTAAACCTTATTTTTCTTCTTTCTGCTCTAAAATATAGATTGTGGGTACTCTTTAGAACCGCATCGGCGAGGCGGTTGTTACGCGTACAAACGATCTAGATTTTGAGCAGAAATAAGAAAAATATCACAATGTTTCATCATAAAATCTTCCTTTTTCGGCGAAAAAAAGTATGTATTTGTATAGGCGTGTTTTTGAAATGGATAATTTCCATCAATTTCATATTACGAAAACACACCTACACTAATAAATTTATAAATTATTTTAACACAAAAATCGAAAATTTTAAACGAAAAAATGTGATATTTTTCTCATTTCCGCTCATAATATAGACTGTGGGTACACGTTAGTACTTCCACATTCAGGCGGTTCTATATTTTAGAGTAGAAATAAGAAATATAAGGTTCACCCTTGTAAACCCTAGTTTTATTGTAAAAAAGTTGGGTTCAAGGGGGTCAAAAAAATATATTGGCGTGTTTTCGGGATGCAGACTGCGCAGATGCATACTGATCTTCGTTTTCGCTGGCACAGATGTTTGTGGACCCATTTTCCCAAGAGGGAAATTATGGCATGTGTACAAACTACCACAGTCTGATTTTAATAAAAAACCAGTGCTTCAGCTGAAGTGCACAACCCGCCGGATGCTTTTAGCTTTATGAGTGTTACCATATATGGGTATGGCGGCCATTTTGGTCATGTGACCTGGACCTAAAACGGTTCCCCCATTTTTTTATTTATTTTTTTGGTTTTACGGCCCTTTCAAGATTATTTCACTCATATCGAGCCGATCGTTAATCAGAGGTGGGCGAAAACCGGAGTACCCGGAGAAAAACCACCTGACCTTCCGTTGCAGAACTTGGCGTCTCACATATGACCCGAGCGAGGCTCGAACCACAGCGGTGAGAGACCTAATGATCAAGAGTCAGCGCTCTTAACCACTAGGCCACGGAGGTCCGTGGTTCCCCCAATAAATGCGCCTTATCGTAAAGAGCAAAAATATATCTTATACTTTAGTACTGTATTCTGAATCGTTTGCAGGATAAAATGCATTTTCACACTTTTTCAATGCAAAAGCATATGTGTAAAAGTTTGACCTAGGCACAAAGAAGGTAAAGGTCAACCCAGGGTCACCATTTTAGCAATTTATGATGGGCCTACGTCCCAGATGCTATTTATCAAGTTATGTGGAAATCTGCCCAGTGGTTCCGGAGAAGACTATTTTTGAAGGGTTTTTACCATATATGGCGTGGCGTCCATTTTGGTCATTTGACCTGGACCCCATCAGCAAATTTTGGTTTCCCCCATCCCATAGAGGCTCCATATAAAATTTGACTTCAATCGGCCCAACGGTTTCCGAGGAGAAGAAGTTCGAAAATTTTCACATTTTTCGCCTCGGCGAGGCTATACTAAATGGAATGTAATATTTTGCAAGTTCATTGGTTATATCTCATTGATATCTATCAGTATGCCAAAAATTGTTTAAATATTCCAAGCGTTTAAGTCACTATCACCAATTTTCACAAACGGGTTAAGGACGGACAGACAGACAGACCATATATGGCTTGGCGGCCATTTTGGTCATGTGACCTTGGCCCCATGAGCAAATTTCGGTTTCCCCCATCCCATAGAGGCTCCATATGAAATTTGACTTCAATCGGCCCAACGGTTTCCGAGGAGAAGCAGTTCGAAAATTTTCACATCTTTTGCCTCGGCCAGGCTATACTAAATGGAATGTAATATTTCGCAAGTTCATTGGTTAGATCTCATTACTTTAGTACTGCTCGCCCCCGCCCATAGGGGCTTGAAGAAATATATGGGCTGCACGATGCTTCCACGCAGAGCTGAATCCGGCCGCACACTAGTACTGGTAAACCGCTTAGAGGATCTAAGCCTGTCCAGGAACCGCGGTGCGAGGCGGACCGTCCATGCTAATAAACCCTATTGGTTTCATTGGGCGACAGGGCTTGAAATGTCATTTCATCTCAATGTCGGGTAAAAGTCCCACAAAATTGGAAGCAACGTCTCCAAAATGACCTTTACAGTGTTGACGGGGACGTTAAACCTCAAATCAAACAAACAAACAAACAAATACTTTAGTACTGTATTCTGAATCGCTTCCAGGATAAAATGCATTCTCACTTTTCCAATACAAAAGCATATGTGTCAAAGCTTGACCTAGGCACAAAGAAGGTCAAGGTCAACCCAGGGTCACCATTTTAGCAATTTATGATGGGCCTACGTCCCATATGTTATTTATCAAGTTTCGTGGAAATCTGCCCATTGGTTCTGGAGAAGACTATTTCTGAAGGGTTTTTACCATATATGGCTTGGTGGCCATTTTGGTCATGTGACCTGGACCCCATCAGCAAATTTTTGTTTCCCCCATCCCATAGAGGCTCCATATGAAATTTGACTTCAATCGGCCCAACGGTTTCCGAGGAGAAGCAGTTCGAAAATTTTCACATTTTTCGCCTCGGCGAGGCTATACTAAATGGAATGTAATATTTCGCAAGTTCATTGGTTAGATCTCAGCGATATCTATCAGTATGCCAAAAATTGTTGAAATATTCCGAGCGGTTAAGTCACTATCACCAATTTTCACAAACGGGTTACGGACGGACAGACAGACACGCCCGTAACAATAAACAGGGATAATAGTAAGCATCGAAGGCAATGAAGACAACTTGTCAGGTGTTAGTTTTCGCGTAACCATTTTTGGCACAGAATGCGGTGTATTATCAGGGTCTACATGGTTTGTAAAATGACCATATATTTTGTACAAGTTGTTACGAACAAACAAATAAATAATAATGGATAGCTACCATGTTGTTTTGTGGAAGAACCTATTGTCAAATATCGGTAAATGAAAAGTATATGCCTTCACGCAAGTGCCACATCTGTACATTTTTCTTTGATTGTTGCACTCATAGTTTCTTAAAGTCTAAAATGTGGATCCTCCAAAATTAGTAACCGACAGAATAAAACTCACAGCGGGAATATATACTGTAAGATCTGCAGTTTAAATGAATTGACTACTTTGGTGGTCACTGATGAGGCATAAATGGCCGAAACTAGCTAGTCTGGCCCAGATAATATGTATACTCCATGTTTTCCAGTTCTGTAGTGTATTCCTTGCTTCCAAAGGATCTTCCTTTCTAGAACATATGAGCCGGTGCATGACAAAACCTACACCGAGACCCGTGCTATGGTCGAAGACTCAGTTCAGCCGGCCGTCAGGTCAGCCTGGTCGCAGTTTTCTCTTGTTGTCCTATGATTAGCCCAGGGGCTATAGAAAGCAGATGCGAACAGCGAAGACTCTGATCAGACTGCGCGGAAGAGCAGTCTGATCTGAGTCTTAGCTGGTTGCACCGGCTTTATTGTAGTTTTGGTCGTGCGCTGGCTCATTTTTGTATTTATTTATGAAACAAAAATCGGTATTAAACTTCTATTCCTCAAATTTAGGTTGTGAGCAATTCTGCTGTTCATACGCTCCAACAGACTGCGAAGACATCAAGACTCCTGCTAACAACACATCAAAGGTGTACCAGGTGTATCCAAATGGCATGCGCACCGGATATGACGTATACTGTGACATGGAAACAGACGGGGGAGGATGGCTGGTAACAGAAAAAAATAATGTTGAAGTCCGGAACAGTACTACATGATCCTCGTGCTGAGAAAACTTACATCATCACGAAAACTCGTCTATATTATTCTGACCCCTCTTGAACCCCACTTTTTATGGTAAAACTGGGGTTTACTGGGATATACCTTGTTGTTAATTTTTGCTCTAAGATATTGATTGTGGGTACTTGTTAGAACCGCCTCATCGATGCGGTTCTAACGTGTTCCCACAATCTATATTTTGTGCAGGAATAAGAAAAATATCACAATTTTTCATCTGTTTTTTTTTTTTTTTTTTTTTTTTTCTTCTTCAGCGGTAAAATTTACAATGTATTTATATAGGCGTGTTTTCGTTATGATATATTTGTGAGAAGGCAAGTCACAAACCGGAATGATCAGCTACACAGTCTAGCAAGAGCCTGGAATTATGGATATGAAAATTAGAAATATTGTATCAACCTATTTAGGAACATGCGCTGTTTGGACTTCACAAATACCTAGGCTTATTTGCACCTATTTTCGTATCTCAAAACTTGTTTTTTTTTCCGATGAAAGTTAATGGTATTTTCTTCTTATTTATATTCCAACTATAGGATGAGCGTGCTCGTTAGAACCGCCTTATTGGGGCGGTTCTAACGAGTATCTACACTTTATGTCCTGTTTATTTTTATTTATTTTATTTATTTAATAACAACTATTACATACCCGATAAAATCAGATTTTCTTATGGCATCCCACATATTATTTCAGACTACAAAGTTCAGAACAGTGGGGGTAGATATTTCAGCCAAACCTAAATAGCTCGAACAGCTTGAACTCGAGCCAATGAGGGCTAATTATAACCCAAGATCAGAAAGAAATATTGAATAGCTTTTCAACAATTTTCTAGTGCAGGGTTTTATGTGCTCATTAGAATCACCTTATCGGTGTGATTCTAATGAGTACACACAGCATGCATCTTTAAAACGAAAAAATAAAAATAAAATAAAATAAATAATAATAATAAAAAAAATCTCCCTAAATTACCCCAAATACATTAATATCTGCAATTAAGGGATTTTGCTTACAGACTCAAGGGTGAGTTCGGAACAGCTGTAGTAAACGAGTCATCAGTGTTTGAGCCATAGAAGTTTCATTGTATCATGCTTTCGCCGAATTTACAACCTTAGTGCTAATACATGCATTTCATTCTTCCCAAATCTGATTTAAGGATCTATTGTTTATCTATATATTCAAAACACGCGTACTACTGAAATGCACGTGACTTCCACTCACTGATAATTTAAGTTAAATTCACGCAAACTACCGATAAAGAGAGTGACATAACATTCTTTTATTCTCAGTTACATGGAAATGTACAACATGAGATGCAAAATTTAAATGCCATTGGGTTGGCGGCATCAACAGAGAGAATAATTTAACACAAAGCACGTACACACATTCACACACACATACACACGAGGTGAGGGTAACTTTCAAGCAACCTGATCTGAAAGTACAGTTCACTGGCTGGAAAGAACAGAGATGTCCCAGCCAGCAAACTGCGTCCAAACTATGCCGGACCGACGCCGAATCGACATCAACTAACGTCGATTCGTCGCATGCCCGGCGCCTTCGCGACGCCGTCTATCTGTTTCTGTCCCTTTATTCTCTTTCCACGGAAAGACAACGTCGTACCAACGTCAATGCAGCGTCATGACGTAGCATCGGCGCCGATTCGACGCTGACTAGGCGCCAAGCACCCGCTGGGAACATTTTATAGAAGAGAAAGAGAAAAAAAAATAATAAAATAAAATAAAGGCTCCTCTACATGAGCGTCAATCAGGCCTAGACGGAAATGGAAATATAGAAATAACATTGTTTTTGGTTTCAAGTATCAAGTATTACTGCTTATCTAGGTCTACCTGTTGGTCTAATTCATTCAATGTCACATGATTTTACCGCAATACAACTTGCTATGATTTGCACGGACGCCTTCATGATTTGCACGGACGCCTTCAGTCAATAGAGGTCATTTACCTCAGGATAAGCTGACCCATGCGGTCACATGTTCATTGAAGGAATTTCATTGAACAATTGTTTTCATTCATAAAGTTTACGCGAAATAGTATTGATGGGCAGCAGTAGTGTAAACAAGGAATTTATATGGTTCTCCAGCCGGTGAGTATCTTTTGATATATGATAGGCCTAAGTGTTTGGGGGGTTGGGTTTTATTTTCCAACCTTTCAAGATTATTTCATTTATTTTGAGCCGAATGTTATTAAGGAGAGTCATGGCATCCCGTTCCAAGAGATGGAAAGGGGTGATCTTTTTATAATTATTATAGGTAGACCAAGGTAAATAGTCCAACAAGCACACAGCGTCTCCTCGGTGTCAAACCGACGTGAATTAAACGTCATTTCATCGATTCAGCACCGACATGGCCTCTTTTAGACATCGTGCGCCTGCTAGATATCTATAATTAAGTTGATAAGGTGGTTCTACAGGAGAAATTGAGCACCACACACACACACACACACACATACAGGTACTTTCAACCCCCATCCTGCTGGATACTTTGTTTTGCATCACTGTTATGACTGCATGTGTATCAAGTAACCAAATTCTTTGATATATATAAAGTACATTTAAATTTGTAAAGCGGATCAGAAACAGAATGGCAAACAATGACGATCCCGACCATACGGCTTCTTCAGAGCCGTCTGATCTGGATCCACTCTGTTTGCAAGAGAAGGGATTGTAATAAACAGCAGAATAAGGGTAAACACTACAAATCTTATGTCTAACAAAAAGCGGACGTACTGAATTTTGTGCAGGCAACGCCATGTCGACGTCGATGCAACGCCATGGCACTGCATCAACGTCGGCACGACGTCGCGTAAACATCGCCCGCCCAGTGGGTGGGTCCAGTTTTCTTTCAGATGACTGCCTCAGTGGTGTTATCCCTAACATATCATATAGCATTTATTTTTGCATGAACAGTGCAGGCCCAGATCCGACCACGCATAATGCGGCGCCCGATCCGGATCTGCAATGTTTACACCAATTCTTACAATAAGGCGGTAGTCATCAATAGTTCATCGCAAGTGAATAGGAAGATAGAAAGATACACTATGTTGTACGTGAAAATACTGTATACCCAACTAGGTGGGTACACCACGCATAGAACAGCGGCAGATCAACGTCTAATTGGCGCCTATCTGACGTCGTTTCAATGTCGTGCGTCACAAATACAATATAAGCTTATACAGGTTAACTTCGATGGACATTTTATTTTGTTTGAACTGATATAACGCAATTTCTACCGTGTTTCGTAAGTGTTATGTGTTTCTAACTCTCTTCGTTATTTTTTCAATGAAGTGGATTAAGTTAATAAGAACGGAAGCATTTTTGCTGTTCATGAGTTCGTTCATTTTGTAGGTGTTAGGGTTGTTTCGATAGTACGGTTTCAAATGTATTGTGCGTTCTTCCTGAAATATTGAGCAGTTAAATAGGTAATGAAATTCATCGCCTATGTCCTTTTGGCATAGGTGACATCTTCTTTCATTAATAGACGTATTGTTCCAACGGCCTACTTCTATTGGGAGTCTGTGATTCCGAGATCGAAATGCGGTTAAAATACGGCACTGTTTGTTGTTTAGAATGTAGAAGTATTCATTTGCTTCGAAGTTGCTCTTAAATATTCTATATGCTATGCCGCTTGATGAAGAGTTTATTAGAGAGTTCCATTGTTGTAAATATTGGTCTTTTACTTTTTGTTTAAAAGATTTGCAAAACCAGAGTTTATTCATGCATGACTGGGCTAGCCAAATGTTTGCGTAGCCGTTGCTGCTAACTAAATTTTTAACATTTTCAAGCCAACTTGATTTGCATTTGCCTTGTTCATACAGAGTATGCAAAACAGTATATATCATGCTAGATAGTTTCTGGCTATTGAATTCGAGTAAACTGGACCAGAATGATACAATTCTCGCTTGTGCATCAATTTTGAGAGGATAAAGCCCTGTTTCTCCGTAAACCATATATGAGGGGGTAGATTTTTTTAAATGTAGTATTCGTTTTATGAATTTTAGTTGAACTCTTTCGATAATGTCTAAATTTCCAAAAGCCCAAATTTCGCATCCATATAGTAAAATTGGTTTGATTAACTTGTTGAATAAATCTATTTGCATTTCGATAGGTAGGTTTAGAACTCTTATTTTTCTTAATAGAGAGAATAACGCATTATTCGCTTGTTCTGCGATGTGTTTTTTACAATTAAGGAAAGAGCCACTTTTGGACAGATATATTCCCAGATATTTGTATTCCTTTACTAATTCAATTTCTTCACCTTTGAAGAAAAAATGTAGGTTTTGAGCATATCTTCCGGAAGTGAAAATCAGTACCTTTGTTTTGGCTAAATTAACTGTTAATTTCCAATTCTCACAGTATTTTTCAAATAAGTTCAGCATATTCTGCAAATCGTTTTTATCGTTACTAAATAACACTGTATCATCGGCGAACAGAAGGATAAGCAACTTGATGTATGATGATACATGTTCTGCGTTAGCTTCACACACTATACCATTCGCGCCTTTTGTCACGAGGTAAGTTTCTAAGTCATTCAGGTAGAGTGAAAATAAAATCGGGGATAAATTTTCCCCTTGGCGGACCAAGTGCAATAAAGTGCAATATAAATGAAAGCTCGCAAGTACTGGACTTTTTTTTATTACTTTTTATTTATTTATTTATTTATTTTCAGTTGGTTGAAAGCATAAGTCTTTCTTTTGTTTTTGTTTTCAAGGCTCTTTCAAGATTGTTGACTTTTTTCGATCCGATCATTAATCAGAGGTAGGCGAAACCTCGAGTACCCGCAGAAAAGCCACCAGTCCTTCCGTTGCAGAACTTAACATCACGAAAACACGCCTATATAATTATAACCCCCTCGAACCCCACTTTTATACAGAAATACTGGTGTTTACAGGGGTAAACGTTATTTTTCTTATTTCTGCTCTAAAGTATAGATTGTGGGTACTCGTTAGAACCGCCTCATCGAATATATATTGTGGGTACTCCATACGCAACTATTATTGACATTTATGCCTTTGGCGCAAAGGATTAATCCCTTTACTGTGCGCTGACCTTCTCGGCTTAATTGTACAGAATTTCTTGTTTGAAATAGGCGCTTTAATGGGAAACAATTTTTAAACAAATATAACTTATTTATTTTTCAATTTGACAAACATGTTTCGTTTTAAACTAATTGTCCATTTAAATGCCATCAAAAAGATATCAAATAAGCGGTACTTTTATTTAATTAGCTGCCAGCATTTTTATTTTCAAATTAACAACCCTTAATCCTTACATGAAACATACAAAATTGTGGAAAAACAACGACAGTACCCTACTTTAACGGCTAAAATACGCACTTTCTGTTAATATTGCAAAAAAGCGCCTGTATCAGACGTAATGTGTTTACAATATTGTGCATTTTGGTGGCAATTATAATATTTCAAAATAATATTTTATAACGGCATATTGCGATTAAATTTGGAGCTTATTCAGAAAAAGCTTTTATCTTCTACACACGCGTGTAATCCCAAAGCAGGTCATTTTCAATCGACTGTGAAATCAACACATCTTCGCCTGGGCATCTCCTTGGAATGTAAATCAATCTAAGAATGCGGTGTCTGATCTGCGTCATATTTAGTTATTTATTCAAGTAATTATTGATCTTCATGACCTTATTAGATTTTTGCACATTCTCTATACTTACTACGCAACGTTAAATAAACATTGCTAGTAATAAGAGTTATGATTACATTTGTTTGGTTTGTATGTTTGTATGATTACACCTGAAAGAAAGAAAGAAAGAAAGAAAGAAAGAAACCAATATGAATTCGTCACGAAATTTCTTAAAAAATAAAAATTAACTTTGTAATAATATGTATCTTATTCCAATTACTCAGACACAGGCTAATCTGACATTTCGTTGTTCGCACATTGTTTTTTTTTTATTCATTTATTTTTCTTTCTTTTTGTAACATGCGTTTGATTATTTAAATGCTATTATGAATTCAGTATGGTACGTAAAGATGCCATTAATGCCTATGTTAATTGTTTTGTACTTGATTGTAATGAACACCCCATTAAAGACTGCTTTATATAGAGAAAATGGGGGTTTACTGTGGTATTCATTTTTTTTTTTTTATTTCTTCTCCAAAACATAGGTTGAGGCGGTTCTAACGAGAAGATAAAACCTATGTTTTAAGTATTGATGAGTTTACTTTGACAAATTAACTATTTTTGAGATATCAAAAATGCAGTATGCCGCACGGATGTATTAACGTAATGTGTTTATTATTATTATTATTATTATTATTATTATTATTATTATTATTATTATTATTATTATTTTTTATTTTTCTATTCATTTATGTATAATATAATATGATTATTAGAAAATTTTCTTATTTATGTATTTCAACTGTTAAATGATTTAAGATAAGGTGTGTACCCTTTTTCTGGTGTTCTGTCCATGATGCTGTGAAAAAGAATATGCATGTAAGCCCCAGTTTATACAAAAGAGTCGGGTAATCAGGTATCAGTATGATTAGGAAGAACCATATCAATTTGTCGGTTCTGTGCCCGTATATTTTCAGCTCACTCAGAGGGGAAGCATCACTGGTATTTAAGCTGAAGACAATTATCGCTTTTTATGACACATGTAATGTGTATTGCATACCGGCTACTGACCGTCAAGAAGCCCGAAGGTTAATGGACACGCGCGCAAGGTATATTGTATTACATTTTCGGAGAGGTTAAAATTTATCGAATGACTTTGTTCATATGCATTAAGTTCTAAGCAGAATAGGTACTATTTAGATAATGAGTATCTATTATAATAATAATAATAATAAAAAGACACAAGTACTACACACAGTAAGTAACAAACAACAACATAAATAAATCGCCACAGAAGAACCGCCTTGGAACGGTCAGTGGAAAGATTTCCACTGCGGGGGGGGGGGCTTAAATCGATTTTACGTGGCCACAATCCTGGCCCTTACTGCCGTCGCGATTTAGAAAAAATAATTTGTTCAGTCCGCATGAAGGGCTCCTAACTCATCAGTGCAACATCTCCGTGAACACAAATAATCAAAGAACCACAGAGGTGAGACAACGGCGAGGACTCGACTGCAAGAAACCACTGAAATGCTGAAGCAAAAGAAAACCAACTGTTAGACTCCGATGGGCCCGACCAGAAACAGAGCATCAGTCACCAACCAACATTACCTTGAATAAGATCTCTCTAATTCTCAATAAGTCTTTACGTTGTAACCGTCATAGAATCTGAGGCCTGACCCACTAGCGTGCAATTAAAGAGGGAAGCAAAGTTGCCAACCGTGACTGGGTTAACTACCATGCATGCAGTCTGTCGTATAACATCCATGTTGTACCCAATCTTTTTATATCGAAGAATGAGTTTACGAAATTTGGTGCTGAAGTCATTGCGGTTATATATTAAAAGCCCAGATGAGACTGTGTAGACATTCTGTTTAATTTGAACTTCCCCTGTTTGCATGCTTTTAATAAACCGGCCAACATAATTTAATTTATTGTTTGTTATTGTCGGTATTAAACGTATTCCTTTACTTTAACAATCAATGAAACCCTTTCTGTCCAGGTTAAATATTTGATGTTTGAATATGCAATGTTATTACAAATAATTAAAATGGTTACATGAAATAAATAGTAATTTAAACAAAACGCTTTATCAGTCACAGTTAGTTTTAAACAGTAAAGTAAGCATTATCTCATTGAATGATCATTGTGACCATAATAATAACTAACATCCGTGTGGTTACATTCTTTCACATCCAGAAAACGGTTACTTTTGCATTGAAATTAGGTCATATTTTCATTTCTTCTTTACACATAGGCTGTGGGTGCTTGTTAAATTCTAACGAGTTCCCAGTTGTGGGTACTTGTCAGAAGCGCCTCATAGCGGTTCTAACGAGTACTCACAACATATGTTTGGGGCAAAAGTTTTGTGTATGTAAAGTTGGATTGAGAGAGGTGCTCATTACATGAATAAAAATCTAAAATGAGTTCCTTTAAGAGCAATGAAAACACTCATAAGAAAGAAGATGGGTCATACTACGTAGTTTCGGCTAATAAAGCCCCACCAGCGACCCTGCAACTTGTTAACATTATGATGATAGCCAAGCCGATTAAGTGCGTTTTGGACGAGAAAGCCCAAACGTGGACACTCAGACTGGAAACTCGGATCAGACGTCAAGCTCAGATCAGTGTCTTTATTTTCAACCCATTAAGATAGCATATCCGCGTGCAATAGTGTGTGTGTTTTTTCATATCTCCAAAATGACCATTCATATCTCAAAAACGGTTATTTACAATGTCTTGGTGCAGACATTAAAATTGTAATACCTTGTAAACCCCAGTAATCTCAATATAAAGTGGGGTGTTCATAACTTAAGTTTTTTAACATGTTGCGACTCTATACAAATTAATATATAACAAAATTAATGTGTGGCAATTATCTTTAACTTATACTCCAAACATAGGTCGTGATGCTCGTTAGAACCGCCTCATCAACGAGTTCTCACAACTTAGGTCTTGGGGCAGAAAATAGAAAATGTAAATCCCTTTAAAACCCCTGTTTTCTCTATGTAAAGTAGGGTTTAAAGGGGTTTTCATTACATGGACTTGTGAATATGTGAAATTTCTAAACAATGTCATTTAAAATAATTCAAATGACACCCATAAGCTATAAAATTGTTTTCTTCTTCTTTCTTTTTTTGCTAATATATAAAGTAGACTATTTCATTCCAGCACACAAAAAATGGATTTTTGAGAACCAATAATATTTTGTGTTAAGCACAAAAAAGGATCACTTTTAACGGTTTCACAAAAAGAGTAATTTTCTCGCCGGCTAAGACTTTAGTAACGACAGAACAGAACATAACTTTATTGGAGATAAACTCAGGCCGCACCAAAACAGCCATTCCGAAATTAACTAGACATCAATTGACATGAGCGATTCTCGTTCAGTATCCCCCGGGGTCATAAAAGCGAAAATGATTTCACACACAGTCGGATTATAACACAATTGAGATTACCCAACAGGAATATACCATAGGCCTCAGTCAAAGGGAGACAATCCAATATTGACTTGTAGTGCGATTATCAGGGAACAGGTGAATATATGTCAGATAAAGTTGGCCATTGTTAGAACCGCCTCGATGATCAGTTGCACTGATGAGTTAGGAGGCCTTCATGCGGACTGAACAAATTATTTGTCTAAATCGCAACGGAAGTAAGGGCGAGGATTGTGGCCACGTAAAATCGATTTAAGCCCCCCAGTGGAAATCTTCCACTGACCGTTCCAAGGCGGCTCTTCTGTGGCGATTTATTTATGTTGTTGTTTGTTACTTACTGTGTGCATCACTTGTGTCTTTTAATTTTGGATGGTCATATGACCATTTTGTGGGAAAGTAACTGTCCATATGGCCTTCCTTTGTTTAGGTTTCCATTATGGTCTGGTCGCTAAATGTTTGTATTTCTTTCCCTTTGGTGTCTTTTATGGATGGAGTAAGTTAATTGTATCAATTCCTGATCTTTGTTTTACTTCTACTTTCTAACGAGTACCCACAATCTATATTTTGAGCAGAAATAAGAAAAATATCACATTTTTTCATCTAAAAAATTAGTTTGTTCGGCGGTATAATTTACTCTGTATTTGTATAGGCGTGTTTTCGTATTGTTTCTCACAATCTTTACTACAATTATCGTTGCTCTATGACGATTTCTCAAATGCATCACGTTGTTATTTTGAAACAAACCAAATAATTAATAGATCAGGTCCAATTGTTAAAAACTAACCTTAATCATACATTCTCCAACGAATTGGGATTTTAGCAGTTAAAAAGTTATTTTGTTTCAGTCATCGATGTGATCACAATAAATTATCACCATGTACGCGTGCTCTGTTTAAATTCCTTGATCAGGAAATAAAAAGTAAATTCACAATAACAGGTATCATGATACATTGTATAGTAAGAAATGTACGCTACATTCTTCTTGTTTTTTATACCTCTCCATAACATTACGCCCCCGCCCATAGGGGCTTGAAGAAATATATGGGCTGCACGATGCTTCCACGCAGAGTTGATACCGACCACAATCTCAATGTCGGGTAAAAGTCCCACGAAATTGGATTCGGAAGCAGCGTCTCCAAAATGACCTAAATAGTGTTGACGGGGACGTTAAACCTCAAATCAATCAATCAAATCTAGAAAGTTAAGCGACAGCAGCTTGCAATACGACCATGGCGTATGCTTGTATACACCACGCATGCACTGCTAGCAGCTGAATAGCTGTCTTAAGGCAAGTGAAACATTTAAAGACAAATGCTTCATATACAAACATCCTACAACCGCATCCCCTTATGAATATAACAAGTACTAAGTGCCTGAAAATAATAATTCAACTGTGAGACTATAGTATCGAACATTACTCTGCATTCAAGGCACCCTATTATCATAAATATGTCTGCCAAATATTGCCGATTTTACCCACAACTTAATGAAAAAAGAAACACGCCTCGAAAATTGTAAATAAGTTATAAGAAATCCAAACAAGTGCATATATGTAAATGGCAACTATGGGTGTCTTGTACATTACAATACACGGTAAAGGACATGTTATGCCACATCATTATTTGAATCTGCAAATTTGAAAGGGTTATCTAATATTTTATTTGCTGTATCTAGTTTATATTCGCGAGAGTAAACCGGCATACTAGAGATTCAAAATATTTTATTATGGGTGGAGAATGTTCGATGCAAATTGTAATGTACTACGAGAACATATTTTTATGGCATCAAATGCGCTTGCAATGTTTTAACATTTAAATATGCATTTTGACATGCAAGTTAGAGGGCATACTTAATAATACGTCATGATCTATCATGAAAATTAATGATTGTGGCAAATATTTGAGAATAGATTAAAAGCTACGAGACAATTAATCGAAATTCGAAATAAGTAATGTAAGATCAACATAGCAGCCATTTGCAGCTATTGGTAGGCATGTACCAAACTTATATCTAATTACAAACGTTTAATTTACATAACCCAGGTTGCATGATTATAAATATTTCATTTGTATGCAGTCAGTGTTCCTGGACAGTCAACATACCAACTATGTAATGTTCGATACCAAATGTAGCGGACATTTGAACGCTCACAACCACTGTTTATTAGAATATCATAATGATCGTGCACGGATGCAAATGTTGTTCATTAATATTGAGTTTTGACGGCATACTTTTAATTGACAAAAATATTCATTATTGCAACTTGAATTGAGAAAAGGGTCAAAAAGTTACAAATCAAAATATGACTTATTTTTCCAAAACATTGGCTCTTTTAACCAGCAAACACGGCATAATCAACCACGCGGCTTGCAAACTCTTTCTACTTCACAATCTGGCTACAGCAAACTGTGTCACGTGTGAGCCATGTGATCAAGCCATTCAACTAACAACATTTGGTACTGAACATTACTGGTCGCGAACAATACTTAACACTGAATATGAGGGGATTTCAACATCAAAATATTGAATTCATACCGAATGATCACAAATAATGGGAGTTTCAGATTTTGCCGATTCATATGTAATTATACTTGTACAAAAAACGGCCCCGCTAATCGGGGCTTGATTAAATAGATGGGCTGCATGATGCTTCCACGCAGAGCTGAAACCGACCCGCACACGAGGACTGGTAAACCGATAAGAGGATCTAAGCTTGCCCAGGCAAAGCGGAGCGAGTCGGCCCGTCCATGCATATAAACCTTATTGCTTTCGTCGGGTGGCAGGGCATGAGATGTCATTTCATCTCACTGTCGGGTAAAAGTCCCACAAAATTGGAAGCAACATCTCCAAAATGACCTTTACTGTGTTGACGGGGACGTTAAACCAAAAATTTAACAAAATACTGGTACAATGATCGCGAACATTTCATGCACATTTTTGTATGACACGTCTTTTTACATTCCCATTGTACAGGTAGCATCAAATATCCTTATATGCTTATTATTATGCAGACCCTTATTTTGGTCACGTTTCCGTGTATAAAAAGCGAAAGCATATTGTGAAATATCAAGAAGTAAATCGTCGTCTCGTACATTACAATGCTTAATTGAAATTTGGCGACAGCCGTAATCGAGAAGAAATACTTAGTAAGACTCCAGGTAAGCTAGCTATTTCCCTATCCTGACTAGTATTTTTTTAAGGAACCACATAACATATTCCTTTCTGGTGGCAGTGCGAATTTGTAGGTGCGCAAACAAAGAGAATTACAATAACAGCTTTTGCGCGGCTCATTTTCCTTGACAAAGTACTTGTCGACAGGAGTTTTATTCTTGTATCTTTGGGATGTTTTGTTCTATCATTTAAACTCATCCGGGGAGGGAGGGGATAGAAATGCCTGCTTGATTCAAGGAAAGTTACGGCGACTACATTATCCCAATTCATTTGAGAATGAGTGTAATGTCACTAATTAAACCACGGGGGTAATTTGGAAAGTATTAATAGAAGCCGTATTCCGTAATAATTTCGAAGGTTTCGTGCATTTTTCAAACCTGCATAACATCTAACCTTAAATCACTCGACGGAATTAAAATTTGCACGATTTATATGCATGCAGTACGCTAGAGCCGTCAGTGTAGAAGACCATGTCTTTGACACTAGGCTGAATTATGTTAAATGAGAAGAGAAGGGCTGTACTGCAAAGTGTGTGCATTGCTAGACGTTTTGCCATTGAAGATCAAAGCCGGTTTGGATAAAATTTCTGGTGACAATGCACTATTGTATCAGACAGTTTGCAGATGGGTGCGACTTTTCAGAGATGGACGAACTTCAGCCAAAGATGAGCCCCGGTCGGGTCGACCGCTTTCAGGAGAATTTTGGCCACGTAAAATCGATTTAAGCCCCTCAGTGGAATTCGTTTAACTGATCACTCCAAGGCGGGTCTTCTGTGGCGGTTTATTTTTGTTATGGTTTGTCTTTGAGTGTTTGTATCACTTATATTATTTACTTTTGGTTAGCCAGTTGGCCATTTTGTGGAAAAGTAACTGTCTTTTTAGTATATACTAATTTATTTTAGTTTGACTGCGATGGAAGCTTCAAGCTTATTTAATCGCTCTCGAACACTCATTCCGGATGTTTTCACGCCCGCGAGAGAGAGGCAGTGGCTATTACACCACTGCTACCCATTTACACCTGGGTGGAGTGAGGCAGTGTAATTACGTGTCTTGCCCGACTCGATAACGGGTGCCGGTTTCGAACGCACAACCGGTCGATCATGAGTGGAACGCGTTAATCACTGCGCTATCGAAACGCATATATATTTCAACGGCTTTGTTTTTCTTTATATGTCATGGAAACAATATACGATACACAAAGAAAGAAATACATTCGAAATATATGAGTGAAATAATCTTGAAAGGGCCGTAAAACTGGAACAAAAACGTAAAACACACAAAATAAATTATGGTCCGCATATAATTCAGTAATCATCCGCGAAAAGTATCTTTAAATAGGTTAAAGAGTTTAACTAATAACAGAAAAGACAAAAACAAAAATAACGCATATATATTCTAATTTATATTAGTTCGATTGCAATGGATGCTTCAGACTTATTTAATCGCTCTCGAAAACTTATTCCGGATGTTTTCACGCGCGCGAGAGAGAGGCAGTGACTATTACACCACTGCTACCCATTTACACTTTGGTTGAGTGAGGCAGTATCATGACGTGTCTTGCCCAAGGACACACCTCGATACCGGGTGCCGGATTCGAACGCACAACCTCTCGATCATGAGTTGAACGCGTTAACCACTGTGCTATCGAGGCTCGAAGATGGGGTATCCACCTAGCACAAACCTCTTAAGCTTAAGCACTTCTTATACAAAAGAGGTGATTTTATGATTACGGCTGATGAATTCATGTAAAGTAGAAGTAAAACAAAGATCAGGAATTGATACAATTAACTTACTCCATCCATAAAAGACACCAAAGGGAAAGAAATACAAACATTAAGCGACCAGACCATAATGGAAACCTAAACAAAGGAAGGCCATATGGACAGTTACTTTCCCACAAAATGGCCATATGGCCATCCAAAATTGAAAGACACAAGTGATACACACAGTAAGTAACAAACAACAACATAAATAAATCGCCACAGAAGAGCCGCCTTGGAACGGTCAGTGGAAGATTTCCACTGGGGGGCTTAAATCGATTTTACGTGGCCACAATCCTCGCCCTTACTTCCGTCGCGATTTAGACAAATAATTTGTTCAGTCCGCATGAAGGCCTCCTAACTCATCAGTGCAACATCTCCGTGAACACAGAAATCAAAGAACCACAGAGGTGAGACAACGGTGAGGACTCGACAGCAAGAAACCACTGAAATGCTGGAGCAAAGGAAAACCAACAGTTAGACTCCGATGAGCCCGACCAGAGACAGAGCATCAGGCACCAACCAACATTATCTCTTTAATTTTCAATAAGCCTTTACGTTGGAGCCGTCATAGAATCTGAGGCCTGACCCACCGGCGTGCAATTAAAGAGGGAAGCAAAGTTGCCAACCGTGATTGGGTTACCATGCATGCAGTCTGTCGTATAATATCCATGTTGTACCCAATCTTTTTATATCGAAGAATGATTTTACGAAATTGGGTGCTGAAGTCATTGCGGTTATATATTTTTCTGAATTTATATACTAAGTCACCATAAAATTCGGGTTCCGATAGACCTTGTTGCAGAAGAGATTTAAGTCCAATATTGAATTTTGAAATTAAATCGGAATGGCGTCTATAAAATTTTGAAAAGGCTTTGCGTAGTTTATGGTACCGATAACCCTGATTAAGAAGTTTAGCCGTTAATAATTTATTACGAGTGTTGAAGTCAGTTACATGACTACACACTCTAGCAAATCGAATTAATTGCGAAATATAAACGCCATAGGATGACGCACGAGGAACATCACCATCCAAAAAAGGAAAATTTACAATCTCAAAATCAAAGTCATCGCGTTTATCATAAATTTTGCACGAAACAAATCCATCTACAATAGATAGATGTAAATCCAAAAACGGTGCCATGGTTGATGAATTCATGCCATATAAATCTCTTCCACGGTGTAACGCCGGGGAAGGGCCATAACAAATGTAGGGAAGGGCCGTAACCTATGGTGTGAGAACGTGGCCCAACTCCATTGCTTGTCCTGCAATAAAATATAAAAAAAAAACTGTACCGAGCATTTTCTTCAGTTGTCGTTTTCACAATCTCGATTTCTTTTCCTAAATAGAAGTGAAGGCAGTGATCAGGAATCGATACAATTAACCCACAGCTCCAATCAGACTGTTTGGCTTTCCGCTGTTGATGTTTCCATTAGGGTCTGTTGTTTCGTGTTTTTGTTTCTTTCTCTTTTGTGTCTCTGATAGGAGGTGTAGATTAATTTTATCGGTTCCTGATCATAGCTTCGATTTAGGAAAAGAAATCAAGATTGTAAAAACGGCAACTGAAGAAAATGCTCGGTACAGTTTTCCAATATTTTATTGCAGAACAAGCAATGGAGTTGGGCCACGTCCTCACACCATTAGTTACGGCCCTTCCCTACATTTGTTATGGCCCTTCCCCGGCGTTACACCGTGGAAGAGATTTATGTGGCATGAATTCATCAACCGTACTCATAAAGTCACCTCTTTGGTAAAAGAAGTGCTTAAGCTTAAGAAGGTTTGTGCTAGGTGGATCTTCCATCTTTTGATACCTAAACAAAAGATGTTAAAGGGAGAAAAAGCCTCAGAACTTCTAGCCAAATATAAGGATGCGGGTGCAAGGAGACACAGAAAAATAGCAACTGGTGATGAAACGAGGCAGTGTTTCTGAGCCCGATTGCAAAGAAAATAAAGTTCGTGTTTGTGAAAATGGCAAAGACTTTGAGACGTGTCAAGTTTTTGACCTGCGATGGAACTGTGGCCCGAGTTCCAGTACCCGAGAACAAGAGTGTTAAATAATTGTTTCATAAAGAAACAATCGTTCTGCTGTACTGGATGACTTTGTTGTAAAGAAGCGCTTACATGCAGTGGTGCAGTTGTCTTCATATTCTTCATGATATCGCCCCAAACACAGATCAGCCGTGGTGATCGAATATTTGGAGGTGCTGAACATTAAAATTTTACCACATCCTCAATACAGTCTAGATGTCTCTCCCTGTGATTATGTCTGCGGTCACGTCATTGCTAAAGACGTCATGCCTTGGGTATTGCGTTGTTCCAGTGTATGTACAGTATACCCCGGAAGAACTTCGAAAATGCATTTATGGGCGGATAAAAAGACTGAAAAAGTGTGTACAGGTCAAGGGGAATATTTTTAGGGACTCGTTAGTTTTGGCCAGATAAACCTTATGTTTACAAGCAGCACCCTCTATTAATACTTTCCAAACGCCCTTGTACTATATGGTTACCTCTATGATCATTGCTATTCTGTAGAAGAGATTGTATTTGCTACAGAGTCAAAAACTAGCAAGCTCTTTACGATTAAGATGCGTTGAACTTCTGGGTTCAGGAATATTATTTAGAAGGTAAATATTTTTCTAAATTCATGTATGCGTTCATGTAAATTCGGTCCTCTGGAACCCAAACAAACAAAATGTTTTGCAAATAAAGACTTTAGTACAGTCGAACTTCAATAATTCTACATGAAAATTATTTGAGAGAAGAGAAGTGAATCAGTACCAGGTCATGAGACATAAAGGGGTCGCTAAAGGATATCTTAATGATTTTCTGCATGATACATATATGTCAATTGTACTCATTAGAATCTTCTCATTGATGACGCAATTCTTATGAATGCACAAAGGTGCATTGTGTGTACTCAATGAGGCGATTCTAATGAAAACACATAACAAAACATTTTAAGATAGAATCAGGAAAAGTTCCTTTAAATATCCAATTACAAGGGTGAGTCAATAAAAAGCCAGCCTAACTTATTTCTGGGTGAGATCGATATCTTCTGTTTCTATGCAATTGCCCTCTAGAATGATACACTTGGATCAACGCTTGTCCAGCGCCATCAGCCCAGAACTGTAAAAGCCAAGGTCATTATCTCCGACCCACTCCTCAACTGCCGCCACGACTTCTTCGTTGAATGGGAAATGACGTCCACGGATATCCTTTTTCAAGTTTGGGAATGCGAAGGACTGCGTGTTTGGTTGTCGACCCTTTAACAGGGACAACTTTGCTTCCCTCTTCAGTTGCAGGACGGTGGGGCGGGCTTCGGACTCTTTGATACCGATACCATCCAAAATCCTTTGAATTCGGGAATGGTAGAGCCGGATATTTCCTGGGTTCGACCCGCCATGATCTAACTGGTGGTTTTCGTCTGCTATTACGTCCGATTTCTGTTGAGTCCTCAGCCCTGTTTCATGATAATATTAATTTATAGATAACCACTCACTGTTGAGCTAGAAAGCCTCCATGCGGATAAATTTGTGAATGCTATTTTGTTTGATACTGTACTGGAACTGAGGCGAGGGATGAAATTTCATAAATTCCGTTGAAGTCCCCAAGCAGTTAAACTACTGACCGTCTCAAGGCGGTCGTTCATTTGCAGTGTCTTATTTGTTATTTGGCTTTATTCCGTTGGTTCATGTTCCGTCTGTTTTTGTGTGTGCCCCCGTGTCACTTTCTATAGGTGACTTGAGACGGCTGCGTTCTTAGATTGTGGTTTGTCCTGAGAAACCTTTTCTTACTAGTTGAGGCAGGAAATAGTCACTAGGAGCTAAATCCGGAGAATAGGCGGGGTGCGGTATAAGCTCGTACCTATTCTGCTCAACAGCGTCCATTGCAATTTCGCAAGTGTGGACTCCTGCATTGTCCTGTTGGAGCAGAATCTCTTTGGAGAGTAAACCTCGGCATTTTTCACGGATCGCAGTTCTCAGTTTATCGACCAATTTGCATAATACGCACCTGATATTGTATTGTACTTTTTTACTGGAAAGTCCAACAAAATAACGCCTAAAGTACAGTTGACATCACCTTGCCAGCAGAGGGGTGCGTTTTGAACTTCTTGGCCTCCTAGACCCCGGTCCAACCCACTGGCGAACTTGAGTTTTATTCTCTGGCTTATAATATTGGGCCCAGGTCTCATATATTGTCACCAGACGTGATAAAAAATCATTTTCATTTGACCTAAACCGCTTCAACAATGCACTGCATACTGATGCTAGGGTTATCATTTCCTCACCGCTAAGATAATTTGGGACCCTAGCGATCATATACAATTGTTGACATGCTACCATTTTAAATGTGTTAGGCATTCACCATTTCTTCTACCTTTATTTGCCTATCAGAGTACACCAGATCCAGTACTTTCTTACACATTTCTTCATCGGTAGCATCTGATTGGCGTCCAGATCGGATTTGGCTTCTATAGACGTTCTACTGCGTTTGAATTCCCCAACCAAGAATTTAATTTGTGCAAACGATGGTACAGAAGAATTAGAATTTTAGACGAATAGGATTTATTCCACAAGGGGCCTTAACCGGGCATAAGTCATATATACAAACATACAACACATGTATCAGAAGACCCGTAAACATTGGTCAACTCACAAAATTGACGTGAAGGCTACAATAAGGAATCGATACAATCAACACAACGCTCCCATCAGAGACACCAAAGGGAAAGAAACACAAACATGAAACAACAGACCCTAATGGAAACATCAATAGCGGAAAGCCAAAAGGACAGTTACTTTCCCACAAAATGGCCGATTGGCTATCGAAAACAAAATAATATAAACTATACAATCACTCAAAGACAAACCATAACAAAAATAAGCCGCGACAGAAGAACCGCCTTGGAACGGTAAATGAAACGAATTCCACTGTGTATGTGTGTGGGTTGGTGGGGGGAAGGGGGGGGGGTAAGGCGACAATCCTCGCCCTTCCTTCCGTCGTGAAGTATTTTCTGTCCTGTTTACCCTTTCAAATACAAGTACCGACTCAACTTTTAACGAAAAACTTGCTTTTGCATCGCTTGCCATGTTTGACTTTTAATATCATATGAGTGAATGACACGATAAGGATTCAATTTTGCCCCCATGCTTAAAACATGTATTGAAACAATGCTTAAATATCTTGGTTGTCTCGATCAGTTTAAAATGGGACAGGCCGGTTATTTATCTACTTTCCCTGGTATGAGAATGTCTCGATTCCATTACCCATAACACATCCATGACCTTAAGCTGCGCTTTTATATCTCTAAAACCAGTATATGATGTGTTTTCCCTTAGTCCAAACATAGCGCTCTTTTGAATCGTCTTAATGAGGCGGTTCTAACGCGTACCCACAATCTAACAAATATTGTTGATGCTCATTAGAACCGCCTTAATGAAGCGGGTCTTACGAGTACCCACAATTTATGTATTAGCCCAATCATAGATCGTTGGCTCTCGTAAGAACCGCCATTGAGGCGGTTATTACGTTAAAACCTCTTAACGATGCGGTTCTAACGGGTACCCACAATCTATGTATTCTAGCAAACATAAGGAAAGCAATGAATACCATCGTAGATCCAACATTTCTCTGCATAAAATTGGGGATTAGAGGGGTCGTCATTTCACGACCTTGTTAACATCATGCTTTGATGAAATCTCTGAAAACGCAAAAGCTGGATCGAACTAGCCAATGTGAATGATCCATCCGCGTTCAAGCTTTCCATTGTCACCAAAACATGAAACTGATTTTTACCCTTGAAAGGGGAACAGGTATTGACTAGCTTGAAGAATTATCCTATCGCCGTATCTGCTTGAATAAAATGCGGCTACAGCTACACAGCTGCACATTGTAACGCTATGTAGATGGTAGATATCTGAAACTTGACGCTGTGAGACATCATTCATGTATTTATATCAGGTATTTCAACGAAGACAAGATGATTCACAGGACTTCTACAAACCAATGAGTAGTTACGAGAATGGTTTTGGAAATCTCAGCGGTAACCACTGGTTAGGTGAGCATCAGTTCTTGAATTATGCACTTACTCTTTAGCCCCAAGATGTATAAGGCGACCGTATGACACCCTTTTTAATGGTACCTTTTTATGACACCATTTTGTGTGGTTTGAGGGTGCTATAAAAAGGGGTCATATAAACGTACCATACTGTCACCTCTTGAACTAAGCTTGACTTGAAATATCTTAGTTGTTTCCAAAAAGTGCTATAAATTTTTCAATTTTGAGGGATTGAAGCCCCTTCTTTGAAAATATCTCAATGTCTCTGATGTTTGTAGTTGAAAGATTTTTGTGATAAAATAGAAGTGAAGGCAATGATCAAGAGTTCCAGGGATACCAGAAGTTGACAATATGTTGGTCTTGTATATCAAGGCTTCATAGTGGCATACAATTGGTCTCTTAACTTCCACATCTTCACATCGCAAATGTGAAACATCCAAATCTCCAAATTGAAATTGTGTAACCTCCACATTGAAATTGTGTAGCCTCCACATCTTCATATTGAAATTTTGTAACCTCAACATCTCTACATTAAAATTGCAATGGTCATGTGGAGCAATTGTGAATTTTATGTTGAGAATGTGGAACCACAATGGGGATTTACACACCTGTCCACATCTACACATTTGGCAATTTTCAACTAGCCCTTCTGAGACTCAGCTTGAAATGCTCAATGTGGAGCAATGTGGATGCGATGTGGAGAATATGGTTCCACAAGGGATATTTCACTGTTGGTCTTGTATATCAAGGCTTCATAGTGGCATACAATTGGTCTCTTAACTTCCTCATCTTCACATCGCAAATGTGAAACATCCACGTCTCCATATTGAAATTTTGTAACCTCAACATCTCCACATTAAAACTGTAGAGGTCATGTGCAGCAATTGTGAATTTAATGTTGAGAATGTGGATCCACAATGGGGATTTCCCCACATGTCCACATCTACACATTTGGCAATTTTGCAACTAGCCCTTCTAAGACTCAGCTTAAAATGCTCAATGTGGAGAATGTGGTTCCACAATCGGGATATTTAACTTTTGGTATTGTATATCAAGGCTTCCTAGTGGCATACAATTGGTCTCTTAACTTCCTCATCTTCACATCGCAAATGTGAAACATCCACATCTCAATATTGAAATTGTGTAACCTCCACATTGAAATTGTGTAGCCTCCACATCTTCACATTGAAATTCTGTAACCACAACATCTCCACATTAAAATTGTAGAGGTCATGTGGAGCAATTGTGAATTTAATGTTGAGAATGTGGATCCACAATGGGGATTTCCCACATGTCCACATCTACACATTTGGCAATTTTGCAACTAGCCCTTCTAAGACTCAGCTTAAAATGCTCAATGTGGAGCAATGTGGGTGTGATGTGGAGCATGTGGTTCCACAATCGGGATATTTCACATGTCCACATCTACACATTTGACAGTTTGGCTTAGAAAACCGACTTCCCTGACCGGCGGCGGGTACGACTAATCACATATTGAGGCTATCTAGTAGCAAGTTCCTATTAGATATAAAATCTTGTATCTCATGATTTTATTTATTCATCAATAGAGACACGACTGTCATGCGTCAAGTGTTTTGGCAAATATATCGAGACATTATAGTAGCAACTTCGCAGTAGAAACACTGTTACGAGATGGAATAGTAAACCTCTCTGGTGCTTATGCACATCTAAATTATTTTAGTAGATATATGGTAGGGCGGTGCGAGTGAAATATTTTAGGTGAACTATGGTAGGCAAAATGTGCTGCTCCATGCACAAGTCATGCACATATCATACGATGTATGCATGAGTGGTTTATGGAGATCTGTTTTTACAATACAGGGGGCCGCTATAAGGCTGAGTTCTATAAAATTTGCCTTAAAAACGCCAACCGCCAAATTGTGCCATATATGATTTTCATTCCCGTCACGTGTTGTGTGGGTGTTCGTTTTGACAGGAGTCATGGCATTGATTTATAGGGTCGTTTCATCAATTTGTCCTATGGGAAATATACTATTTGAACGCAAATCCATTATCTACTCGATTTTTGCTATCTAGCTTCATTTGTGGACGGTATCTCCACCTCGCCACGTTCTTAGCAAGCTAATATGAGTATGCATGATTTTCTGGTAGTATTCATAGATATATAAACCCTAAGAAAAACGAAAACTTTAGCAGCAGGTCAAGTTGTAACGAGTATACACAACATTGTGTCGGGAAATTGAAAGTATATTGAAAGGTATGTTAAATCTATGTTTAGTATTATTTTTGTATGAACATGCTTGTAGGTTTTGGAGGGGTTTACTTCTAGTATACCCCAACTTTCTGAAGCCTATTCTGAATTCACTGTTGAAGCCTGTAGTGATTAGGCTACTAGCTTTGCCAGCTAGAGGTCGCAGGATTGATCCCATGCTTCTCCAGTAGTAGAATGAGTCTTTTTAAGTGAGGTCCTGTCTCATTCTTCTCCTAGATGTTGGTGAGACGTAAAGTTTGGACACCCGCTCATTCTAGATTCATTTAGGCTTTTAGATCCCTTTTGTAGAATGTAATTAATAAACGCCGGGTCACTTGTTTGACCCATGACTTTTGACTAGCTGTTGTTAGAAAACCGTAGTTCCGTCCCAATATGATATTAGGTGTAGAGGGGACGTAAACTTAAGACGGGTTTAACCATATCTTCATCATCAGGGCAAACTCTTATAAGAGCCTGTCGGGTTATCCGTGATGATGAACCGTAATGAATTTTATTTTACAAGCGTGTTCACGTTGATTAGAAATAATTTTGTTCAAGAAGAATTACGAGTTCATTTTGTAATGATGCCGTTTTTGTCTGATAACTCAGTTTGTGCATGTATGTACATATAAAGAACGTGATGATGATAAGTGGGTGTATTTGGTCGCCACACGTCAGCTCCGTAGTAGTGAGCATTAATAGATTTCTGTAGTGCTCAGTAAGGAAACATGAACTTTGTGTATTCTTGTGTCAAGCGCTGAATGCTGATAATTTGATGCACAGTCTAGTTGAGTTCTGCTGTACGGTTATTTGTCGCATGCACTAATCAGTCTGTGTGTCTGGTCGGCGCATGCGCAATATCGGTATATGCATAATTATATTCTTACTTCTCCGGGAGGGGGAGCATGATATAGCATGTTTGTTTTGTGAACCGTGTCTTAGTCCAGTTATCGTAATTTGCAGGCACATCAATGTGTGGTGACCTGCTGCTCCCTGCCTTATAGCAGCAGGTACTGGTACGGCGCTGGGGGTTAGGGTCCAGCAAGGGCGGACAGACCACCGTAAGCAGCGCATACTATTGTCCATTGTGAACAAATGTGAGACCATTCAAATGGAAGAGGTCAATTAAATAACCTGCAGGTGATTCAGACGAATCAGATTAGTGCGATCGCTAAATAATACATGTCAACCTGTGATCGGCAACAATGTCGATAGACTAGTTTACACTAGTTCGCGAGAGAAGATTCACGCGAGAGGGGGATTCACCCTAAGTTATAAACTGGCCAGTCGCGTCTTGTGTTGTTTATTTTTTGTTTTTGTTGTTGTTTTTGTTGTTTGCTTCTGTGGGTATTCACGTCACCCGTTCCGAGCACAGAACATTGTTTTGCCTTCGGAGCGGACGTCGTGAGTTGGCTACAGAAGCAACAAATTGTGATGTTTTGTGTTAGTAAGGGTTGTATATAGATACTGTAAATAATTCATGTAATTCATCTAATATCTTTCTTGTGCCTTACCCCACAGCTGCCCGTACACCTGTCAGAGATCACGCTCGGTTGTCTTGTCAGCATGGGGGTTTGCGGGACGCCGTAAACCCACATGTAACAAACACGCTAGATCTTGTATCTCAAGATCTATTTTTTGTTTCATGAGTACTAGGAATTTTGACTATGAAGCGTAAGTTAAGTGGATGCTATTTCTAGCCATCTCAAGTTTAGAAATTACTACCTCTTCATAATGAAGAGGAGTGAAAGATAACAAAGATTGCTGAATATTTTTAACACATTTATTTGCGCCGCTTATTAACTTGATAACGATGAACAGATGATTAGGGCCGCTCCTCTGTTATCGTTTACAATTTGAATTCTTTACGTTTTCATAACACGTTATGTGGCAAAGCTGATCTTAAGAATGGGTTTTTAGCTCACCTGTCACGTAGTGACGAGGTGAGATTTTGGGATCACTATTTGTCCATCTTTCGTCGTGCGTCCGTGCGTGCCTGCAAGCGTGCGTCCGTGCGTAAACAATTTCTTCAAACAACATCTCCTCCTAATCCACTGATCGGATTTTGACAAAACACCACAGGAATAATTCTTAGGTGGTCCCCTTTCAAAGTCATTCAAATGGTTCCGGTCCGTTGCAAATCTAGGTCACAGGAGCTAAAAATAGATTTTTACTGGAAACTTAAAAAATCTTCTTCCCTGAAACCGCATGATACATATCTTTGATATATGAGGCGGACCGTCCATGCTAATTAACCGTATTGGTTTCATTGGGCGACAGGGCTTGAGAAGTCATTTCATCTCAATGTCGGGTAAAAGTCCCACAAAATTGGAAGCAACGTCTCCAAAATGACCTTTACAGTGTTGACGGGGACGTTAAACCTCAAATCAAACAAACAAACAATCTTTGATATATGGTATGAAGCTTCATCTAGTGGACCTCTACCAAGATTGTTCAAATTTTAGCCCTGGGGCCAAAAATACCCCCGCGCCGGGGCCCAACAGTTTTACATAAACTTACACAGGGAAAAACTTAAAAAGTCTTCTTGTGTGAAACCAGAAGGCCAAGGACTTTAATATTTAGAATGAAGCTTCATCTAGTGCACCTCTACCAAGATTGTTCAAAAAAAAGTCCAAAATGACCTTTACAGTGTTGACGGGGACGTTAAACCTCAAATCAAACAAACAAACAATCTTTGATATATGGTATGAAGCTTCATCTAGTGGACCTCTACCAAGATTGTTCAAATTTTAGCCCTGGGGCCAAAAATGCCCCCGCGCCAGGGCCCACAGTTTTCACATAGGCGTATATAGGAAAAACCTTTAAAAGTCTTCTTGTCTGAAACCAGAAGGCCGAGGTATTTGATATACGGCATGAAGCTTCATCTAGTAGACCTCTACCAAGATTGTTCAAAATATAGTCCTGGGGTGAAAAATCCCCCGGGCGCCGGGGCCGACTGGTTTCGCATAGGCGTATACAGGGATAATATTTAATAATCTTCTTGTCTGAAACAAGAAGGCCCAGGTCCTTGATATTTGGTATGAAGCTTCATCTAATAGACCTCTTCAAAGATTGTTCAAATAATAGCCTTTGTGCCAAAAATGTCACCGCGCCGTGAGCCGATTATTTTACATAAGCTTATATAGGAAAAAAAAACCTTTAAAACTCCTCTTGTCTAAAATCAGAAGTCCCAGGTCTTCGTTATTTGGCGTGAAGCTTCATCCAGTTGACCTCTACTGAGATTGTTCAAATTATAGCCCTGGTGCCAATAAAGTCCCCGCACAAGGGCCCACTGGTTTCACATAGACTTATATAGTGAAAGCCTTTAAAAATCGTCTTGTCTGAAACCAGAAGGTCCAGGTCTTTGATGTTTAGAATGAAGCTTCATCTAATAGACCAAAACCAAGAGTGTTCAAATTATAGCCTTGGGGCAAAATTGTCCCCGCGCCGGGACCCACTTTTTATACATAGGCTTATATAGGAAAAAAACTTTAAAAATATTCCTGTCTGAAACTACACGGCCCAGGTCTTTGATATTTTGCCTGAAGCATCATCTAGTGGACCTCTACTGAGTTTGTTCGAATTATAGCCCTGGCGTCAAAAATGTCCCCACACCAGGGCCCACTGGTTAAACATGGGCTTATTGCCCATTTCTGTATTACGGATTTCGTATACCGAGGCGAATAAATTCTACGGTAGTTTAAATCAGTTATACGACGCTGCTCTTTTAACTAGAGGTTGTACTCAGCATGCTCTTCATCCTTCCATCGATTCTGAAATTAATCACAAACGTCATTACATCAAAATATCCTTCTTTAATAAGGGTTTGGATTTTATAGATTTACCTAGTATCTTCCGGGACAGTTCGGTGATTTCATCTATTCGTGATTATTTTCAAAATATTGAAACACCCATTATTTGCTATCACTACAATAAACCTGTTAGCCGCAGAACCTGCTCATATCAAGCGATCAATGGTGCATGCCGGACTACAAAGCCTGGTGTCCGCTGCCTCGTTTGTATTTTATTTCTTTTATTATTATTGAAACTGACTGCTTTTCAGTGTCCCTTAGGGGCGTTTGGAACTTGGGCAGGGAAACTAACCTTGACACACATTTCAGAAAGCAGGGTTCCGCGCGCCGATGCTCTTTGCGTATATAATTGGTATAATGGACAGAATCCAAATTCTTTTTGTCGAAATAAATAGCATAAACCTGTTAGAGCTATTGTTTTTGATTTCAATAAACTTGTTTCTGATCTTGATATTGACACTAACACTCCTGATACATGTAATTGTAAAAATTCAGTGCATTGCTATCTTGCTGCATGTCAAATTATTACTGGCAATTTAAAAATTATTCCTGATTCTGGGATACGTAATATAATTTCTAAAGGAAGGAAATATCGAGTGCCTTCTAAAATTGATTACAATAAATGTAGAGATGAAATCGCTGCTGCCTTGAATGAATTTGGTAATCGATGGTGGGAACGAGAGTATGTTGAGCATAAAGCTCTAAAAGAATGGAAACGCAGCATTCTGAAATTGGTGAACAATCGCATTTCTTTTTATTCGCAAATACGAACTTTACCTCCTAAACCTAAGACGTCTTTACGTCACCTTACACTTGGTATTCAAGAATTTCATAGGAAGTTTGTTTTGGCTCTAGCTGATACCGCTTACAATGTGGTCGTTGTTTGACGTCTTTACTTTGTTAACACTTCAGCAAGAACTTGGGTGGTACTACGGCCTATGAACTTCAGCCTTTAGCTGTAGAGAGGGTTGTTAGTTGATGGCCATATTTGTCGTTCAGCTACCAAGTTTGCTGCCTGTGTTACAGAAGGCCAGGACAAGTTTCTACGTTATATTGGTTACCTAAACTTCATAAAAGACCATACAAAGCACGGTTTATTGCAAATCCAAGCTCTTATACCATCGCTGAACTCTCTAAATTGTTAACTTCATGTTTTACTGCCAACAAAAACATATGATAAAATATGTCGACAAAGTTAACGAAAGATCAGGTAGAAATTTGTTTTGGTCTACAAAAAATTCTAATGAAAAGTAGAAGTAAAACAAAGATAAGGAGTCGATACAATTAACTTACTCCACCCATCAAAGACACCAAAGGGAAAGAAACACAAACATAAAGCGACCAGACAATAATGGAAACCTAAACAAAGGATGGCCATAAGGACAGTTACTTTCCAACAAATGGCCATATGGCCATCCAACATAAAAAGACAAAAGTGATACACACAGTAAGTAACAAACAACAACATAAATAAATCGCCACAGAAGAACCGCCTTGGAACGGTCAGTGGAAAGATTTCCACTGGGGGGCTTAAATCGATTTTACGTGGCCACAATCCTCGCCCTTACTTCCGTCGCGATTTAGACAATTAATTTGTTCAGTCCGCATGAAGACCTCCTAACTTATCAGTGCAACATCTCAGTGAAAACACAAATAATCAAAGAACCACAGAGGTGAGACAACGGTGAGGACTCGACAGCAAGAAACCACTGAAATGCTGGAGCAAAAGAAAACCAACAGGTAGACTCCGATGGGCCCGACCAGAGACAGAGCATCAGGCACCAACCAATATTACCTTGAATTAGATCTCTCTAATTCTCAATAAGCCTTTACGTTGGAACCGTCATAGAATCTGAGGCCTGACCCACCGGCGTGCAATTAAAGAGGGAAGCAAAGTTGCCAACCGTTATTGGGTTAACTACCATGCATGCAGTCTGTCGTATAATATCCATGTTGTACCCAATCTTTTTATATCGAAGAATGATTTTACGAAAATGGGTGCTAAAGTCGTTGCGGTTATATATTTTTCTGAATTTATATACTAAGTCACCATAAAATTCGGGTTCCGATAGTCCTTGTTGCAGAAGAGATTTAAGTCCAATATTGCATTTTGAAATTAAATCAGAATGGCGTCTATAAAATTTTGAAAATACTTTGCGTAGTTTATGGTACCGAAAACCCTGATTAAGAAGTTTAGCGATTAATAATCTATTACGAGTGTTGAAGTCAGTTTCATGACTACACACTCTAGCAAATTGAAATAATTGCGAAATATAAACGCCATAGGATGGCGCACGAGGAACATCACCATCCAAAAAAGGAAAATCTACAATCTCGAAATCAAAGTCATCGCGTTTATCATAAATTTTGCACGAAACAAACCCATCTACAATAGATAGATGGAAATCCAAAAAACGGGACCTCGGTATCAGGAGAATTTGCTTTATTTAACTGAAGTTCTGGGGGGTATATCTGACTGATCAAACCATCGAAATAGGTATTATCAATATTTAATAAATCATCTAAATATGTAGAAGTGGAGCTAAAAGCTTCAATAATTTCAGATTTGTTATCAATCAAAAGCACCAACATGAAGTCTCTTTCATAACAATACAAGAATAGATCAGCCACAAGAGGTGCACAATTTGTACCCATCGGAATGCCCACAATTTGTCTAAATAACTTAGTACCGAATCTAATATAAATATTGTCAAGCAGAAAGGTGAGTGCATCACACACTTTCTGACATGACCAAAGTGTATAATTCTTATGCTCTTTAGAAGTAAAAAATGCATTTCTGACATTACATGCAAGATAGAGAGAATCTTCTCTGTGAAAAGCCCAATCAATTAAATCATTAAGCTTTTCTTTTATAAGATTATGAGGAAGTGTAGTGTAAAGAGTGGAAAAATCGAAAGTAGACAGACTTGAAGCACGAAAATGTCTGGATTTCAATTTATTTAAAACCTCATTCGAATTTTTTATAGACCAAAACAGATTTCTTCCTGATCTTTCAAAGACTTTATCACAATATTAAATCACATGCGTTTTAATAGCAGTAAGACATGAAGTTAATAATTTAGAAAGTTCAGTAGTAGTGCAAGAGCTAGAATTTGCAATAAACCGTGCTTTGTTAGGTTTTTTATGAAGTTTTGGTAACCGGTATAGCGTAGGAAGCTTGTCTTGGCCTTCGGTAACACACATAGCAAACTTGGTGGCGGAATGACAAATATGTTTATCTACTATAACTCTCTCTTCAGCTAAAGGCTGAAGTTCATAGGCCTTAGTACCACCAAGCTCCTGCTTAAGCGGGTTAACATAGTGGAGCCGTCACACAACGACGACGTTGTTAGCGGCCTTGTCTGCAGGGGCCAAAACAAACTTCTTATGAAATTCTTGAATACCTAGTTAAAGACGTCTTAGGCTTAGGAGGTAATAAGTTAGTATTTTGAGAATAGAAAGAAATGCGTTTATTCACTAATTTTAAAATGCTAAGTTTCCAGTCTTTAAGGGCTTTATGTTCAACATACTCTCGCTTACAACATCGATTACCGAATTAATTCAAGGAAGCAGCGATTTTATCTCTACATTTAGTGAAATCAATTTTAGAAGGAAACCGATATTTCGGTCCTTTAGAAATTATATTCCTTATCCTAGAATCAGGAATAATTTTCAAATTGCCTGTAATTACATGACCAGCAGCAGGATAGCAATACTTTGAGTTTTTACAATCACATGAATCAGGAGTATTAGTATCAATATCAAGATCTAAAACAAGTGTATTGAAATTAAAAATGATAGATCTAACAGGTTTGTTATATTTATAGCAAATTATAGGTGTTTCAGTATTTTGAAAATAAGCAGGAATGGAAGAAAGCAACGAGCTCTCACGGAAGATACTGGGCAAATCTATAAAATCCATACCCTTATTAATGACGGATATTTTGAAGAATCGACGTTTATGATTAATTTCAGAATCAATGTAAGGACGGAGAGTATGCTTAGTATAGCCTCTAGTTAAAAGAGCCGCATCATACAACTGATAAGAACTATCGTAGAATTTATTCGCCTCGGTGTCCAGAAGACGTAAAACAGAAACGGGTTATGAACTTAAAATTAAAGCATAGAGTGGCGTCCATGATTTAATAATATAGTTGACAGTCACTTCAGTCTAGTATTGTTTCGTTTAAACGCACGTAATTTACGTTTAAAGTTTCCATTTTTCCTGGTGCCGTGAGATCTAGTTCTGCGTTTTTGACATTCCAGGAGCGAGAAAATATCAAAGTCCGGCATTCTGGAAATAATACATATTATCCTCATGATAAATGTTGTCATTAAATCCCAGTGGAAAAGGGGTCTGTAGAGATTTAATCCATTTCAGCTCAGCCTCATGTCTTTTGATAATTTTGAATCTAGTTGTAGAATTTACATCGCAATAAAGTTTTTTCCACTGGTTGTATAACAATGTTATTTACAGAATGACCTGTACGTCGAAAGTGACGGTACAAGAAAGTGTCAGTTTTCTTTGGCTTACTCATTCTACGATAATGCTCGTTCAATCTAGTTTTAAGCATGCGGTTAGTTTGAAATAAATTGCAATCCATGCGTTTTCGTGCTTCAAGTCTGTCTACCTATGATTTTTCCACCCTTAACACTGCACTTCCTCATAATCTTATAAAAGAAAAACTTAAAGATTTAGTTGAATGGTCATTTCATAGGGAAGACTCCCTTTATCTTGCAAGTAATGTTAGAAATGTCTTTTTCACTTCTGAAGAGCATAAAAATTATACTTTATGGTCATTTCAGAAAGTGTGTGAATCTCTCACCTTTCTACTTGACAATATTTACATAAGATTTTGTACTAAGTTATTTAGACAAATTGTGGGTATTCCGAGAGGTACTAATTGCGCACCACTTGTGGCTGATCTGTATTTGTTCTGTTATGAGAGAGACTTCATTGTGTCCCTTTCTGCTGAAAACCAGTCTGAAATCATTGAAGCGTTTAGCTCCACTTCTAGATATTAGGATGATTTATTAAATATTGATCAGTCAAAATTAACCCCCCACCAGATCTTCAGTTGAATAAATCAAATTCTTCTGATAACAAGGCCCCGTTTTTGGATTTACATCTATCTATTGTACTAGATGGGTTTGTTTCTTGCAAAGTTTATGATAAACGCGATGAATTTAATTTTGAGATTGTAAATTTTTCTTTTTTGGATGGTGATGTTCCTCGTGCGCCATCCTATGGCGTTTATATTTCGCAATTATTTCGATTTGCTAGAGTGTGTACTCATGTTACTGACTTCAGCACTCGTAATAAATTGTTAACGGCTAAACTTCTTAATCAGGATTTTCGGTACTGCAGAAAGAAAAAGCAAACAAGTCTTTTGGAAAAAATTAACAAAATTTATTTACACAGGATCTTTAACCTGTAGAAGTAAGAAAATTAAATGCACTTAGCTCTGTTATGAAATATCCTAGAATGAATCTATTTTCCTTGATCCCACAGAATTCACAGTCCGAAATGAAATATAATATCCTTTAACAATCCAACACAGAATTTAGAAATAACTTTTCTTTAAAACCCAAACATCAAACTTCAAAGTCTGACTCAAAGAGAAAAATCAAGCTCTATAATAGACCCCAAGATTTCTCTAAAACATTCCAGAGGGCTGTGGAATAAGATTAGGTAATTTTCTAAAAATAAAGCAAACCAGAACATTCTTGAAGATTCCAAAGTACTTTTCCCTGTAAACAATGATGATGATGATTTCGTGTTTAACGACGCGTCAACCCTCTTTGTGGGTCATAAGCGTCAAACGGTTAATGGTTAATGGCATTGAGAATAATGAGGATATTAAAAGTAAAAAAGATAGTTTGATATGTATAAAAATCTTAAACAGTTAAATCATAAGTCCAATTTCTTTTAAGAATAAAATAATATTTTTAAAAGGTACATCTTGAAACAATTGTTGCAAAGTGTCAGCTTTGGAGTATAAGTTACGGGACTGTGAAAAGTCTACACATTCAATTTAAATATGTTTCACAGTGAATGGCTGATCAAAGCCTACACAGGAAGGCTGTTCATCACCATTTAAAATATAAGAATGAGTAACTCTAGTATGGCCAATGCGCAGTCGTGTTATACTACATCCTCTTTCCTGGAGAACTTTGGCGGAGAGCATTTTGTTCCAACGGCAGGTTTAATGGCATGGAGTTTGTTATTTATTACACGGTCCCATTCGCCTGGCCATTCCGACAAGATGTATCTGTTGATAAATGGTTTAAAAATATTAAAATGAATTTTAAAAACAGACGGATCAAGATTGAGCGATTCCTTTGCTTTCTTGTCAGCAAACTCGTTGCCGACAATGCCCATATGGCTCGGAAGCCAACAAAACAAGATTTGGTGCGTTTTAGAAATTTCATGATGTTTTTCGATCAGTTTTTGTATTTGAGGATTTTTAGATGATGAATGGTCTAAAGCCCCAAGCACATAGTCAGTGAATCAGAAAATATAATTGCTTTTTGAAATGATGAAGAACTGATAAAATCTAAAGCTAGGTCTTTTGCTTTGGCTTCAGCTGTAAAAATAGATGAACCATCTGGAAGGCGCAAAGTTTGGTGCGTATCTTGAGAAACATACACACAACCAACTTTTTCCCCTTCTTTGGGACCATCAGTATAGACTTGCTGGTAATCACAATAACGTGACTGCAGTACCTGAAAGTTTTTTTGAGTAGCATTGGATTTGATTCGGATTTTTTACCATCATGTAAGTCAAACAGAATAGAAGGTTTTTTAATACACCAAGATGGAACTTCGGCCGTTTCATGTTTTTGAATATTTTTAAGGTCGATACCTGAATTTTCTAGCAGTGGTTAAATACATAATCCAAAAGGTTTGATTGCTGTGGCTTTAGTTTCATACTTATCTACAAATTGAGGTGGAAATGACAGTTTAGATGCCGGGTTAGATAGATTAGCAGCGAGTCTAATAGCATACTGAAGAGAAAAGTTCTCTCTGCGCGAAGTTAAGATGGTTCACCTGCTTCTACATAAAGGCTTAATACGGGAGAAGTACGGAAGGCTCCCGTAGCCAGACGAAGGCCTTGGTGATGGATAGTATCCAAAGGTTTTAAATAGGATTTTCTGGCAGAACCATAAACAAAAGACCCATAATCTAATTTAGATCTTATTAAAGACCGGTAAAGATGTAATAAAGTATACCGATCTGCTCCCAAACTTGTATGAACTAAAACTTTCAAAAGATTCATAGCTTTCAAGCATTTCGCTTTCAGATACTTTATATGGGGAATAAAACATAATTTTTGATCAAATATGACCCCAATAAATTTGGCTTCTTCAACAACAGGTATTTGTGATCCGTATAAAAACAGGGAAGGATGTTTGTGTTTCTTCCGTAGTTTACAAAAATGAAAACATTGCGTTTTCGACTTGGAGAACTTGAAACCATTTTTATCAGTCCATTCTTCTATTCTTTTTAAATTTTGTTGTAACTTTCGGTCAATAATTTTCATATTGTTTGACCGGTAACGTATACAAAAATCATCAACATACAATGAACAATCAGTTTTGTCGTCCAAACATTGTACAATATTGTTTATTTTGATGTAAAATAGCATAGTTGAAAGAATACTACCCTGTGGGACACCCTGTTCTTGATCATAGAAATCTGACACGGTAGACCCCACACGCACCTGAAACATGCGCTCCCTTAAAAAGCGTTCAATAAAACTGGGAAGTTTTCCTCTTAAGCCAATGTTATGGAGATCTTTCAATATTCCATAACGCCATGTTGTATCATATGCTTTCTCCAAGTCGAAAAACACAGCTACTACGTGTTCTTTGTTAATAAAAGCATCTAGTATAAATGTTTCTGGTCTTATTAAATTGTTGTTGGTACTACGTTCCGAACGAAAACCCGACTGATATTCTGAAATGAGGTTGTTGGACTCTAAGTACCAGACTAATCTTTTGTTTATCATTCCTCCAATATTTTACACATACAACTTGTCAAAGCTATCGGACGATAATTTGTAGGTTCTGTATGATCTTTCCCTGGTTTCGGAATTGGTACAACTGTAGCTAAACGCCAGCTATCAGGACAGACCCCCGTTTCCCAAATATTATTAAAGATATCTTAAAGTGTTGAAAGAGAACTTTTTGGCAGATGCTTAAGCATCTGATAATGAATTTCATCGGAGCCGGTTGCCGTATCATGTGATTTTTTAATGGCTTCAACAAGTTCGGATAAGTTAAAAGGTTTGTTGTATTCTTCGTGATTAAGAGATTTAAAGTTTAAATTTCTTTTCTCTTGGTCCTTTTTTAAATTTCTAAAAGTGTCATAATAATTACGCGATGATGAATTTCTCAAGAATGTGCTCCCAAGAGTATCTGAAATATCTTTTTTTGTTGAAGCTATTGTGTCATATTCAGTATTTAAATGTGTAAAACTAGAGGACTTTGTTTTTCCGCAAATTTTCCGTACCATATCCCAAACTTTTTTAATGGGGGTTTTGTAGTTCAATTTTGAAACATATTCCCTCCATGACTTTCGTTTTGAAGCTCGGATTATTCGCCGAGCTTTTGCTCTAAATACTTTTACATCGTTTAGTTTTTCTGTAGTTGGACTTTTGCAGAATTTATTTAAAGTAGAAGTAAAACAAAGATCAGGAATTGATACAATTAACTTACTCCACCCATAAAAGACACCAAAGGGAAAGAAATACAAACATTAAGCGACCAGACCATAATGGAAACCTAAACAAAGGAAGGCCATAAGGACAGTTACTTTCCCACAAAATGGCCATATGGTCATCCGAAACTAAAAGACACAAGTGATACACACAGTAAGTAACAAACAACAACATAAAATAAATCGCCACAGAAGAGCCGCCTTGGAACGGTCAGTGGAAGATTTCCACTGGGGGGCTTAAATCGATTTTACGTGGCCACAATCCTCGCCCTTACTTCCGTCGCGATTTAGACAAATAATTTGTTCAGTCCGCATGAAGGCCTCCTAACTCATCAGTGCAACATCTCCGTGAACACAAAAATCAAAGAACCACAGAGGTGAGACAACGGTGAGGACTCGACAGCAAGAAACCACTGAAATGCTGGAGCAAAAGAAAACCAACAGTTAGACTCCGATGAGCCCGACCAGAGACAGAGCATCAGGCACCAACCAACATTACCTTGAATTAGATCTCTCTAATTCTCAATAAGCCTTTACGTTGGAGCCGTCATAGAATCTGAGGCCTGACCCACCGGCGTGCAATTAAAGAGGGAAGCAAAGTTGCCAACCGTGATTGGGTTAACTACCATGCATGCAGTCTGTCGTATAATATCCATGTTGTACCCAATCTTTTTATATCGAAGAATGATTTTACGAAATTGGGTACTGAAGTCATTGCGGTTATATATTTTCCTGAATTTAAATACTAAGTCACCATAAAATTCGGGTTCCGATAGACCTTGTTGCAGAAGAGATTTAAGTCCAATATTGAATTTTGAAATTAAATCAGAATGGCGTCTATAAAATTTTGAAAAGGCTTTGCGTAGTTTATGGTACCGATAACCCTGATTAAGGAGTTTAGCCGTTAATAATTTATTACGAGTGTTGAAGTCAGTTACATGACTACACACTCTAGCAAATCGAATTAATTGCGAAATATAAACGCCATAGGATGGCGCACGAGGAACATCACCATCCAAAAAAGGAAAATTTACAATCTCAAAATCAAAGTCATCGCGTTTATCATAAATTTTGCACGAAACAAATCCATCTACAATAGATAGATGTAAATCCAAAAACGGGGCCTCGGTATCAGAAGAATTTGCTTTATTTAACTGAAGTTCTAGGGGGTAAATCTGACTGATCAAACCATCAAAATAGGTATTATCAATATTTAATAAATCATCTAAATATCTAGAAGTAGAGCTAAAAGCTTCAATAATTTCAGATTGGTTATCAATGGAAAGCGACAAAATGAAGTCTCTTTCATAACAATACAAGAACAGATCAGCCACAAGAGGTGCGCAATTAGTACCCATCGGAATACCCACAATTTGTCTAAATAACTTAGTACCGAATCTAATATAAATATTGTCAAGTAGAAAGGTGAGGGCATCACACACTTTCTGACATGACCAAAGTGTATAATTCTTATGCTCTTTAGAAGTGAAAAATGCATTTCTGACATTACATGCAAGATAGAGAGAATCTTCTCTGTGAAAAGCCCATTCAATTAAATCATTAAGCTTTTCTTTTATAAGATTATGAGGAAGTGTAGTGTAAAGAGTGGAAAAATCGTAGGTAGACAGACTAGAAGCACGAAACTGTCTAGATTTCAATTTATTTAAAACATCATTCGAATTTTTTATAGACCAAAACAGATTTCTTCCTGATCTTTCAAAGACTTTATCACAATATTTAATTACATGCGTTTTAATAGCAGTAAGACAGGAAGTTAATAATTTAGAAAGTTCAGTGGTAGTGCAAGAGCTAGAATTTGCAATAAACCGTGCTTTGTAAGGTTTTTTATGAAGTTTTGGTAACCAGTATAGCGTAGGAAGCTTGTCTTGGCCTTCGTTAACACACACAGCAAACTTGGTGGCTGAAAGACAAACATGTTTATCTACTATAGCTCTCTCTTCAGCTAAAGGCTGAAGTTCATAGGCCTTAGTACCACCAAGCTCCTGCTTAAGCGTGTTAACATAGTGGAGCCGTCACACAACGACGACGTTGTTAGCGGCCTTGTCTGCAGGGGCCAAAACAAACTTCTTATGAAATTCTTGAATACCTAGTTTAAGATGACGTAAAGACGTCTTGGGCTTAGGAGGTAATAAGTTAGTATTTTGAGAATAGAAAGAAATGCGTTTATTCACTAGTTTTAAAATGCTAAGTTTCCAGTCCTTAAGGGCTTTATGCTCAACATACTCTCGCTTACACCATCGATTACCGAATTCATTCAATGAAGCAGCGATTTCATCTCTACATTTACTGAAATCAATTTTTGAAGGAAACCGATATTTCGGTCCTTTAGAAATTATATTCCTTATCCTTGAATCAGGAATAATTTTCAAATTGCCAGTAATTACATGACCAGCAGCAGAATAGCAATACTTTGAGTTTTTACAATCACATGAATCAGGAGTATTAGTATCAATATCAAGATCTGAAACAAGTTTATTGAAATTAAAAATGATAGATCTAACAGGTTTGTTATATTTATAGCAAATTATAGGTGTTTCAGTATTTTGAAAATAAGCAGGAATGGAAGAAAGTACGGATCTCTCACGGAAGATACTGGGCAAATCTATAAAATCCATACCCTTATTAATGAAGGATATTTTGAAGAAATGGCGTTTATGATTAATTTCAGAATCAATGTAAGGACGGAGAGTATGCTGAGTATAGCCTCTAGTTAAGAGAGCCGCATCATATAACTGATGAGAACTATCGTAGAATTTATTCGCTTGTTTGCGTTTTCTGATAGCTTCTTTACAGTCATTATTAAACCAAGGCTTGCTTTTCTTAGTATTTGTGGAGGTCTTTGGAATGCATTGCTCTGATACATTAATAAGTGTATCTGTGAAATCAGAAACAATGTCAGATGATTCTTTAAAGTGATCAACTGATAACTCTTCTTCACTTAAACTATGGAATAATTCCCAGTCGGCTTTATTCATTTTCCATTTCTGGTAACAGTCCTCATCGTTTACGCTCTCAATTATAACATGGAAGTGATCACTTCCGCATTGATCGTCATAGACATACCAGTCATAGCCTACGAAGAGAGATGGGTGACACAAAGAGAGATCTAAGGAAGACAAATGACCTGTCGCAGGGTGAAGGTAAGTATAAGATTTATCATTCATCAAGCAAAGATCGCTTTTTGCAATAAAATCTTTATCAAGTGCTCCTCTGTTATTGATATCTTTACAGCCCCATAGAATATTGTGACCATTGAAGTCTCCAACTAAAAGATATGGCGATGTTGTATCTGCAATGAGTCAAGATGTTCGGGCTTTAAAGAAAATGAGGGCGGGATATATAGAGAGCAAATTGTAGTTTCTTTATCCAGAGAAACCGATACTGCTACAGCTTGTAGGTCTGTTTTTAATTTGATCTCTCTTTGTGGTAAACATGATTTAACAAAAATTGAACTGCCACCCGATGGTTTGTTACCATCAGAATAGATATAGTTGTATGTATTGAAACCCCTAACATCAATGTTGTTATCAATTTTTAAAAAAAAAATCCTTGCAAATAAAAAAACCGATGGGTTTAATAACGAAATAAGTAATAAGAGTTCATTATATTTTGATGAAACTAGGACTTTGGGATTCCTTAGACGGAACTTGGCTTTTGCACCTAGGCAGACAAAGGATGTTGCATATAAAACATTGGTTCGCCCTCAACTCGAATATGCATCACCCATTTGGCACCCCTATGTTAAAACTCAGACTCAGCAGGTGGAGAAGGTGCAGAGGACAGCTGCTCGATGGACCTGTAGGCGATGGCGAAATAGAAATAGCGTCGGTGACATGCTTAATGAGCTAGAGTGGCCGTCCCTGGAGGCCGGTCGTGAGCAGTCCTCTTTAACCTTCTTCTACAAGATACACTCTGATTCAGTGTCTATTGATAAAGATAGGTACTTGACCCCTGTAACACTGTCGACCCAAACAAGGGCATCAAAATTAAACGACTCACAATATCGTAGATACCAGTCCTATAGTGATGCCCTGAAGAACTCGTTTTTTCCTAGAACTATTCCCCAATGGAATAGTCTTCCCTCCTCTGCGGTGAATGCCAAGTCCGCAGAAGAGTTCAAAGCCCGCACAGTGTAAGATTGGGTCTCAGAGGTATGCGTTTTAGGATACCTCTGTTATGCAGATTGTAAATAGTTTTAAGGACGCATCCAGTGCCTCTCTCTTTCTTTCTTTTTTTTTTTTTTTTTCTTTCAGCTAAATTCTAAATTTAGCCACCCAATCAACTGAGGTAATGGCCAGATATGACCGACTCAGTATAAGAAGATAGATAGATAGATAGATAGATTTAAGACCTCGACAATTCCATTGTATTATTTTGTGTTTACAATCTATTTTATGAAGAGATTAAGACTAGAAGCTATTTTGGAGCTGCAATTGGTGATATCGCTCTGTTACTACCATCTCGTGGTGTTGTTGACCTCGATCTGTTATTACCACTTCGTGGTGATGGAGTTTCAGTGAACTCCATATCACTGTCACTCAAAGATCCGAATTTGTTCTGATATTTTATCTGTCTCTTTCCATTTTACGCTGTCTGTCGGTTTGCTGTTGAGATGTTTGTTGTTTTTGTTGCTGTTTTTTTTTAAATCGTTTTTTATCATTTCCAAAGTAGCACTTTTCAATAATTTTTCTGACTTTTTGTCTTGTATTGGCTGTTGTGGTGGTGTTTGAATTTCGGCAATGTTCGGTTGATCTTCAGTTTTTTGTTTAGGTTTTAATTTTTGTAAAGGTTTGAGACCAGGTATCGGATCGTTTTGAATGGCAGCATCTTCAACAGGTACCTTTTTCATAGCTGACTGAGCGACGCTTGCATAGCTTATACCAGGAATAGATAGGAGTAGACGACTCAACGATTTTCCACGCTTCTGGGAACGAGATGTTTCTCTTGTATTTTACGGTTAGAATTTCTTTTTCTTTATGCCAAATGTGGCACTCTTTAGAATTAGCGTTGTGTCTTTCACCGAAGTTGGAACATTTGGGTGCATTTTTGCAACTTTGTTCCGTGTGGCTCGCTGGTTCGCCACAATTTGCACAGACAGGGTCCTTTTTACACCTGTTTTCATGCTGCCCATATTTCTGGCAATTGTGGCAGCGTAACGGGTTCGGAATGTAAACTTCCACGCTAACTCTAAAGTATGCCACTTTGATTGTCTTTGGCAATACTGGGGTCTTAAAAGTAAAAACAAAAGTGTTTGTGTCTTTAAGTTGGCCGTTGCGTTTAAAGCGTTTCACAGATGTTACTCCTTGAGATCGTGTGCCTTCAAGAATCTTCTCCTCGCTGGAGTTCCTCAAATCTGGGCAACGAATAACCCCTTTTGAGGAATTCAGCGAGGTATGAGAGAACACTCGCGCAGTCAAATTATAAAAAGGTGTACTCTTCAGGAGATTGTCGGCATGGGCTTTTTTGTTGACCTCAACGAGTAGCTGATTCGACCTTTATATTTTTTAAAATATTTTCAGGTTCACCAGCAAGGCCGGAAATAACTTTTTGAATTACAAAAGGTGAAAGAGACGTAATAGGATGATCTTCATCTCTACTTTCTATGAGAAGGAAGCGCGGGAAATGTTGAGCCGTAGTGTCATTTGATATTGTTGTGTCGTCGTCCGATAAGTTAGGATCTGATGAGTCGTCTTGGGTTGGTTTCTTTCTGTTCTTATCTCTAGCCATGATGAAGAGATTGCATGATTCGTCCTCCGTGCTCTCCGCCCACCGTGGAGTCCTACAGGGAAACACTTTAAGTGAGTGGCTTTCCTTCCTCAAGTGTTAGAGATACACAGAAGATATACTCGTACAAGCAAGAAGCTGCACGATTGGTCCGTTTAGCCGCCGCATTCTAGAAATGGAAAGGTTGTGAAAAGGCTTTATGAGCAAACGGTGTGTGTGATACAAAAGACTAGGAAGAGAAAGTAAAAGGTTATTTCTAGGGCTTGGCACAACCAGCCGATTGACCGTGCCGGACCACACGACCGCCCGTCTAACCGAAATCCAGGCCAGAGAGCTGGGTTGGGCACTTGAAGCACTGAACTCCAGTTAGCCCTCAACCTCCAGGACCCCTTCATCCGGGTTACGGGACGCCACCCACGGCAAACGGGTGGTACTTCCTTTAGCTCTTCCCAGTGGGCGCAGAGACCACAGCGGCAATGTGCCTAGTGGGAAATGAGCCCCCAGGGCCACGGCATGGCAGGAAGTCTAATACCTGGTGGTCCTTGTAAACAAATTGTTTACAAAAATGAAAATAATACTTGTTGAAAAATTCCAGACATGAAATTTGAACCTTGGTCTGACTGAATAGATTTGGGCAGACCAACAAGGGTGAAAAACTTCACTAAGGCCTTGACGATTTCTTAGCTTTGATATTTCTTAGTGGAATGGCTTCAGGAAAACGTATGGGAGCACACACTATCGTCAAAAGATATTCACAGCCAGACTAAGTTCTTGGCTAGGGACCCACACAGTCTATATTTATTCGACTGGAAGGTTCATCAAAAGCAGGTATGGCCTGCAAATGAGCCTTAGGTATAGTCTGATTGGGTTTTCCTACAATTTGGCATGTATGGCAGGACCTACAATGCTGAGAAATATCTGATGTTAACCCAGGCCAGAAAAATGATTAAGAATCTTGCGATAGGTTTTATTTTCACCTAAATGGGAGTTTTATGTGCCATGTTTAATATTTCGGGACGGTTAACCCGTGGAACCACTATTTGGTGGTTGGCAGTCCACTCGTCTACTGTTGAGACGTCTGGTGGACGCCATTTTCTCATAAGAATGTCGTTTTTGACATAATATCAGACTGGGACCTGAGATACATTATGCTCATCTAAAGCCCTTTCAAACAAAGACGGAATTTCAGGATCCTTGTGGTGTTCTATAGCTAGTTGTGACCCGGACAATTTTTCATGGCCTATATCCAAAGATGAGTTATTCTTATGAAAATCTGTCTGCTCATCAGGTAGGCTTGAAGACAGAGACCTTGTTATCTCGTCATTTAAAAAGACTGACCCAAAAAGGTATCATTAAAATCAAAATCCTGTTTCCCATCAGTTTGCTTGGCCTTACGTGCCATAGCCCTTATGACTGCATAGGACGGATAAAGGTCAAGAATTTCCGGCTCAATGGGATAAGGTGGTTGATCAGTGCAAGGATTTGAAGTCAAAAGTGGGTTGACCACAACCTTATCTCCAGCTAAGTCATTGCCTAGCAATAAATGAACACCTTTAAAAGATAAAGAATGTCTAATACCAACAGCCACTGAACCGGATACCAAAGTAGAAGTAAAACAAAGATCAGGAATCGATACAATTAACTTACTCCACCCATCAAAGACACCAAAGGGAAAGAAACACAAACATTAAGCGACCAGACCATAATGGAAACCCAAACAAAGGAAGGCCATAATGACAGTTACTTTCCCACAAAATGGCCATATGGCCATCCAAAATAAAAAGACACAAGTGATACACACAGTAAGAAACAAACAAGTCTGATGACAAATAAACTTTATGAAACGGAACATTATCAAATCCACATTCCACACCCTGAATAAGGACACTTTGGCCCAAAGAAGTCTTCTACAGAAAAAGGCAAGAATAAGAGGTTGAGAAGCTCCAGTATCTCGTAGGATTTTGATGGGGGTAGGATGGGCATAACTGTCACCATTTAGTGACACAAAACCATCTGATTAGAATGGTTCATAAATCTCCATCACTGAATCAGTCTCAGATAATTTGGTATCAGAAAGAGTTTCCTCCCTTACACAGGACTGTGGTTTTGGCCTTATAGAAGTCAAGCCTGTAGGCTTAAGTTCGTCCTGTCTTTCTCTTTCCTCTAAAGTTTCAACCTGTCTCTAATCGAGAAAAGACTTAATGTCTGAATTTATGCATCGTTTTAACTCTTCAACAAGGACAAGCTGTTACAGTTTTTCATGATTAGAGCCAACTTTTTTAGAAGAACACCACTTATCAAATAACTGTTCTTTGGTTCGAGCAAATTCTATTTGGGTCTGGGAAATTTCTTTTTTACAATTCCTAAATTTGTGCCTGTAAGCTTCAGGGACCAACTCATATGCCTTAAGAATAAGCTCCTTAACCAAATCATAGTCTGCGCTTTGCTCGACAGTCAGCTGCGTGTAAAGGCCTCCGGCCTTTCCGACATCAACGCTTTGCAAAAGTAAGGTCCAATGCACTTTTGGCCATTTTAAATTTTCTGCAACTTTCTCAAAATGCAAAAATACTTATCTACTTCTTTTTCCTGAAATGGCGGAACTAATCTGATGTGCTTTGTGGCATCAAAGTAACTACCAGAGTCAAACACAGGGGTATGTTTCACCATATATTGACCCTGGAGTATGTTTCCTCTGGCTTTCTTTGCCGGATCATTACAGGGTCACTGATGAGGCTTTATTAGCCGAAACTACGTAGTATGACCCATCTTCTTTCTTATGAATGTTTTCATTGCTCTTAAAGGAACTCATTTTTTATTTCTATTCCATTTCTTTCAGTCTTAATTGAAACTGCCTTTCCCTTTATTTTTCTTCAATTCTATATCTCTTTTTTTTCCTTTTCCAACTCGAACCAATCTTCTTTTTCTATTTTTTCTTTCTGAATGCGTTCCTCCGTTTCTCTTTGTTTTTCCGCTCTCATTCTTCCATTTCTAATCTTTCCATCTGCATTTGTCTCTGCATTTTCCCCTCTTTTTCTTCCTTTTCATTTTTTCTTTCTGTATGCGTTTTTCCATCTCCAATCTTAACTTTTCTAATTCAATTTGCCTACCTATTTCAATTTGTCTCATTTGTAATTCAGTACGTGAAACCATAATGAGAGACAAAGCGGATGGATCGAAAAGTTCTTCATCAACAAAAAACTGTACCAATATATTCTTAATTTCATGTTGTTTTTTTTTTTCATGATTGTTTTGACAGCAGTGACCCCATAATGGGAAGCAATATCTAGCAAATCTGTCCTTTTGGCCAGATTAAACAGCTCCTGGGTAGGCTGAGCCAAAAAGCTTCTCAAATCAAACCACATGTTTGCTTTTTGTATTTAATATCAAGTAATTATGGTAACAGAATGCGGTTATTTTGGCGATTTTTTTTTTGTTTGAAATGACAAGCCCAACTAAAAATTTCACATGAAATGATAGGCACAACTACACCTGAAATGACAAGTACTATCTCAGATGAAACGACAATCCGCTATATGCCTTTGGGGAACTACCACTCTTTTGAAGCAACTGCCAAGTCTATATTTGATAAGAAATGACAAGTACTTGCCTACGAATGAAATGTCAGTCCTAAAATGTTCAAGATGTTTTTATCCTGGACGAGCCCCCAATTTCTGTAACGAGCCAGGCGTAGCAGAATGAAAAAGCAAACAAGCCTTTTGGAAATAAAATTAACAAACTTTATTTACACAGTATCTTTTACCTGTAGAAGAAAGAAAATTACTTAAATGTACTTAAAATGTACTTAGCTCTGTTATGAAATATCCTGACTCAAAGAGAAAAATCAAGCTCTTTTATAGACCCCAAGATTTCTCTAGAACATTCCAGAGGACTATGGAAAAAGATTAGGTAATTTTCTAAAAATAATGCAACCCAGAACTTTCTTTGCCGCAATGAATTCAGCACCCAATTTCGTAAAATCAATCTTCGATATAAAAAGATTGGGTACAATATAAATGTTATACGACTGACTACATGCATGGTAGTTTACTCAATCACGGTTGACAACTTTGCTTCCTTCTTTTATTGCACGCCGGTGAGACAGGCCTCAGGTTCTATGGCGGTTCCAACGTAAAGGCTTATGTTGGTCGGTACCTGATGCTCTGTCTCTGGTCGGGCCCATCGGAGTCTAATTGTTGGCTTTATTTTGCTCTAGCATTTCAGTGGTTTCTAGCTGTCGAGTCTTCACCGATGTTTCATCTCTGTGGTTGTTTGATTTTTGTGCTCACGGAGATTTTGCATTCATGCGTTAGGTGGCCTACGTGCGGACTGAACAAAGTATTTGTCTTAATCGCGACGGAAGTAAGGGCGAGGATTGTGGCCACGTAAAATCGATTTAAGCCCCCCAGTGGAATTCGTTTCAGCTGACCGTTCCAAGGCGTTCTTCCGTCGCGGTTTATTTTTGTTATGGTTTGTATTTTTGTGTTTGTGTCGCTTATATTATTTTATTTTGAATATCCTATTGGTCGTGTTGTTGGAAAGTAACTGTCCTTTTGGCTTTCCGCTATTTATGTTTACATTAGGGTCTATTGTTTCATGTTTGTGTTTCTTTCCGTTCGGTGTCTCTGATAGGGGCTGTGGATTAATTGTATCGAATCTTGATCTTTGCCTCCACTTCTATATTATGTAGGGAAAACCTTTAAATTTCTTCTTTTCGGAAACCAGATGGCCCAGGTCTTTGATATTTGGTATGAAGTAGATCGCTACCAAGTTTGTTCAAATTGGATCGCTTCCAAGAATGTACTAGAGACACTGATACTCAGGTGAATGATTCAGGGCCCTTTTGGCCCTCTTGTCTGATTTAGTTGTGGTATCGGTTTAAGTAATGTCTTTAGATATATCTCTGGCACAGTCGCTTCCTCGTCATACGTAGCTGGATCATATTCATCCATTTTCTTCTCAAAGAGGAATCTGCAGTGTTCATGGATTATCTTCATCGTAATCTTTCCCGTCCCTCAGTCGTTTTGCTGTGCGAATGATTTTCTTGTGCTCTGGATCTTTCTTCATTGCTTCTGCATATCCAATTAATGTTCTGTAGAAGCATGCAACCTCTTGTGTATATCTTGGTTTGAGCTCAACATATGCTTAATTTCTAGCATCTTCTGTGTCGATATTAGTATGTTCTGCCTAAACTTCTTCCATAGTCTCATCGAATGTATCTTGTAAGTTTTCCTTAGTTTTGTCCACATTCTCAATATTACATCCAAATCTGGTCCACATCAACTCCAGAATTTTAATGTGGAGATGTTGAGGTTACACAATTTCAATGTGAAGGTTACACAATTTCAATGTGGAGAAGTGGAGGTTACACAATTTTGATGTGGAGGTTAGACAATTTCCTAATGGAGATGTGGATGTTACATATGTGCGATGTGAAGATGTTGAAGTGAAGAGACTAATAGTATGCCACTATGAAGCCTTAACAATACCAACATAATGTCATCTTGAGGTATCCCTTGACGTCTTGAAAGTTTACCACAAAATAGACGTAAAACAAAGATCATGAATCGATACAATTAATTTACTCCACCCATCAAAGACACCAAAGGGAAAGAAACACAAACACGAAGCGACCAGACCACAATGGAAACCCAAATAAAGGAAGGCCATAAGGACAGTTACTTTCCCACAAAATGGCCAAATGACCATCCAAAATAAAAAAGACACAAGTGATACACACAGTAAGTAACAACACAAATAAACCGCCACAGAAGAACCGCAATGGAACGGTCAGTAGAAAGAATGCCACTGGGGGGCTTAAATCGATTTTACATGGCCATAATCCTCGCCCTTACCTCTGTCGCGGTATACACTAATTTTGTTTAGTCCGCATGAGTGTAACATCTCCGAGAACATACAAATAAAAAAACTACAGAGATGAAACAAGGTTGAGGACTCGACAGCATACAACAACAGAATTGCTGGAACAAAAGAAAACCAACAGGTTGGCCCTTGAGGGGCCCGACCAAAGACGAAGCATCAGGCGCCAACCAACATAAATATTACTAATATAAAATAAAATTCCATTCATGCTTTAACGCTGGAACCGTCATATAATCTTAAGCCCGACCCACCGGTGTGCAATCAAAGAGGGAAGCAAAGTTGCCAACCGTGATTGGGTTAACCACCATGCATGCAGTCTGTTTTATAACATTTATGTTGTACCCAAACTTTATATATCGACGGACGATTGTACGAAAGTGGGTACTAAAGTCATGACAGGCATGTATTTTTTTTTCTAAATTTATATACTAAGTCACCATAGAATTCGGGTTCCGATAGGTCATGTAGCAGAAGTGTTATAAGTCAAACATTGAATTTTGAAACGAAATCAGAATGATGTCTATAAAACTTAGAAAAGGCTATACGTAGTTTATGATACCGATACATGACATAAAGCGAAACATAAACCCCGTACGATGTCGCACGAGGAACATCACCGTCCAAAAAAGGAAATTGACAATCTCGAAATCAAAGTAATCACATTTATCATAAATTTTGCAAGAAACAAACCCATCTACAATAGATATATGTAAATCGAAAAAGGGAGCATCGGTATCAGAGGAATTTGCCTTGTTTAACTGAAGTTCTAAGGGATAAATCTGACTGATCAAACAATCAAAGTAAGTATTGTCAATATTTAATAAATCATCTAAATATCTAGATGTAGAACTAAAAGCTTCAATAATTTTAGATTGGTTATCAATGGAAAGCGACAACATGAAAAGTAGAAGTAAAACAAACATCAGGAATCGATACAATTAACTTACTCCACCCATCAAAGACACCAAAGGGAAAGAAACAAAAACATGAAGCGACCAGACCATAATGGAAACCAAAACAAAGGATGGTCATAAGGACAGTTACTTTCCCAAACAATGGCCAAATGGCCATCCAAAATAAAAATACACAAGTGATACACACAGTAAGTAGTAACAAACATAACATAAATAAACCGCCACAGAAGATCCGCCTTTGACCGGTCAGTGGAAAGAATACCACTGGGGGCTTAAATCGATTTTACTTGGCCATAATCCTCGCCCTTACCTCTGTCACGGTATACACTAATTTTGTTTAGTCCGCATGAAGGCTTCCTTACTCATCAGTGTAACATATCCGAAAACATACAAATAAAAAAACTACAGAGATAAAACAAGGTTGAGGACTCGACAGCAATCAACAACAGAATTGCTGGAGCAAAAGAAATCAAAAGTTAGACTCCGGGGAAAGTCTCTTTTATAACAATACAAGAACAGATCAGCCAGAAGAGGTGCGCAATTCGTACCTATCGGAATACCCACAATTTGTCTAAATAACTTAGTACCGAATCTAATATAAATATTGTCAAGTAGAAAGGTGAGAGCATCACACTCTTACTGACATGACCAAAGTGTATAATTCTTATGCTCTTTAGAAGTGAAAAATGCATTACTGACATTACATGCAAGATAGAGAGAATCTTCTCTGTGAAAAGCCCATTCAATTAAATCATTATGCTTTTCTTTTATAAGATTATGAGGAAGTGTAGTTTAAAGTAGAAGTAAAACAAAGATCAGAAATTGATACAATTTTACAATTTTTCTTTGTTTTACTTCTACTTTGATACAATTAACTTACTCCACCCATAAAAGACACCAAAGGGAAAGAAATACAAACATTAAGCGACCAGACCATAATGGAAACCTTAACAAAGGAAGGCCATTAGGACAGTTACTTTCCCACAAAATGGCCACATGGCCATCCAAAACCAAAAGACACAAGTGATACACACAGTAAGTAACAAGCTACAACATAACTAAATCGCCACAGAAGAGCCGCCTTGGAACGGTCAGTGGAAGATTTCCACTGGGGGGGGCTTAAATCGATTTTACGTGGCCACAATCCTCGCCCTTACTTCCGTCGCGATTTAGACAAATAATTTGTTCAGTCCGCATGAAGGCCTCCTAACTCATCAGTGCAACATCTCCGTGAACACAAAAATCAAAGAACCACAGAGGTGAGACAACGGTGAGGACTCGACAGCAAGAAACCACTGAAATGCTGGAGCAAAAGAAAACCAACAGTTAGACTCCGATGAGCCCGACCAGAGACAGAGCATCAGGCACCAACCAACATTATCTGTTTAATTTTCAATAAGCCTTTACGTTGGAGCCGTCATAGAATCTGAGGCCTGACCCACCGGCGTGCAATTAAAGAGGGAAGCAAAGTTGCCAACCGTGATTGGGTTAACTACCATGCATGCAGTCTGTCGTATAATATCCATGTTGTACCCAATCTTTTTATATCGAAGAATGATTTTACGAAATTGGGTGCTGAAGTCATTGCGGTTATATATTTTCTGAATTTATATACTAAGTCACCATAAAATTCGGGTTCCGATAGACCTTGTTGCAGAAGAGATTTAAGTCCAATATTGAATTTTGAAATTAAATCAGAATGGCGTCTATAAAATTTTGAAAAGGCTTTGCGTAGTTTATGGTACCGATAACCCTGATGAAGGAGTTTAGCCGTTAATAATTTATTACGAGTGTTGAAGTCAGTTACATGACTACTCACTCTAGCAAATCGAATTAATTGCGAAATATAAACGCCATAGGATGGCGCACGAGGAACATCACCATCCAAAAAAGGAACATTTACAATCTCAAAATCAACGATTTCTGTGTTCACGGAGATGTTGCACTGATGAGTTAGGAGGCCTTCATGCGGACTGAACAAATTATTTGTCTAAATCGCGACGGAAGTATGGGCGAGGATTGTGGCCACGTAAAATCGATTTAAGCCGCCCAGTGGAAATCTTCCACTGACCGTTCCAAGGCGGCTCTTCCGTGGCGATTTATTTATGTTGTTGTTTATTACATACAGTGTGTATCACTTGTGTCTTTTAATTTTGGATGGCCATATGGCCATTTTGTGGGAAAGTAACTGTCCATATGGCCTTCCTTTGTTTAGGTTTCCATTATGGTCTGGTCGCTAAATGTTTGTATTTCTTTCCCTTTGGTGTCTTTTATAGAAGGAGTAAGTTAATTGTATCAATTCCTGATCTTTGTTTTACTTCTACTTTGAAGCACGAAAACGTCTGGATTTCAAGTGATTTAAAACCTCATTCGAATATTTTATAGACCAAAACAGATTTCTTCCTAGTCTTTCAAAGACTCTATCACAATATCTGATCACATGCGTTTTAATAGTAGTTAGACAGGCAGTTTATAATTTAAAACAATTTATAAGTAAAACAAAGATCAGGAATCGATACAATTAACTTACTCCACCCATCAAAGACACCAAAGGGAAAGAAACACAAACATGAAGCGACCAGACCATAATGGAAACCAAAACAAAGGATGGCCATAAGGACAGTTACTTTCCCCAAAAATGGCCAAATGGCCATCCAAAATAAAAATACACAAGTGATACACACAGTAAGTAGTAACAAACATAACATAAATAAACCGCCACAGAAGATCCGCCTTGGACCGGTCAGTGGAAAGAATTCCACTGGGGGCCTTAAATCGATTTTACTTCAAGAATTTCATAAGAAGTTTGTTTTGGCCCCTGCAGACAAGGCCGCTAACAACGTCGTCGTTGTGTGACGGCTCCACTATGTTAACACGCTTAAGCAGGAGCTTGGCGGTACTAAGGCCTATGAACTTCAGCCTTTAGCTGAAAAGAGAGCTATAGAAGATAAACATATTTGTCATTCAGCCACCAAGTTCGCTGTGTGTGTTACCGAAGGCCAAGACAAGCTTCCTACGTTATACTGGTTACCAAAACTTCATAAAAGACCTTACAAAGCACGGTTTATTGCAAATTCTAGCTCTTGCACTACCACTGAACTTTCTAAATTATTAACTTCCTGTCTTACTGCTATTAAAACGCATGTAATTAAATAGTGTGATAAAGTCTTTGAAAGATCAGGAAGAAATCTGTTTTGGTCTATAAAAAATTCGAATGTGGTTTTAAATAAATTGAAATCTAGACATTTTCGTGCTTCTAGTCTGTCTATCTACGATTTTTCCCACTCTTTACACTACACTTCCTCATAATCTTATAAAAGAAAAGCTTAATGATTTAACTGAATGGGCTTTTCACCGAGAAGATTCTCTCTATCTTGTATGTAATGTCAGAAATGCATTTTTCACTTCTAAAGAGCATAAGAATTATACACTTTGGTCATGTCAGAAAGTGTGTGATGCCCTCACCTTTCTACTTGACAATATTTATAATATGAAATAAAGGCACTGCCTTTGATGCAAACACACAGGAACCAATACGGATCGAGATGTTTACTGATAAAAGGGATGATAATTTGGCTAATTTATATTAACAGCAAGTTCGACTTTTTAAAAAGTTCGACGACAACATAAACATAGGTATTGTTCACTTGTTTAGTAAGAAATATGGACTAACTTCCCATCACATGTCCTGGTGTATGAATGTTATTTGTATCAGTATATAGCATTTCATTGTTGACTGAATTTAACAAAAAACATTTAGAAGCTTGCTTACCAGGAATGGGCCTTTCCTGTCCCTCTTGGCGGAAACGGGTCAACTCGGCCTGTAACCAACTCGGCCCCCGAGTCAAGTCGGCCTGGAGTCAAATCGGCCGGGTCAACTCGGCCTGCATTTGTCAAGCATTATATATGGCAAGAAACTTTAATGAATAGAGAATTCTTTTCGTTTTTTTTTTTTTTTTGACCAAAGTTATATTTTCTGAAAATTATCAGTTGGGAATTGTGCTTAACTGCACATATTCGAGCTGCATTGATAAAATAGGGGCGAAATAGTACTACAAAATAGGTTACTAAGGTATTTATTTAACATCAAATGTATACATTCACATCAAACGTTAACATTAATTTCGGGTCCGTTTGTTTCTAAATTTGAGTAATTTTCCAGTCTAGTAAAATATCACACCGCATCTTAAGTATTTGTTAGGACTTATTCTAAATGATATAAGTCTGCTGTCCACTAATTGATTTGAAATGTTAATGTTGTGTGACAATCCAACCTTGCCGTCGAGGTCTACTGTAAAAGATGTATGTAATATGAATAAACAGACAGAAAAACGGAAGGACACAAATATAAAATAGTATGTAGTAGCATATCATTTCATTAAGGACACGTCCGTCAAGCTAAATTCATACTGGGGTCCGACTTGATCAGGCCGAGGCCGAGTTGACCCGGCTGAGTTGACTCAGGCCGACTTGACTCAGGGCCGAGTTGACCCGGATTCCTCTTGGCATTTTGTTGAGCATATCCCAGGCATAAATGTAGCGTATTTTTCTGTGTGATGTCTTGATGAAGCTGAAAATGCATGTATGTAAAATGATTAATGACATATATATTGAGATTTCTATCTATCTATCTATCTTATAATGAGTCGGCCAAATCTGGCTATTACCTCAGTTGGGATTTCTTAAGGGATATCTATATATCTACCGATACTGTGTCGGTCACATCTGACCATTACTGGTCACATTTGACCATTACCGCAGGTGTATATTACATACACTTCAGGATAGAATGGGTTTCTTAATTGTTCATAAAATATCATAAAAATTAAGTCAAGTGTGAGAATTTTTTTTATCATATTATGAATTTAATTTAGATGTTATCAGCCAATGTATTTAAAAGAAAACAATGTTGTTACAGATGGTGTAATGACGTTAGGCCGCAATAACCATGAGTTATTACTTGTGTTCATGTGATTTTATTACAGGACATTATTCACTGAAACACAAAATAATATGATATAAACGAATATGAAGTGAATGTTTTCTTTGTATCAATATAACTAACTGTACAGAACAAGATCTCAACGATAACAACGCATGAAGAAAAATGACAAGAAATTTTGAAGAAAACAAATATATAACAATGTAGAAAAGAAAAGAGAACACCGTGCATTTTATGACCAAATACCTGTTTGATAGACACGAATACATGTACACTCCAGATGTAGTAAATCCAAAGTAAAACTGTTGCAATTTGTTGAGGCAGAGGCATTTTTAGTATGTGGTTTTGTAAGGTATATGTACTTGTATGTTGGAGGCAAGAGATTATCATATCCCTCAGCACATAGTATGTAATGGATGGTGTGTAGACTGTAATTGAAATTTGTTGTAAAACAGTATTTTGCAGTGTTGTCATTAATGGTATAATGTAAAGATAGGTTTCAATTCAGACTGAGAAGCGAGAGATTATCATATCCCTCACTATGAGTAAATGTTGTGCAGAGGTATGATGGCGGGTGTCACTGCTAAGGATAGAGAGATTGAATTGGTGGGATAGGGAGTGCATGAAATTTTCTTTAGAATTAAGTAACATGATGAAAGTGTACATAAAATTTGTATGGTTCTTTGCAGAGTCTAAACTATTTATTGAAAGCCTGCATTATTGGAAAGAACTACAGGCTTTGAAAAACTCAACGTTTAACTTCACTTCTAAAGAGCATAAGAATTATACACTTTGGTCATGTCAGAAAGTGTGTGATGCCCTCACCTTTCTACTTGACAATATTTATATTAGATTCGGTACTAAGTTATTTAGACAAATTGTGGGTATTCCGATGGGTACTAATTGCGCACCTCTTGTGGCTGATCTGTTCTTGTATTGTTATGAAAGAGACTTCATTTTGTCGCTTTCCATTGATAACCAATCTGAAATTATTGAAGCTTTTAGCCCTACTTCTAGATATTTAGATGATTTATTAAATATTGATAATACCTATTTTGATGGTTTGATCTGTCACATTTACCCCCTAGAACTTCAGTTAAATAAAGCAAATTCTTCTGATACCGAGGCCCCGTTTTTGGATTTACATCTATCTATTGTAGATGGATTTGTTTCGTGAAAATTTATGATAAACGCGATGACTTTGATTTTGAGATTGTAAATTTTCATTTTTTTGGATGGTGATGTTCCTCGTGCGCCATCCTATGGCGTTTATATTTCGCAATTAATTCGATTTGCTAGAGTGAGTAGTCATGTAACTGACTTCAACACTCGTAATAAATTATTAACGGCTAAACTCCTTAATCAGGGTTATCGGTACCATAAACTACGCAAAGCCTTTTCAAAATTTTATAGACGCCATTCTGATTTAATTTCAAAATTCAATATTGGACTTAAATCTCTTCTGCAACAAGGTCTATCGGAACCCGAATTTTATGGTGACTTAGTATATAAATTCAGAAAAATATATAACCGCAATGACTTCAGCACCCAATTTCGTAAAATCATTCTTCGATATAAAAAGATTGGATACAACATGGATATTATACGACAGACTGCATGCATGGTAGTTAACCCAATCACGGTTGGCAACTTTGCTTCCCTCTTTAATTGCACACCGGTGGGTCAGGCCTCAAGATTCTATGACGGCTCCAACGTAAAGGCTTATTGAAAATTAAACAGATAATGTTGGTTGGTGCCTGATGCTCTGTCTCTGGTCGGGCTCATCGGAGTCTAACTGTTGGTTTTCTTTTGCTCCAGCATTTCAGTGGTTTCTTGCTGTCGAGTCCTCACCGTTGTCTCACCTCTGTGGTTCTTTGATTTCTATGTTCACGGAGATGTTGCACTGATGAGTTAGGAGGCCTTCATGTGGACTGAACAAATTATTTGTCTAAATCGCGACGGAAGTAAGGGCGAGGATTGTGGCCATGTAAAATCGATTTAAGCCCCCCAGTGGAAATCTTCCACTGACCGTTCCAAGGCGGCTCTTCTGCGGCGATTTATTTATGTTGTTGTTTGTTACTTACTGTGTGTATCACTTGTGTCTTTTAATTTTGGATGGCCATATGGCCATTTTGTGGGAAAGTAACTGTCCATATGGCCTTCCTTTGTTTAGGTTTCCATTATGGTCTGGTCGCTTAATGTTTGTATTTCTTTCCATTTGGTGTCTTTTATGGATGGAGTAAGTTAATTGTATCAATTCCTGATCTTTGTTTTACTTCTACTTTGTAAGAAATAAGTGCAGGAAAAATAGGAAGCAACGTCTCGAAACTGACCTATACAGTGTTAACTGGGCCGTTAAATGTGAAAAGAAAGAAACAAATGATTTAAAACATATAACTAATTGGAAAGTAAACAATCTGCCACTGGAGCTTCAGCTTGTTTTTGTCTATTGTAGTCCCATGAGTGTTCTAGTGGGTCATCCTCTTCATATTCATCTGAGGAAGATGAAACATTACTTACATTGACTGAGACTTTGATATCGATATCATTTTGTATAGACTTGCAAAGAACTCTGAACCACTTCTCCTGAAGATAATTGTCGGGGTGAACTCCATCATACATGTGTGTGAAGAAGAATTTTTTTCTTGTAATTGTATTTCTCTTTCTTTGAACTGAAACTTCAGTTACATCCCTATCCCACCTGATGGTTGAGAGTGCTGCCTGTGTATTAATATTTGAAATAGCTCTGTTTATGTGAATGATATCAGTTACTAGTTGCTTCTGTTGTGTTTGTATTGCTGTATCTGTGAATTTGCTGTAATGTAGTCTAATTTGATGTACAGCAAATTTTTTAAGTGATGCTGGTGGAATGGTTGCTATTCTAAGAGAAGTGTTGGTAGTATTGAAAATGTTTGAGAGTGTTTGCATGGTATGTATGAGGTTATGAATGTTTTCCTGAGAGTGGTTGTAAGCGATCTCTATTCCACCTGCATGGTGAAGTTTCTCTGTTAAGTAGAAGTAAAACAAAGATCAGTTACATATGCCTGCAATGATTGTAATGGATGTGTTTGATTCTTGTGGTAGTTGTGTAAGTTGAGAGTTGATGGCCTGTTGAAGTTTGTGAATAGTTGCACCTGGAGTAATGATTGGAATGAAATGAATGGATGTTGAGAATGGTGCATTGTATTTAATGTAATGTGGAAGGTTTCTGCCTCTTGAGTCACTGGCAAAAATGATGTTTGTAAACATTCTGAAATAGAAACAATAAATTAAATATAAACCCATTTTGAAATGGCAGCCGCAGAACGGGTACTTGTGAAAAGTGCAGGGGCAGATCATCAGATGCTGCAGAATGCAGCCCCTGATCAGAGCCTCCACTGTTTGCAAAAATGTAATTCATTTTCCAAATAAAGTTTGAAGAAAGTGCAACCTTAGACCCCTAAATGTTGAACTTGACTCCTGCTGTATATAAGAAGGAGGATTCCAAATGGTACAAAAAGTATAAATAAAGAAAAATTTGAATTAATACTGTTCAACAAACTGTGAACATGTTACAGACATTAGAAGAGGATAATCCGTTTCAAGTGTATACATAGAACATGTTAGTTTGTGAGAGATACGGAAGATTTTGAAGCTGAAACTTAACGCATTCAATACTGGAAACCCCAAACGGGGTACATGGGAAACATTGCAGGGCCAGATCAGACGCTGCATAACATGGCATGTGACCAGGGAATGCACTGTTTGCAAAGAAGTAAGAAATATTGCAAGTAAATTTAGAAGAAAACAACCTGGCACCCCTGAATTTTGGACTGGACTTTTCTTAAATATAAGGAGGAACATTTCATTTTGGTACCAAAAGGGGTAATTGGGTATTTGTTGGTGTGTTACCTGACCCTGAAGTTGTAAAAATTTGTTCATGCTCCAGTCAGGTGAGCATGAAATGTGTAATGCTCATAAGTAATAAAATAGAAGCAAATCAGTAAAGTTTATTGGTCGGATCCGCGCATAATGTCATATATGTTGCTGACAAATAGTAACTTGGCAAGAAATGCTTGCGTTTGAAAATTGATGTTTTGGTCTTCACCTAAAAATGTAAATATTGTCCATTTATTTCAAGATGTTATGACACCGTCAGTTGCAACGTCATATGATAAATAGAGGATCTTACACGAGTGGTCATCTCATATGATATTTATGAAACGAGCCTTTGGCGAGTTTCATAAATTTCATATGAAATGACCACGAGTGTAAGATTCTGTTTATCATATGACCACTCAAAATTGGATTTTATCGCCTTTGAGTTTTACAATTTTTCCACAGAAAATGCATTGTTGACATGGACGTCGTCATGACGTTACTTAATCCCGCCAAAGTGTTATTACACGTGTGGTCATACGATTTTTATTACACGACGTTATCCACCGTTTATCAATGACGTCATGTGATAAATAGAGGATATTACACGAGTGATCATTTCATATGATATTTATGAAACAAGCCTTTGGCGAGTTTCATAAATTTCATATGCAGCCCCCGCCCATAGGGGCTTGAAGAAGTATATGGGCTGCATGATGCTTCCACGCAGAGCTGAATCCGGCCCGCACACTAGTACTGGTATCATATGATAGTACAGGAACCGCGGTGCGATGCGGACCGTCCATGCTAATAAATCCTAATGGTTTCATTGGGCGACAGGGCTTGAGATGTCATTTCTTCTCAATGTCTGGTAAAAGTCCCACAAAATTGGAAGCAACGTCTCCAAAATGACCTTCACAGTGTTGACGGGGACGTTAAACCTCAAATCAAACAAACAAATAAATTTCATATGAAATGAGAACGAGTGTAAGATTCTGTTTATCATATGACCACTTTAAAAATGATTTTATTGCCTTTGAATGTGATATTTTTTTCCGCAAAAAATGTTTTGTTGACATGGATGTCATCATGACGTTACTTAATCCCGCAAAAGTGTTATTACACGTGTGGTCATACTATATTTATTACACGACGTTATCCACTGCTTATTTTTTGTTTGATTTGAGGTTTAACGTCCCTGTCAACACTGTAAAGGTCATTTTGGAGACGTTGCTTCCAATTTTGTGGGACTTTTACCCGACATTGAGATGAAATGACAACCCAAGCCCTGTAGCCCAATGAAACCAATAAGGTTTATTAGCATGGACGGTCCGCCTCGCACCGCGGTTCCTGGACAGGCTTAGATCATGTAAGCGGTTTACCAGTAATAGTGTGCGGGCCGGATTCAGCTCTGCGTGGAAGCATCATGCAGCCCATATATTTCTTCAAGCCCCTATATGCGGGGGCCATATCCACTGCTTATCAACGAGGTCATATGATAAAGTAGGATATTAGTTTAAAGTAAGATGAAATAGGAAGGAGAAAGGATAGTGACAATTATATGAGAGTCATGCCAGCGATTATCATATCACCAGCAAGTGTGACTGATTTGCCATAGTGTGATTGCGGGTGCCATCGACTGACCAATAAGCAACAGAGAAATGACATGCAACAGTACACGACTGCCATTTGTTTTCATGTGTTAATGAATGAAGAATAGACGTGTGCGATTGGTTCTGTCTGTGTAGACAGTGGAAAAAACCTGGACTTGAGCAGATGAATTTGGGGAGCAAATGTTAAAGTGAAGTTGTGTATAGAATTAAACATGAATAATTGTGAAACCTTAGGTCACAAGTAGAGATTATCATATCTCGACCTGAAAGCATGGCATTGATGGTAGTGTAATGAATGTCTGTAAGAGGAAAAGAAGATACTGAATAGCAGAACAGCAAAAGTTATTCTTCAGGAGGATGAGGCTGAAGAATAAGATTGTTAATGTGACTTACAATGTTTTTGTCTCTCCAAAGATTGGAGAATTTTTGTTTTGTTAGAACAGCATGTTTTTTTAGAGAAAGAATTTCTATTTCTCTGGCTTTGGTTGTTGCAGTGCATACCTGATGCCGAAGTCTGTCTTGACAGAGAATGACAGATGGGTGAAAGGTAAAGTCTGGATCAGCAAAGCCAATACCACTTGATTTTGCTCGAGAGAGGGCTACAAATAAGGCTCCTGGATTTCTGGATTCAAAACTCCTTGTTCCAGGGTTAATGACTATGTACCTGTGGGCCTGGTTTTCTCCTATTGTCATGCCTTGGCATTTGTGGATTGTGGTAGCCCATCCAAGTGGAAGTGGGATCTGTGTACGTTTGCATGAATGGCACTTGCAGTCTATTTTCCTGGTAATAGGTACAACAGGCACAAGTTGTTTGTTAGCTGTTACAAACGGCGGACCTGTATAGCCAGAGAATTGAACCATGACAACGTCAGGAAAAGAGTCAGGTGGTTTAAGATTATGTTTGTATATGATATCCACCACCTGACCTAATGCTCCATTGAAAAGGCCATACTTGACCGAAAGATTTGTGGTTAACATAACTTTTGCATTCTTGCATAGGTGAATAGTATGAAGCAGACCTCCAGCTTTGTCAGATTCCCCTGTGTTACTGTGTATACCTTTTCCTGTGCATTTGATCTTAGCTACTGGACTAGTTTTGTTTGCTTTCACAAGTTGTTTCATGTTGTGTTGCATTTCTTCTTCATGTGAAGGGAAGACAATCAACGCAGAGGAATCCATTCTTTGCATGAGGTCCTTGCCTTTAAGTGTTTGCAGTGCATGCCATTGGAAATTTAAGAGCCATGTTGCTTGTTCTTTATTGACTTTGTATTGTCTTAAGGCCAAAAGAACTTCACGGAAAACTTGTTCTTGGTTTCCTTGTCTGACAATAGTTTGCAGGTCAACTACAGTAGTGAATTCTTTCCAGATTAGTGCTCCGTGTATGGCAGCAGGTGTGTTGCCAGGATGTTTATATACCGGAGTATCCAGAACTGGAGGGAGCTGCACATCATCACCAAGGAAAACAACAACAGGAAGTCCCCCCCCAAGAATTTGTACTGCCAGTGTGAGAGGCTACACCATAATGACACATGAACTCCCAGCCAAGCGTATTGGCACCAATTAATGATCTTTCATCTACTAGAAGTGCTTTTAGATGTCGACAATTAGTTTGTAATGTGGAACCCATGGAACCGTCAGGTGGTTACATTCTTTGCCTTTGTTGTAAGTGGGTACCTTTAGGAAGCTGTGTAGTGTCATGCCAGAAATGATGTTGGCACTGTTTCCAGTAGGGCAAATGACTTGTACTGCATCATTGGACTGGGACATGTTCGCACAGCCTTTACAATGCACTGGATGAGGTATGATTTTCCAGAACCAGCGGTGCCAGTAACGACCATCCTTAAAGGTTGAAAAGGCTGTGCATGTTCATCGTTAATGAAGTTAAGGAGTGTGTGGATAACAATATTGAAAGCAAAGCACTGGTCATCATTCATGGATGAGAGATCAATATCAGGAATTATGAGCTGTGCTTCTTGAGAGGAAGGTTGAGGATCATCATTGAGCTGCTCAATCCAGGTTTTTCCCAAGTCATTGGGATAATTATATGAAGTTTTGGACCAGTCAAAGTCAGGTCCACCATCATCAAAGGAGATGTCAGTTTGGATGTCATCAAACATAACCTGTGGTTGTATGACCTGCATCCAATCAGGTTGAGATGCATCATCCTGAGGTTGTTCATTTAAGTCTTGATCAGGACATGAATCAAGAATGTTTTGTTTTGCCCTTTAAATTTCTGCTTTGAGAAAATTAGGACAAGAGTCAGTGGAAATGAAATGCAGAAATGTGTCAGTCCCAGTAGATTCTTGATTTTTATGTCTTTGAATGTGCGTCAGTTTGGCCAGTGAAGGAGCAGCATGGTTTGGCAATAATCATTCTGTAGTGGCCATGTAACCAATCTGAAATAATTGAAGCTTTTAGCTCTACTTCTAGTTATTTAGATGATTTATTAAATATTGATAATACCTATTTTGATGGTTTGATCAGTCAGATTTACCCCCTAGAACTTCAGTTAAATAAAGCAAATTCTTCTGATACCGAGGCCCCGTTTTTGGATTTACATCTATCTATTGTAGATGGATTTGTTTCGTGCAAAATTTATGATAAGCGCGATGACTTTGATTTTGAGATTGTAAATTTTCCTTTTTTGGATGGTGATGTTCCTCGTGCGCCATCCTATGGCGTTTATATTTCGCAATTAATTCGATTTGATAGAGTGAGTAGTCATGTAACTGACTTCAACACTCGTAATAAATTATTAACGGCTAAACTCCTTAATCAGGGTTATCGGTACCATAAACTACGCAAAGCCTTTTCAAAATTTTATAGACGCCATTCTGATTTAATTTCAAAATTCAATATTGGACTTAAATCTCTTCTGCAACAAGGTCTATCGGAACCTGAATTTTATGGTGACTTAGTATATAAATTCAGAAAAATATATAACCGCAATGACTTCAGCACCCAATTTCGTAAAATCAATCTTCGATATAAAAAGATTGGGTACAACATGGATATTATACGACAGACTGCATGCATGGTAGTTAACCCAATCACGGTTGGCAACTTTGCTTCCCTCTTTAATTGCACGCCGGTGGGTCGGGCCTCAGATTCTATGACGGCTCCAACGTAAAGGCTTATTGAAAGTTAGAGAGATAATGCTGGTTGGTGCCTGATGCTCTGTCTCTGGTCGGGCTCATCGGAGTCTAACTATTGGTTTTCTTTTGCTCCAGCATTTCAGTGGTTTCTTGCTGTCGAGTCCTCACCGTTGTCTCACCTGTGTGGTTCTTTGATTTTTGTGTTCACGGAGATGTTGCACTGATGGGTTAGGAGGCCTTCATGCGGACTGAACAAATTATTTGTCTAAATCGCGACGGAAGTAAGGGCGAGGATTGTGGCCACGTAAAATCGATTTAAGCCCCCCAGTGGAGGTCTTCCACTGACCGTTCCAAGGCGGCTCTTCTGTGGCGATTTATTTATGTTGTTGTTTGTTACTTACTGTGTGTATCACTTGTGTCTTTTAATTTTGGATGGCCATATGGCCATTTTGTGGGAAAGTAACTGTCCATATGGCCTTCCTTTGTTTAGGTTTCCATTATGGTCTGGTCGCTTAATGTTTGTATTTCTTTCCCTTTGGTGTCTTTTATGGATGGAGTAAGTTAATTGTATCAATTCCTGATCTTTGTTTTACTTCTACTTTGTTGCATTACCAGCTATAACTGGGACTTTACCATGTCTACAGCAGAACTGATAAAGAGAAGAAATGTCTGTATTTTTACGCTGTAAATATTTGTCCACAGCAGTATTTCTAGTGACAGTACCTCCATTATTTTCAAGAATTCTACATCCAGAAAGACTGATATTCTGAAATGAATGACTTGAGCGATAGAGTGGAAGAGAAGCGAGTTCGAAGGATGCTTCAACAGCGGAAATGTCTCTTTTAACTGTGCCCATAAGTAATTCTGAGCAGATTGACTTTGCAGAAACATCATCATCACTGCAGTTGACCATGTCATTGAATAGGTCAGCAATAGCTCCTGTTGGCTGGTTGCCTTTACATGCATAGCCAGTAATGTATTTCTCTGTTGCAATTATGTCATCGACAGATGGGATGTCAGTACCACTTTTTGATAGAATAAGAGAAATGTCTCCATTGGCTCTCCAGCCTTGAGTATGTATGCGTGAGGGGGTGGTCGCGAGTCATTTCGAGTCTCATAGACTTATTTCTGTCGTGAATAATGTCTGGGGCATCTCTGATTGTTTTTGGAAATTCCATGAGGCAAAGTTTGTTGTTTGGGTCTTTTTTATTATCAACAGTGAGGCAATAGTTAGAACATCTATGAAGGTTAAATCTGTTAGTAAGCAGCAAATAATCTTCTAAGAGACTTTCATGTGTGGAGCTAACATCCATGAGCAGTTTCAGAAGAGGATTTTTTTCTTCTGGTGGTGCAGGGGCAGTGCCTTCGGGTGGTGGCCACAAAGATTTAAGGGGCTGACCAGAATCATCTTTGCCCGCAGGGTGGGAAGCAGTAATGTTGAAGGAGGCATTTGCCCATGTTGCAAGTTTTTCTGCACATTCTGAGTTTGTAAGGCCTTCATTGACGGCTTTGAACAGGAGTGGGTGAGGTTCCTTATCAGAGCGCCAGCAAAGACCATGCCAATGGATCATTCCACGTGTTTTAGCAAATTCCTGCCTGTACCAGTAAGTATCAACTCCAAACACTGGGCCCATGACATGTCTGAAGTAAGATTGTGTGCGAAGGTCAAAGTAGTGAGCTATGATGTGGGTGTTTTCCTGCAATGCCTGATAAAGCTGAGATCTGTCTGTTAAGTCTTTGGGTTTTGAAGATGAGGAGTCAAGAAAGAGAGAAATGAGTCTGTGCAGTGGTTTGAAATGAAATTCAGCACAGCTTGCAGTGGTAAAGAAAGAAGGTAAACCACAACCTTCATTAATTTTGAACTGTACTAAAGCCCTTAATTTGCGTGCTCTTTGTGACCAGTACTGTGATGTTCCCCTAAGGTTTGCGCCGAAATAAAGAATTTTTTCCCTGCAGAGACGTGACCATCTTGTAGTTGTTTTTTCGGGTCTGCAACAGTCAAATGTTGATCTCCTAGTTTTTGTTTTACTATGAACTTGCTGTTTTCTGCGGCTCTTTTTCTCATGATCATGTTGTGAACAACAAACTTAAAATACTGGTGATGGGCAAATCTGCCATCTTTATACCACAGAAGATGATCTGCCCAGTCAGATAAGGAAGAGCATGTGACTGGTCTGTTTGCGAAAAAGTCAGCAGCACCATAAGGGAAAAGTGAAGGGAATGCTAGAGTGAAAAAATAACAGTTGTATATTCAGAGACAGGATTGTTATCCCTGGTAGGCCAAGGAATGGTACATGTTGATCTTCTATTGCTTGAAGGCTGAATGTGTTGAGCATTTTCACCAATAACATCAGCAACTATGTTGTTAACCTCTTTTTATATGTTGACAGGCTGATCCGAGAGTAAAACACTGGAGTTAGTGGAAAAATTACTTTCAAGAGGCTCTGTTTGTTCACTTGCGGGGCCCTTGTCGCGCGATTGTGTGATGTTTTCTGTAAATTCAAAAGTGGAGATATTGTCGCAATCTCCATTAATGGGCAGTAAGAGAAGCCTCTCTTGACTGATGGTAATATCTGAATAAGCCGGATTGTTTTGCTTAAGCCAGATGAGTGCATTTTGGACAGCGTAGCGTCTAACTTTGAAATCTTTAGATGTGTCATTTGTCCCTTGTTTTCTGACTTTCAAGACATTGATCTCTTGAGGAAGCCTGGGAAAAATTTGTGCTGTTTCATTTATCTGTTGTGGGAAAGTGACACAGTGTCCACTAGATCCAATTCCACCATTTTTCAACATATGAACATTTATACAGTGTGAGATCCTGCATATGCGTTGTTGTTCTATGATGGAAAGGTCAGTAAGATGTGGTGGTAGAGGTTTAGGGTCCATATTGTTTTGATCAGAAAAAAGTTTAACTTGATTGTTGTCCTTATAACACCTGAAACAGACTGTTGTTGATTTGGGTGCCATTTTCATGTGAATGCGTTTTTCTTGACAAATAGAACAAGTGTCAATACGGTATGACATTTGTTCAAGATTAAATGCCCGGATACAGTCAAGTGCTTTGTGAAAGTGAATGTTATCAGAAGGAGGAGGGCAATGAGGAATTTCATGATCCTGCAGAGAGAGATTTTTTTTCTTTGAGTATATCTTAGCATTGATTCTTTTATGCCTCAATGTTTTTGAATAGTTAGTTTCATCAGGCAAGGGGTATTGGAAAGGAATGCCATACTTCCTGCAAGTAGATAGTAGTTCGTTTTCTTTGTCATCAAGGGGTATTGTTGTTGTTGACTGCGATGCATTGACGGTTTCATCCGTATTGCTGTGAAGAGGGTGTGTTTGTCTGTTTGTGTTATGTTTGGTTGTGTGACTATGCGAGTTTTTGTTATTTGAATGAGTATTTGTTTTGCAACGCGCGTTTTTCTTTTGTGTAGCAGTTTTCTTGTTTTTTGTTGTTGAACATGTAGGAGCAGTGCGTTTAAATGTACGAGATGTTGGAGAGTAAATAAGTGTATCAGAAATGCGAGATCTTTTTCTGTGTTTTGTTTTGTTGTTACTTTCAGATGCAGGAATGTTAGGAGCAGGAGCACAGTATGGGTGTTCAAAGTGCATTTTTTGTTCAGTGGTCTGTGTAGGGTAGTGATCTTGTATGCCATAATTATGTTCTGAGAAAACATTAGTAGAGTGAACCGGTTCTTGACTGCTAGTGCATGTAGATGAAGGTGCTGCAGTCGCATGCGAATGGTCTTTTGAGTTTGAATGGGAATGCTCATTATTTGCTGTCTGATTGACAGACGGTGTGCGTGTTGATTTGTGAGAGATAAAACTGTGTGACTGTTCGAAAAGGGAAGATGGCACTGGGAGAAGAAGAACGAAATGGTTATTTCTGAGTAGTAAATTAATCACATGGCTGCTAGTTTGAGAACCAAAAGTGGTCAAGACAGGATCTGAGAAGGCGCAATGTAACCAAACATTAATGCAAAGACCATAAAGCAAAGCTGTTGCTTCAATTTCACAGTTTGTTGCCCAGCCATTATGTTGAATCATTGAACCCCAGTAAAAATACTGAGAAGTTTTTGACCCATGAAATAGATGAACTTTGTGGCTCCAGTTTGGCCAGTCACTAAGTATGGTTGTGCAAACTTCACGGCGAAATTGTTGTGAATATGCAGTATGTCCAAATAAATAGGTGGCAATACAGTGGAAGTAGCAGTTACCATCCCCCGGCACATCTTGAATGTAGAAATCCTGTCCTCTGAAAGAAATTCGTTGGCATAATTGTAAGTGATTTGCATTGTCCATTGTTCCGGTAGTGAGCTGAAATAAAGCGTGATTTTGTGAATGTATTCGAAGAAGAACTCGTTTGAAATGAGTAAATGCTACCTGATGTGTGCAAACAAAACGACACAGAAAATGCCCCTGCAAGTAGGTTGTCGAAAGTGTATCAGCAGACGACGTTAGTTTGACAGCGGTTTGTTTACAAGTAACGCTGACCTCGCGCGCGGGGTCAACTCTGATCACATGATGTAAATGTTTGTAATTTTTTATTTTTCCTTATTATTTTTCACGGATGATGGAATGAAAAATGTTGTATGAAATAGAATTAAAGTTGAAGAATAATTTTGTTGATGTGAAGAAATATTTAATTGTATTTCTTCTATTTATGGTTTGCTTACCGTATTTTTGCTGTACGAAACAAAGCTGACATTTCTGTTGTTGAGAATCAGTCTGGAATTCTGTAAAGATGGCGGATTCTCGCGAGAAAATGAACGAGATTCCAGGCGAGATTTGGGTGCCTAAGTATGTTGTTCCAGCCTCTCTACATTAAAGCAAACACTTCGTGTGTTTGCTATTAGATTCGGTACTAAGTTATTTAGACAAATTGTGGGTATTCCGATGGGTACTAATTGCGCACCTCTTGTGGCTTATCTGTTCTTGTATTGTTATGAAAGAGACTTCATTTTGTCGCTTTCCATTGATAACCAATCTGAAATTATTGAAGCTTTTAGCTCTACTTCTAGATATTTAGATGATTTATTAAATAATGATAATGCCTATTTTGATGGTTTGATCAGTCAGATTTACCCCCTAGAACTTCAGTTAAATAGAGCAAATTCTTCTGATACCGAGGCCCCATTTTTGGATTTACATCTATCTATTGTAGATGGATTTGTTTCGTGCAAAATTTATGATAAACGCGATGACTTTGATTTTGAGATTGTAAATTTTCCTTTTTTGGATGGTGATGTTCCTCGTGCGCCATCCTATGGCGTTTATATTTCGCAATTAATTCGATTTGCTAGAGTGTGTAGTCATGTAACTGACTTCAACACTCGTAATAAATTATTAACGGCTAAACTCCTTAATCAGGGTTATCGGTACCATAAACTACGCAAAGCATTTTCAAAATTTTATAGACGCCATTCTGATTTAATTTTAAAATTCAATATTGGACTTAAATCTCTTCTGCAACAAGGTCTATCGGAACCCGAATTTTATGGTGACTTAGTATATAAATTCAGAAAAATATATAACCGCAATGACTTCAGAACCCAATTTCGTAAAATCATTCTTCGATATAAAAAGATTGGGTACAACATGGATATTATACGACAGACTGCATGCATGGTAGTTAACCCAATCACGGTTGGCAACTTTGCTTCCCTCTTTAATTGCACGCCGGTGGGTCAGGCCTCAGATTCTATGACGGCTCCAACGTAAAGGCTTATTGAGAATTAGAGAGATAATGTTGGTTGGTGCCTGATGCTCTGTCTCTGTTCGGGCTCATCGGAGTCTTAACTGTTGGTTTTCTTTTGCTCCAGCATTTCAGTGGTTTCTTGTTGTCGAGTCCTCACCGTTGTCTCACTTCTGTGGTTCTTTGATTTTTGTGTTCACGGAGATGTTGCACTGATGAGTTAGGAGGCCTTCATGCGGGCTGAACAAATTATTTATCTAAATCGCGACGGAAGTGAGGGCGAGGATTGTGGCCACGTAAAATCGATTTAAGCCCCCCAGTGGAAATCTTCCACTGACCGTTCCAAGGCGGCTCTTCTGTGGCGATTTATTTATGTTGTTGTTTGTTACTTACTGTATGTATCACTTGTGTCTTTTAATTTTGGATGGCCATGTGGCCTTTTTGTGGGCAAGTAACTGTCCTTATTGCCTTCCTTTGTTTAGGTTTTCATTATGGTCTGGTCGCTTAATGTTTGTATTTCTTTCCCTTTGGTGTCTTTTATGGGTGGAGTAGGTTAAATGTATCAATTCCTGACTTTTGTTTTACTTCTACTTAGGAGGTAATAAGTTAGTATTTTGATAATAGAAAGAAATGCGTTTATTCACTATTTTTAAAATGCTAAGTCTCCAGTCCTTAAGGGCTTTATGCTCAACATACTCTCGCTTACACCATCGATTACCGAATTCATTCAAGGCAGCAGCGATTTCATCTCTACATTTACTGAAAACAATTTCAGAAGGAAACCGATATTTCGGTCCTTTAGAAATTATATTCCTTATCCTAGAATCAGGAATAACTTTCAAATTGCCAGTAATTACATGACAAGCAACAGGATAGCAATACACTGAGTTATTACAATCACATGAATCAGGAGTATTAGTATCAATATCAAGATCTGAAACAAGTTTATTGAAATTAAAAATGATAGATCTAACAGGTTTGTTATATTTATAGCAAATTATAGGTGTTTCAGTATTTTGAAAATAAGCAGGGATGGAAGAAAGCACCGAGCTCTCACGAAAAATACTGGACATATCTATAAAATCCATAACCTTATTAAAGTAGGTTATTTTGAAGAAATGGCGTTTATGATTAATTTCCGAATCAATGTAAGGACGTAGAGTATGCTGAGTATAGCCTCTAGTTAAGAGAGCCGCATCATATAACTGATTAGAACTATCGTAGAATTTATTCGCCTCGGTGTCCAGAAAACGTAAAACAGAAACGGGTAATGGACTTAGAAAAGAAAGCATAGAGTGGCGTCCATGATTTAATAATATAATTGACAGTCACTTCAGTCTAGTATTTTTTTCTTTCAAAGCACGTAATTTACGTTTATAGTGCCATTTTTCCTGGTGCCAGGAGATCTAGTTCTGCGTTTTCGATATTCCAGGCGCGAGAAAATATCAAAGTCCGGCATTCTGGAAATATTACCCTCATGATAAATGTTGTCATTAAATCCCAGTGGAAAAGGGGTCTGTAAAGATTTAATCCATTTCAGTTCAGCCTCATGTCTTTTGATAATTTTGAATCTAGATGTAGAGTTTGCATCGTAGTAAAGTTTTTCCACTGGTTGTATAACTGGTTGTTATTTACAGAATGACCTGGACGTCAAAAGTGACGGTACAAGAAAGTGTCAGTTTTCTCAGGCTTACTGATTCTACGATAATGCTCGTTCAATCTAGTTTTAAGCATGCGGTTAGTTTGACCTGTCAACTACAAACTCCACACACTTAAGTTGTTTTCATAAAAGGGGGCTATAATCCCTCAAAATTGAAAATTTATAGCACCTTTAGGAAACAACTAAGTTATTTCAAGTTATAACTACCCACTCCAGAGGCTAAGTCCACACACCGCCAACCTACCCTAATCAAGGTTAGTACAAGCGGTGACAGTATGGTGCATTTTTAAGATACCTTTTTATAGCACCCTCAAACCACACAAAAAAGGTTCTTTAATGATGATGATTTCGTGTTTAACGACGCGTCAACCCTCTTTGTGGGTCATAAGCGTCAATAGGCACTGATAAGAAATCGATACAATTAACCCACAGCTCCCATCAGGGACACCAAAGGGTACAGAAAAGCGTACACCGTTTACAGATGAAGAAACGGTAGACGCAGTACATAAATGCGAACAGCACCTGCACTCCTTAGCATTTCACTTAGATATACTAGGATGCATTTCATTGCACCTCTAGGGATTGCACTTAGAAAAAAATAACGAAAATCGGAGACTCGTTTTATTGTGTCTCTTCATATACAGCAATATAGTGTGCAAGGCCGCAGACGAACCCCACCCCCACCACCCCAACCCCGGCTTGAGCGGTATTCGATTTTCAATTTTAACAATACACGAATAAGCTGATTTCTACACATAATTGACATCGTTACAGAAAATGATCTGTAAACTCTTCTCGAACGAAATCGTCTTACGGACACTTTTAAATATGCTTGTAATATCATTTCATCATCAAAATTAGTCTTAGAGTTCGCCCTGAATATGACTTTTTTGTTAAGTAGAAGTAAAACAAAGATCAGGAATTGATACAATTACTTACTCCACCCATAAAAGACACCAAAGGGAAAGAAATACAAACATTAAGCGACCAGACCATAATGGAAACCTAAACAAAGGAAGGCCATAAGGACAGTTACTTTCCAAAAAATGGCAATATGGTCATCCTAAACCAAAAGACACAAGTGATACACACAGTAAGTAACAAACAACAACACAAATAAATCGCCACAGAAGAGCCGCCTTTGAACGGTCAGTGGAAGATTTCCACTGGGGGGCTTAAATCGATTTTAAGTGGCCACAAACCTGTCTGTTAAAATTAACGTCCCCTCAACACTTAAGGTCATACAGAGACGGGACCTCGGTTTTACAACAACCGGGATTCTAAAAACTATGGATCGAACACGCAAACCGACGAAACTAAGCACGTAACGCGATGAATATCGAACAGGCTTCAGAAAGTTGGGGTGTACTACAGAGAAAGCCCCATAAGCACGTAACGCGATGAATATCGAACAGGCTACAAAAAGTTGGGGTATACTTCAGAGAAAGCCCCATAAACAAATGTTAAATCATACAAGCATATTCATAAAAATAAAATGTAACGTAGATTTCACATAACGTCATAGCTTCTGCTTATGAAGTCGACACGTTCTTGGGGTGATACGGTTCTAAATGAACCTGCTAAATATATCGACCCACTGCTGACATTGCGATAAAATTTATGGAATTTATATACATCGGACACACAGGAAAATCATGCATGCCCGTGCTGGCTCGATAAATTTGAACGAAATTAAGATATGATGTGGTTTAATTATAGCCATGCAGCAAATTTAAGCACAATTGGGATCTCTGCGAAAGTCGAATTTCCCTTAAAGGATACTGCTTAAAATTCCATAGGAATCCATGTCATAACATTTCAGTACAATATCACCACAAATAACTTTTACGGCTAGAAAATAGATTTGGCATTATTTGGCGACTGGCGATTTCTTTATGGCAAAATACATATATAGCCGCCTACTGTAGGGCTAACAGCACTGCGCATTAATACCTTATATCTTAACTGCACGTGAAGTGCATAGTAAGAAACATTTTGCCTACCATATTTCATCTGAAAGACGCGCTGGCTTTGCCATATACCTGCCAAAATAATTTAAACGTGCCGCAGCACCAGATAGGCTTCTGCGTTCTGTATGTATCTCGTTACACCGATGCGTCCCATCAAGCTTCAGGTGAATCTGACCTTTGATTCGGGAGGAGATGTCTTTGAAGAATTTCAAGATGGCCTACATAATGGCCGCCTTGAATATCGGAAGGAATGATTTTAGCAACTATGAATCTCCATGTCGCTCCAAAGCTTCCCATCAAGTTTCAGCGAGTTCCCATCTTTGGTTTGGGAGGAGATGTTTTGAAGAATTTCAAGATGACAGTTATTCCGTCCATTTTGGATATCAAAACATCCGATCGAAGCAATCTGAATTTCCATTTCACCTCTATGCTTCTCATTATGCTTCAATCCTATCCGACCTTATGTTCGGGAGGAAGTGATGTTGAAGAATCTAAGATGGCCTGCGGTGGCCATCTTGGATAAAAGAACGGAACCATTTTAGCAAATCTGAATTTTCATGTCACCCCGATGCCTCCCGTTTAATTCAGCTCAACCAGACATTTGGTTGCGGGGGAGAAATAAAATCTGAAAGGTTGCCCTTTGAACAAAGAACATAAAAGAAAAAACTCGGAGATTGGGTTTTATTGTGACTTTTCATACACAACAATATAGTTTGCAAGGCTGTTTACCTTTTGAATACGAACAGAAGTGAAGGCAATGATCTGGAATCGATACAATTAACCCACAGCCCCCGCCAGAGAAACCAAAGGGAAAGAAACACAAACATGAATCAACAAACCCCAATGGAAACGTCAACAGCGGAAAGCCGAAAAGGACAGTTATTTTCCCACAAAATGGCCAACTCGCTATCCAAAATAAAATAGTATAAGCGATACAAACACTCAAAGACAAACCATAACATAAATAAACCGCGACAGAAGAACTCCGTGGTGTAGTGGTTACGCTACTCGCCTTGTGTACCGGGTGTCGCAGGATCGACCCCGGGCTTCTCCAGAATTTCGGATGAATCTTTAAACCGAGGTCCCGTCTCCGTATGACCTTAGCTGTTGTTGAGGTGACGTAAAACTTAAACACTCACTCACTCTTTACCTTTTGAATCGATTAAAAATGTCTGCCATGGTGGCCATCTAGGCTGTTGGAAGGAACGATTGTGGCAAATCTGAAACTCCAAATCACCTCTTTGCCTCCTATAAAGTTTCAGCTCGATCCAACCTTTGCATTAAGTTGACCCGCACTTAATTTAAAGAAATAGAAGGCCTGCATTATGCTTCTACGCAGAGCTGAAAACCTAATCTAAGCCTGCCCAGGCAAAGTGGTGTGAGTCGGATCGACCATGCTTATAAATAAAAATCAAAAATGACCCTATTGGTTTCATTGGGCGGCAAGGATTTTAGATGTCATTTCATCTCAAAATCGGGTAAAAGTCCCACAAAATAGGAAGCAACGTCTCCAAAATGACCTTGGCAGTTTTGACGGGGACGTTAAACCTCAAATCAATCAAACAAACAAAACCTTTGTAGTAGGAGAGGTCCTTTGTAGAATTTCAAGATGACCGACATGTTGGACATCAGTACGGCAAGATTTTAGCAAAATAGAAGGAGAGACAATGATCAGGAATCGATACAATGAACCCACATGTCCCATCAGAGACACCAAAGGGAAAGAAACACAAACATGAAACAACAGACCCCAATAGAAACATCAACAGCGGAAAGCCAAAAGTACAATTACTTTCCCACAAAATGGCCAATAGGCTATCCAAAATAAAATAATATAAGCGACACAAACACCCAAAGACAAACCATAGAAAAAAAATAAACCGCGACAGAAGAACCGCCTTGGGACGGTCAGCGGAAACTAATTCCACTGGGGGATTAGACCGATTGTACCAAATCTGGATTGGCATGTCACCCCGATGCCTACCATCAAGTTTCAGATTAATCCTTTGGTTTCGTTCGGGAGCAGACGTCGTTTGATAAATTTCGAGGTAGCAGCTCTCATGGCGCCCATCTTGGATATCGGAACGGAACGAATTAAGGAGTTCTGAATTCCAATGAACCTCCAATGCCTCAAACCAACTGCCAGATCAATCTAATGTGGGGTTCTGGAGTAGATATCGACATTGTGAAAAGTTCACGACGGACGACGGCCGGACAAACGACTAACAACAGGCTACGGCATCCTAATAAAATACACACCCATATGATGTTATATGAATCAGCGCTTTCAGTTATGGATAGCATTTTGGTCAATACACTATTTTGACTGTCACTGCAGTAACTTAATATTTATCCCTCTTTCTGTAGCTGCAGAGAAATACATGTACTACTATCTTAACAATAAATTGTGTGTACTCACTAGTCTTATCTCAGCAAAGCGGTTAAATACATGAAATGAAATCTTCATTTTAAGGTGCAATGAAAAAATATACCTAAATTGTTTTCCCATGTTAACCCTGAGTTTGGGCCCCGGCCTATCGGGGCTTGGAGAAATAGGTTGGGCTGCACGATATTTCCACTCATAGCTGAAACTGACCGCACATGAGTGCTGGAAAACCGCTCACCCCTCAAACGGACTAAACCTGCCCAGGCAAAGTGGTGCGAGTCAGACAATCCAACGAATATAAGCCCTATTGGTTTCATTGGGCGAGGGATGTCATTTCATCTCATTGTCGGGTAAAATCCCACAAAACTGGAAGCAACGTCTCCAAAATGACCTCAACAGTGTTTACTTGGATGTTAAACCACAATCAATCAAACAAACAATAACCATCAATGGCTCAAAGATCCTCTATCTCGAACAAATTCAATGGTTTCTAAGGTGCTCGACATTGAAATTCATGTCGAGACTGGAATTTTCTTATCTCTGGCATCGAGACCCTCAAGTATTTCTAATATGTGAGTTTACATATTGAGTAAGTGTACTGTAAACCCATGTTATCCCCAAAGTTCATATTTCTGACATATTCATTTTACTGGCTTGTCAGCGTGATATCTTTATGTACATACTGATACACATCTTGCTTCAGAAACGCAATGCATATGTATTACAAAAGGTACCTCTTTACTTCGATAGAGTACATTTCGGGCCAGCTTGGTTATTTAGTGACTGAAAAATATTACAACAGTTCTTTTTTTTTTTTTTACAAAACAAATGTTTTAGCAAGTAAGAGTTTGCCTGGCATATATTGCTTTTCAACACTTTGCGCTTTCATGGCAACGTTGCGTAAGAAAAATATCCTTTCATTTGTTGCGCTCTTCCAGGGGCAGCTGTTACACCTTCCTGTTTGTCAAAACAAAATGAACTTTTAATTGATGTGAACAATAAATCTTCTTTTTTAGGTTTTATTCCTCTGAGAAGAATACTTGCGCAAGGTTATTATGAGCTACGAGTTGACCTTGAGGACTGGAATGGCGATAAAAGATATGCTAAATATAGCGTTTTCAACATCGGAAATTCGTGGTCAGGGTATAAACTTGAAGTCGGGGGCTACTCTGGAGATGCAGGTATAAGATTTCAAATTAATTTGTTCTGATTGTCGATATTCTATATTGTGTCAAATCGTATAAGATTCTGAAAAAAAAATTTTATGACTTGGCCTTGTTCTGAACAGGTTGTTTCAGTTTTAGATAAAAATTGCTACAGAGGATTGCTGATCTTACTTACTTTATATAAGAACTGCTTATATTTGTACAGTATTTAGAAAAAGCTTTCAACATAATATACACCATATAGATGAAGGTTACAACACTTCACTTTTTAACAATTTGAATGTTTGAATATGATATTGAAGTCAATAAGGTGGATCCCGAAGAAATGGTAGAAATGTAGCTCGGTTTATTTTTCTCCGCAGCGGAATACATGATGACGGGAAGCAGAGGGTAATTACTAGAAATAGTATTAAACTGCGACGTGATGGTAAATGCGGAATTCCGAGAACTATAAGATGTGCGCTCTACAACAATTACGAATTTTGGGTTTATACTTTTATGTAGCTATCACAGTCTTTGGAGTCTAACTGTTGGTTTTCTTTATCTCCAGCATTTCAGTGGTTTCTTGCTGTCGATCCTCACCGTTTTTTTTATCTCTGTGGTTGTTTGATTTTGTTGTTCACGGAGATGTTGCACTGATGAGTAAGGAGGCCTTCATGCGGACTGAACAAATTATGTAGCTTAATCGCGACGGAAGTAAGGGCTAGGATTGTGCTCACGTATAATCGATTTAAGCCTCCCCCCCCCCATGGAATTCGTTTCCGCTGACAGTTCCAAGGCGGTTCTTCTATCGCGGTTTATTTTTGTTATGGTTTATCTTTGGGTGTTTGTGTCGCTTATGTTATTTTATTTTGGATACTCTATCGGCCATTTTGTGGGAAAGTAACTGTCCTTTTGGCTTTCCACTATTGGTGTTACCAATAGGGTCTTTTGTTTCGCGTTTGTGTTTCTTTCCCATTGGTGTCTCTGATGGGAGCCGTGGGTTAATTGTATCGATTCCTGATCATTGCCTACACTCTATTCTTTGAAAATGTCTGCTGAAAACAAGCTACAGTTGGATATAGTACGATATTCTGTGTGATATAATGGCGGTTTTCACTTGTCCAGGGCATACATTTATCCGGTGAAACTTGTCATTGTTACCCCCTTACGAAAACATGCCAATTACATACAAAGCATATTCTTTGATACCGAGACCCCGTTTTTGGATTTACATCTATCTATTGTTGATTGGTTCTTGCTGTCGAGTCCTCACCGTTGTTTCATATCTGTGCTTGTTTGATTATTTGTGTTCACGGAGATGTTGCACTTATGAGTTAGGAGGCCTTCATGCGGACTGAACAAATTATTTGTCTAAATCGCGACGAAAGTAAGGGCGAGGATTGTGGCCACGTCAAATCTATTTAAGCCCCCCCACACACACACACTTCCAAGTGGAATTCATTTCCGCTGACCGTCCCAAGGCGGTTCTTCTGTCGCGGTTTATTTTGTTACGGTTTGTCTTTGGGTATTTGTGTCGCTTGCGTTTTTTTTTTATTTTGGATAGCCTATTGGTCATTATGTGGGAACGTATCTGTCCGTTTGGCTTTCTGCTGTTGGTGTTTCCAGTAGTGTCTGTTGTTTCATGTTTGTGCGTCTTTCCCTTTGGTGTCTCTGATGGGAGCTGTGGGTGGATTGTATCGATTCCTGATCGTTACCTCTACTTCTATTTTTTTTTTTTTGTGCAAAATTTATGATAAACGCAATGATTTTGATTTTGAGATTGTAAATGTCCCTTTTTAGAATTGATGTTCCTCTTGCGCCTTCCTATGGCGTTTATATTCCGCAATTAATTCGATTTGCCAGAGTGTGTAGTCATGTAACTGACTTGAAGACTCGTAATAAATTGTTAACGGCTAAACTTCTTAATCAGGGTTATCGGTACCATAAACTACGCAAAGCCTTTTCAAAATTTTATAAACGTCATTATGATTTAATTTCAAAATTCAATATTGGACTTAATATGAATGGTAGTTAACCCAATCACGGTTGGCAACTTTGCTTCCCTCTTTAATTGCACGTCGGTGGGTCAGACCTCAGATTCTATGACGGTTACAACGTAAAGGCTTATTGAAAATTAGAGAGATAATGTTGGTTGGTGCCTGATGCTCTGTCTCTGGTCGGGCTCATCGGAGTCTAAATGTTGGTTTTCTTTTGCTCCAGCATTTCAGTGGTTTCTTGCTGTCGAGTCCTCACCGTTGTCTCACCTCTGTGGTTCTTTGATTTTTGTGTTCACGGAGATGTTGCACTGATGAGTTAGGAGGTCTTCATGCGGACTGAACAAATTATTTGTCTAAATCGCGACGGAAGTAAGGGCGAGGATTGTTGCCACGTAAAATCGATTTAAGCCCCCCCCCCCCCCCCCCCCCCCATTGGAAATCTTCCACTGACCGCTCCAAGGCGGCACTTATGTGGCGATTTAGTTATGTTGTTGTTTGTTGCTTACTGTGTGTATCACTTGTGTCTTTTGGTTTTGGATGGCCATATGGCCATTTTGTGGGAAAGTAACTGTCCTTATGGCTTTCCTTTGTTTAGGTTTCCATTATGGTCTGGTCGCGTAATGTTTGTATTTCTTTCCCTTTGGTGTCTTTTATGGGTGGAGTAAGTTAATTGTATCAATTCCTGATCTTTATTTTACTTCTAGTTTTTAAATTTCTTCTGCAACAAGGTCTATCGGAACCCGAATTTTATGGTGACTTAGTATATAAATTCAGAAAAATATATTACCGCAATGACTCTACTTTACTTCTACTTCTATTCAGCACCCAATTTCGAAAAATCATTCTTCGATATAAAAAGATTGGGTACAACATAAATGTTATACGACAGACAGCATGCATGGTAAATAACCCAATCACGGTTGACAGCTTTGCTTCCCTCTTTAATTGCACGCCGGTGGGCCAGGCCTACGATTCTATGACGGTTCCAGCGTAAATGCTTATTGAGAACTAAAGCAATCTAATTAAATGTAACGTTGGTTGGTGCCTGATACTCTGTCTCTGGTTGGGCCCATCGGAGTCTGCTCGGAGTCTTATTTGGTTTTCGTTTTCTCGATCAATTCTGGTGTTGTATGTCGAGTCCTCAATCTTGTTTCATCTCTGTAGTTTTTTATTTGTATGTTCTCGGAGATGTTACACTGATGAGTTAGGAAGCCTTCATGCGGACTAAACAAAATTAGTGTAAACCGCGACAGTGGTAAGGGCGAGGATTATGGCCATGTAAAATCGATTTAAGCCCCCCCCCCCCCTCCCCAGTGGAATTCTTTCCACTGACCGTTCCAAGGCGGTTCTTCTGTGGCGGTTTATTTATGTTGTTGTTTGTTACTTACTGTGTGTATCACTTGTGTCTTTTTATTTTGGATGGCCATTTGGCCATTTTGTGGGAAAATAACTGTCCTTATGGCCTTCCTTTGTTTAGGTTTCTATTATGGTCTGGTCGCTTCATGTTTGTGTTTCTTTCCCTTTGGTGTCTTTGATGGGTGGAGTAAGTTAATTGTATCGATTTCTGATTTTTGTTTTACTTCTACTCTAACTGCTGGATTTCTTTTGCTCCGGCATTTCAGTGGTTTCTTGCTGTCGGGTCCTCACCGTTGTTTCATCTCTGTGGTTGTTTGATTTTTAGTGTTCACGGAGATGTTGCACTGATGAGTTAGTAGGCCTTCATGCGGACTGAACAAATTATTTATCTAATTCGCGACGGAAGTAAGGGCGAGGATTACGGCCACGTAAAATCAATTTAAGCCCCCCCCCTCTCCAGTAGAATTGGTTTCCGCTGACCGTTCCAAAGCGGTTCTTCTGTCGCGGATTATGTGTTTGTGTAACTTATATTATTTTGTTTTGGATAGCCTATTGGCCATTTTGTGGGAAAGTGACTGTCCTTTTGTCTTTCCGCTATTTGTGTTTCCATTAGTGTCTGTTGTTTCATGTTTGTGTTTCTTTCTCTTCGGTGTCTCTGACGGGAGCTGTGGGTTAATAGTATCGATTCCTGATCATTGCCTCCACCTCTATTTTTAACCTCTAAAAACGAAAATTTCAGATGAAAAATTGTGATTTATTTCTTATTTCTGCTCACAATATTGATCGAGGGTACCCGTTAATATCGCCCCATCGAGGCGGTTCGTACGAGGACCGACGACCTACATTTAAGAGCAGAAATACGGAAAATAATGTTTACCCCTGTAAACCCAAGCCTTCCTTGTATATAAAATTTGATTTAAAGGGGGTCAAAATTATATAGGCGTGTTTTCAGGATGCACTTTCTGCACCAAACATGATGGTAGGTACTCGTATTGACCGCCTCACTACACTAAACATAGTTTATTGGTAATGAGGCTCCCAATAATCAGTATGTGTACCCCTGTAAACCACACTTTTCTCTATATGAAGATGGGTTAAAAGAGGGTCTTCATTCCAAGGACCAATAAACATGACCGCAAATGCACAAAGTTAACCGTTTTTAGATTCGCTTAGAAACCTTTTCATTTTTCTGATATTGTTGGAATTATATAATAAAAAAGCTAGATGCTGGACTGCCCTGCAGATATATTATCTGAAGCAATTCAAAAAGCATCATTTTGTCTGTTGATGAAGCTTTAGAATCCAAATTTGAAATTCTGGATACTATACCCTTTGTCTGTACATACAACCCATCTCTTTCTAACACAGGCAAAGTATTAATTAGTATTGAGGTTTACTAAAGATATCAGCAAATGGAAGTGTTCATCGTTTGTATGAATCAAAAACCTAATGGTGCTTATCAAATGCCGGCTAATCTTCATGACGGACTGGTTCACCAAAATGGAGAAAATGTGACAGACGTCGTTGTTCTCATTGTTCAACACGTACAATTACATCATGTGTGCATAAAAAAGTAATATTGGTACCTGATGCTTTGTCTCTGGTCGGGCCCATCGTAGTCTGTTGCTTTTCGTTTGCTCGTGAAATTAAGTTATTTCAAACTGTAGAGATCTCAACGTTGTTTCATCTCTGTTACTTTTTTATGTTCTCAGAAACGCTGTACTTATGAGTTTGGAAGCTTTCATGCGGAGTGAACATATTATTTGTTTAAACTACGACAGAAGTAAGGGTAAGGGTTGCGGCCGCGTAAAATCGATTTAAGCATCATCCCCCCGCCCGTCAAATACAACCCAGTGATATACCGTTCACTGACCGTTCAAAGGCTGTTCTTCTGTCGCTGTCTAGGTTTGTTTTTGTTCATCTTTGAATGTGTGTATCGCTGAAAAGCTTCTGTTTTGGATGGTCAATTGTCCATTTTGTGGGAATATTATTGTAGTTTTTGCTTTCCGCCATTGATGTTTTCAGTAGGGTAATGTTGTTTCGTGTATGTATTTCTTTTCCTTTGTGTTCTCTGATAGGAGCTGTCAGTTGGTTGTATCGATTCCTGATCATTGCTTCCAATAAGCGTTTTAAGGCGGTTCTTCTGTCGCGGTTTATTTTTGTTATGGCTTGTCTTTGAGTGTGTGTATCGCTTACATTTTTGTTTTGGATGGCCAATAGGTCATTTTGTGAGACAGTAACTCTCATTTTGGCTTTCCGTTGTTGGTGTTTCCATTAGGGTCTAGTTATTTCATATATGTGTTTCTTTCCCTTTTGGTGTCCCTGATGGGAGTTGTGGGTTGATTCTATCGATTCCTGATCATTGCGATCACTTTTGTCGCCGTATTTCATCACATTATTTGTTTTGTTGATGGCGGTAAGACATGAAGTTAAAGGTTTAGAAAGATCATTGGTGGAACAAGAGCTTGAATTGGCAATAAACCGTGCTTTTATGGTCTTTTATAAAGTTGTGGCAACCAATATAACGTTGGAAGTTTGTCTTGGCCTTCTGCAACACATATAGCAAACTTCTGTAAATAACATTGTTATACAACCAGTGGAAAAACTTTATTACGATGCAAATTCTACATCTAGATTCAAAATAATCAAAAGGCATGAAGCTGAACTGAAATGGATTAAATTTTTACAGACCCCTTTTCCACTGGGATTTAATGACAACATTTATCATGCGGGTAATATTTCCAGAATGCCGGACTTTGATATTTTCTCACTCCTGGAATGTCGAAAACTCAGAACTAGATCTCACGGCACCAGGAAAAACGGTAACTTTAAACGTAAATCACGTGCGTTTAAACGAAACAATACTAGACTGAAGTGACTGTCAATTATATTATTAAATCATGGACGCCACTCTATGCTTTCATTTTTAAGTTCATTACCCGTTTCTGTTTTACGTCTTCTGGACACCGAGGCGAATAAATTCTACGATAGTTCTCATCAGTTATATGATGCGACTCTCTTAACTAGAGGCTATACTCAGCATACTCTCCGTCCTTACATAGATTCTGAATTTAATCATAAACGCCATTTCTATAAAATATCCTTCATTAATAAGGGTATGGATTTTATAGATTTGCCCAGTATCTTCCGTGAGAGATCGGTGCGTTTCTTCCATTCCTGCTTATTTTCAAAATACTGAAACACCTATAATTTGCTATAAATATAACAAACCTGTTAGATCTATCATTTTTAATTTCAATAAACTTGTTTCAGATCTTGATATTGATACTAATACTCCTGATTCACGTGATTGTAAAAACTCAAAGTATTTCTATCCTGCTGCTGGTCATGTAATTACTGGCAATTTGAAAATTATTCCTGATTCTAGGATAATTTCTAAAGGACCGAAATATCGGTTTCCTTCTAAAATTGATTTCAGTAAATGTAGAGATGAAATCGCTGCTTCCTTGAATGAATTCGGTAATCGATGGTGTAAGCGAGAGTATGTTGAGCATAAAGCCCTGAAGGACTGGAAACTTACCATTTTAAAACTAGTGAATAAACGCATTTCTTTCTATTCTCAAAATACTAACTTATTACCTTCTAAGCCCAAGACGTCTTTACGTCATCTTAAACTAGGTATTCAAGAATTTCATAAGAAGTTTGTTTTGGCCCCTGCAGACAAGGCCGCTAACAACGTCGTCGTTGTGTGACGGCTCCACTATGTTAACACGCTTAAGCAGGAGCTTGGTGGTACTAAGGCCTATGAACTTCAGCCTTTAGCTGAAGAGAGAGCTATAGTAGATAAACATGTTTGTCTTTCAGCCACCAAGTTTGCTGTGTGTGTTAACGAAGGCCAAGACAAGCTTCCTACGCTATACTGGTTACAAAAAAAACTTCATAAAAAACCTTACAAAGCACGGTTTATTGCAAATGCAAGCTCTTGCACTACCACTGAACTTTCTAAATTATTAACTTCCTGTCTTACTGCTATTAAAACGCATGTAATTAAATATTGTTATAAAGTCTTTGAAAGATCAGGAAGAAATCTGTTTTGGTCTATAAAATATTCGAATGAGGTTTTAAATAAATTGAAATCTAGACATTTTCGTGCTTCTAGTCTGTCTACCTGCGATTTTTCCACTCTTTACACTACACTTCCTCATAATCTTATAAAAGAAAAGCTTAATGATTTAATTGAATGGGCTTTTCACAGAGAAGATTCTCTCTATCTTGCATGTAATGTCAGAAATGCCTTTTTCACTTCTAAAGAGCATAAGAATTATACACTTTGGTCATGTCAGAAAGTGTGTGATGCCCTCACCTTTCTACATGACAATATTTATATTAGATTCGGTACTAAGTTGTTTAGACAAATTGGGGGTATTCCGATGGGTACTAATTGCGCACCTCTTGTGGCTGATCTGTTCTTGTATTGTTATGAAAGAGACTTCATTTTGTCGCTTTCCATTGATAACCAATCTGAAATTATTGAAGCTTTTAGCTCTACTTCTAGATATTTAGATGATTTATTAAATATTGATAATACCTATTTTGATGGTTTGATCAGTCAGATTTACCCCCTAGAACTTCAGTTAAATAAAGCAAATTCTTCTGATACCGAGTCCCCGTTTTTGGATTTACATCTATCTATTGTAGATGGATTTGTTTCGTGCAAAATTTATGATAAACGCGATGACTGTGATTTTGAGATTGTAAATTTTCCTTTTTTGGATGGCGATGTTCCTCGTGCGCCATCCTATGTCGTTTATATTTCGCAATTAATTCGATTTGCTAGAGTGTGTAGTCATGTAACTGACTTCAACACTCGTAATAAATTACTAACGGCTAAACTCCTTAATCAGGGTTATCGGTACCATAAACTACGCAAAGCCTTTTCAAAATTTTATAGACGCCATTCTGATTTAATTTCAAAATTCAATATTGGACTTAAATCTCTTCTGCAACAAGGTCTATCGGAACCCGAATTTTATGGTGACTTAGTATGTAAATTCAGAAAAATACATAACCGCAATGACTTCAGCACCCAATTTCGTAAAATCATTCTTCGATATAAAAAGATTGGGTACAACATGGATATTATACGACAGACTGCATGCATGGTAGTTAACCCAATCACGGTTGGCAACTTTGCTTCCCTCTTTAATTGCACGCCGGTGGGTCAGGCCTCAGATTCTATGACGGCTCCAACGTAAAGGCTTATTGAAAATTAGAGAGATAATGTTGGTTGGTGCCTGATGCTCTGTCTCTGGTCGGGCCCATCGGAGTCTAACTGTTGGTTTTCTTTTGCTCCAGCATTTCAGTGGTTTCTTGCTGTCGAGTCCTCACCGTTGTCTCACCTCTGTGGTTCTTTGATTTTTGTGTTCACGGAGATGTTGCACTGATGAGTTAGGAGGCCTTCATGCGGACTGAACAAATTATTTGTCTAAATTGCGACGGAAGTAAGGGCGAGGATTGTGGCCACGTAAAATCGATTTAAGCCCCCCAGTGGAAATCTTCCACTGACCGTTCCAAGGCGGCTCTTCTGTGGCGATTTATTTATGTTGTTGTTTGTTACTTACTGTGTGTATCACTTGTGTCTTTTGGTTTTGGATGGCCATATGGCCATTTTGTGGGAAAGTAACTGTCCTTATGGCCTTCCTTTGTTTAGGTTTCCATTATGGTCTGGTCGCTTATTGTTTGTATTTCTTTCCCTTTGGTGTCTTTTATGGGTGGAGTAAGTTAATTGTATCAATTCCTGATCTTTGTTTTACTTCTACTTTGATCTGTTTTATTAAAATGATTCATGTATTAAGTTTAAAATAGGTAGCAATGAGAATGGAATGACAATTTAAAAATGTTGAATCTTCAGAATTAATAATAGCATAGAAACTTTTCTTTCTAAATATACTGCAACACACCCGCGTGTGGATTACGTGCAGGTGTGCATAACATAAACTCCAGGTTTGCAGAATGAAGACATGCACAGCAATCATGTAATTGCGGTTGGGATCTTTTGCCTGCAGAGGTGATGTTCTCCCTGCACAGGGCTCTCCAGGTAACTGTCCGATCCTAGGGTCGGCATTCATCCGTGCAAAGATGCCAGTGTAGCTTGTTCGGAAATCTCGATTTTATTACCGCTGCCGGGAATCGGGCACGATAGGCATGTGCACTTACCACAATAGAATGTGTAATAAAGAGGACTGGTCAAATGAAAATTTTTAATACGCAGATATAATATATTTAGAAAGAAAGACAAACAAATGCAAACGAAAACAGTCTGGAGTTTGGTCGGGCCACTCGGAGTCTAACTGTTGGTTTTCTTTTGCTCCAGCAATTCTGGTGTTGAATGCTGTCGAGTCCTCAACCTTGCTTCATCTCTGTAGTTTTTTATATTAGCTCACCGTCACGTAGTGACGAGGTGAGCTTTTGGGATCACGTTTTGTCCGTCGTCCGTCCGTCCGTCCGTCCGTCCGTGCGTGACCAATTTCTTCAAACGACATCTCCTCCTTAACCACTGATCGGATTTTGACCAAACTTCACAGGAATGATCCTTAGGTGGTCCCCTTTCAAAGTTGTTCAAATGGTTCCGGTCCGTTGCACATATAGGTCACAGGAGCAAAAAATAGATTTTTTCACCAAAAACTTAAAAAATCTTCTTCTCTGAAACCGGAAGGCCCAGATCTTTGATATTTGGTATGAAGCTTCGTCTAGTGGACCCCTACCAAGATTGTTCAAATTATAGTGCTGGGGCCAAAAATGCCCCCGCCCCAGGGCCCTTTGGTTTTAAATGGGCTTATATAGGGAAAATCTTTAAAAATCTTCTTCTCTGAAACCGCAAGGCCTAGGTCTTTGATATTTGGTATGAAGCTTCATCTAGTGGACCCCTACCAAGATTGTTCAAATTATAGTGCTGGGGCCAAAAATGCCCCCGCCCCGGAGCCCTTTGGTTTTACATGGGCTTATATAGGGAATATCTTTAAAAATCCTCTTCTCTGAAGCCGCAAGGCCCAGGTCTTTGATATTTGGTATGAAGCTTCAACTAGTGGACCCCTACCAAGATTGTTCAAATTATAGTGCTGGGGCCAAAAATGCCCCCGCCCCGGGGCCCTTTGGTTTTACATGGGCTTATATAAGGAAAATTCTTTAAAAATCTTCTTCTCTAAAACCACAAGGCCCAGGTCTTTGATATTTGGTATGAAGCTTCATCTAGTGGACCCCTACCAAGATTGTTCAAATTATAGTGCTGGGGCTAAAAATGCCTCTGCCCCGGGGCCCTTTGGTTTTACATGGGCTTATATAGAGAAATTCTTTAAAAATCTTCTTCTCTGAAACCGCAAGGCCTAGGTCTTTGGTATTTGGTATGAAGCTTCATCTAGTGGACCCCTACCAAGATTGTTCAAATTATAGTGCTGGGGCCAAAGCCCCCACCCCGGAGCGCTTTGGTTTTACATGGGCTTATATGGGGAACATCTTTAAAAATCTTCTTCTCCGAAACCGCAGGGCCCAGGTCTTTGATATTTGGTATGAAGCTTCATCTAGTGGACTCCTACCAAGATTGTTCAAATTATAGTGCCTGGGCCAAAAATGCCCCCGCCCCGGGGGCCTTTGGTTTTACATAGGCTTATATAGGGAAAATCTTTAAAAATCTTCTTCTCTGAAACCACAAAGCACAGGTCTTTGCTATTTGGTATGAAGCTTCATCTAGTGGACCCCTACCAAGATTGTCCAAATTATAGTGCTTGGGCCATAAATGCCCCGCCCGGGGCCCTTTGGTTTTAAATGGGCTTTTATAGGGAAAATATTTAAAAATCTTCTATGAAACCACAAGGCCTAGGTCTTTGATATTTGGTGTGTAGCTTCATCTAGTGGACTTTTGCCAAGATTGTTCAAATTATAGCCCTGGGGCAAAAATCACCCTGCCCAGAGACCCTTTGATTTTACATAGACTTATATAGGGAAATCTTTAAAAATCTTCTTCTCTGAAACTGCAAGGCCCATGTCTTTGATATTTGGTATGGAGCTTCATCTTGTGGACCTCTACCAAGATTGTTCAAATTATAGCCCTCAGGCCACAAATGCCCCAGCCCTGGGGCCCTTTGGTTTTACATAGACTTATATAGAGATAATCTTTGAAAATCTTCTCTGAAACAGCAAGGCCCGGGCCTTGGATATTTGGTGTGAAGCTTCATAACATTATTTAGATTATAGCCCTGAGGCCAAAAATGCCCCCGCCCCGGGGCCATTTGGGTTTACATAGGCTTATGTAGGGAATATCTTTAAAAAAATCTTCTTCTCTGAAACCGCAAAGCCCAGGTCTTTGATATTTGGTGTGTAGCTTCATCTAGTGGACCTTTGCCAAGATTGTTCAAATTATAGCCTTTGTTGATATTTGTATGAAGCTTCACCTTTTTAGACCTCCCTCAACATTATGCACATTATAACCCTGGGGTCAGTAATGGTCCTCCCCGGGGCCCGCTTGTTACTCTATTGATCAGGTGAGCGATCCAGGGCCATCATGGCCCTCTTGTGTTTTATATTAGGATCACTTTTTGTCTGTCATCCGTGCGTAAACAATTTCTTCAAATGACATCTCCGCCTAAACCACTGATTGGATTTTTACCAAACTTCACAGGAATGATCTTTAGGTGGTCCCCTTTCAAAGTTGTTCAAATGGTTCCGGTCCGTTGCACATATAGGTCACTGGAGCAAAAAATAGATTTTTTCAACGAAAACTTAAAAAATCTTCTTCTCTGAAACCGCAAGGCCCAGGTCTTTGATATTTGGTATGAAGCTTCATCTAGTGGACCCCTACCAAGATTGTTCAAATTAAAGTGCTGGGGCCAAAACTGCCCCCGCCCCGGGGCCCTTTGGTTTAACATGGGCTTATATAGGAAAATCTTCAAAAATCTTCTTCTCTGAAACCACAAGGCCCAGGTCTTTGATATTTGGTATGAAGCTTCATCTAGTGGACCCCTACCAAGATTGTTCAAATTATAGTGCTGGGGCCAAAAATGCCCCCGCCCCAGGGCCCTTTGGTTTTACATTTTCTTATATAGGGAAAATCTGTAAAAATCTTCTTCTCTGAAACCCCAAGGCCGAGGTCTTTGATATTTGATATGAAGCTTCATCTGGTGGATCCCTACCAAGATTGTTCAAATTATAGTGCTGGGGCCAAAACTGCCCCCGCCCCTGGGCCCTTTGGTTTTACATGGGCTTAAAAAGGGAAAATCTTTAAAAATCTTCTTCTGTGAAACTGCAAGGCCCAGGTCTTTACTATTTGGTATGAAGCTTAATCTAATGGACCCCTACCAAGATTGTTCAAATTATAGTGCTGGGGCCAAAAATGCCCCCGCCGCGGGGCCCTTTGGTTTTACATGGGCTTATATAGGGAAAATCTTCTTCTCTGAAACTGCAAGGCCCAGGTCTTTGATATTTGGTATGAAGCTTCATCTTGTGGACCTCTACGAAGATTGTTTCAGTTATAGCCCTTGGGCCAAAAATGCCCCCCCCCCAGTTCCAGTTATAGCCCTGGGGCCAAAAATGCCCCCCCCCCCCCCCACACACACACACACACACACACTCCGGGGCCCTTTGGTTTTACATAGACTTATATAGGGAAAATCTTGAAAAATCTTCTTCTCTGAAACCTCAAGGTCCACGTCTTTGATATTTGGTGTAAAGCTTCATCTAGTTGACCACTACCAAGATAGTTCAAATTATAATGCTTGGGCCAAAAATGCCCCTGCCATTGGGCCCTTTGGTTTTACATGGGCTTATATAGGAAAATCTTCAAAAATCTTCTTCTCTGAAACCACAAGGCCCAGGTCTTTGATATTTGGTATGAAGCTTCATCTAGTGGACCCCTACAAAGAATGTTCAAATTATAGTGCTGGGGTCAAAAATGCCTCCGCCCCGGGGCCCTTTGGTTTTACATGGGCTTATATAGGGAAATCTTTAAAAATCTTCTTCTCTGAAACCGCAAGGCCCAGGTCTTTGATATTTGGTATGAAGCTTTATCTAGTGGACCCCTACCAAGATTGTTCAAATTATAGTGCTGGGGCCAAAACTGCCCTCGCCCCGGGGCCCTTTGGTTTTACATGGGCTTATATGGGGAAAATCTTTAAAAATCTTCTTCTCTGAAACCACAAGGCCTAGGTCTTTGATATTTGATTTGAAGCTCAATCTAGTGGACCCCTACCAAGATTGTTCAAATTATAGTGCTGGGGCCAAAACTGCCCCCGCCAGGGGGCCCTTTGGTTTTACATGGGCTTATATAGGGAAAATCTTTAAAAATCTTCTTCTCTGAAACCACAAGGCCTAGGTCTTTGATATTTGGTTTGAAGCTCAAATTAATGGACCCCAACCAAGATTGTTCAAATTATAGTGCTGGGGCCAAAACTGCCCCCGCCCCAGGGCCCTTTGGTTTTACATGGGCTTATATAGGGAAAATCTTTAAAAATCTTCTTCTCTGAAACCACAAGGCCTAGGTCTTTGATATTTGGTTTGAAGCTCAATCTAGTGGACCCCTACCAAAATTGTTCAAATTATAGTGCTTGGGCCAAAAATGCCCCCACCCCCGGGCCCTTTGGTTTTACATTGGCTTATATAGGGAAAATCTTGAAAAATCTTCTTCACTGAAACCACAAGGCCCAGGTCTTTGCTATTTGGTATGAAGCTTCATCTAGTGGACCCCTACCAAGATTGTTCAAATTATAGTGCTGGGGCCAAAAATGCCCCCGCCCCGGGGCCTTTTGGTTTTACATAAACTTATATACGGTGGGAAAAATATTAAAAATCTTCTTCTCTGAAACCGCAAGGCCCAGGTCTTTGATATTTGGTATGAAGCTTCATCTTGTGGACTTCTACCAAGATTGTTCAAATTATAGCCCTGGGGCCAAAAATGCCACCCCCCCCCCCGCCCCTCCCCCTTGGGCCCTTTGGTTTTACATAGACTGATATAGGGAAAATCTTGAAAAATCTTTTTCTCTGAAACTGCCAGGCCCATGTCTTTGATATTTGGTATGGAGCTTCATCTAGTGGACCTCTACAAAGATTGTTCAAATTATAGCCCTCAGGGCACAAATGCCCCTGCCCCGGGGCCCTTTGGTTTTACATAGACTTATATAGAGATAATCTTTGAAAATCTTTTTCTCTGAAACAGCAAGGCCCAGGTCTTTGATATTTGGAGTGAAGCTTCATCTAGTGGACCTCTGTCAAGATTGTTTAAATTATAGCCCCGAGGCCAAAAACACCCTAGCCCCGGGGCCATTTGGTTTTACCTAGTCTTATTAAGGGAATATCTTTAAAAAAATCTTATTCTCGGAAACCACAAGGCCCAGGTCTTTGATATTTGGTGTTTAGCTTCGTCTAGTGGACCTTTGCCAAGATTTTTCAAATTATAGCCTTTGTTGATATTTGGTATGACGCTTCACCTATTTAGACCTCCCTCAACATTATGCACATTTTAGCCCTGGGTTAATAATGGCCCTCCCCAGGGCCCCCTTGTTATTCTATGGATCAGGTGAGCGATCCAGGGCCATCATGGCCCTCTTGTTTGTATGTTCTCGGAGATGTTACACTGATGAGTTAGGAAGCCTTCATGCGGACTAAACAAAATTAGTGTATAAAGCGACGGAGGTAAGGGCGAGGATTATGGTCATGTAAAATCGATTCAAGACCCCAGTGGAATTCTTTCCACTGACCGTTCCAAGGCGGTTCTTCTGTGGCGGTTTATTTATGTTGTTGTTTGTTACTGTCTGTGTGTATAACTAGTGTCTTTTTATTTTGGATGGCCATTTGGCCATTTGTGGGAAAGTAACTGTACTTATGGCCTTCCTTTGTTTAGGTTTCCATTATGGTCCGGTCGCTTCATGTTTGTGTTTCTTTCCCTTCGGTAACTTTGATGGGTGGAGTAAGTTAATTGTATCGATTCCTGATCTTTGTTTTACTTCTAGTGTGCGGTACATTTAAGAAATATTCAATAGGTCGTATAGTACCTATGAATAAAATATTTGCCCTCGTCTACCAAAACGAATAATTCTACCTCTACACAGAGAAGCTTAACCTGATGAAATGGAATATTACTGTTGTATCGCTCGATTAATTAAGAAATAATTTCCACGTACCGTGTGTTATCGTGATTAACACACGGTGTTGGAGGGCAGATTGCGAAATATTAATTCACGACGGCGAAGCCGGAGTGAATTAATATTCGCATCTGCCCGACAACACCGTGTGTTAATCACGATAACACACCGGGTGCGTGGAAATTATTTCGATTCTAACATGATGCTAAACTGAAATACAGTAGTAACAAAGCGTTATATTGGGGACTATTTTGCAGCAGATGTCGACAGAAGGAAATGTTTACATGCAGCGTCACGATGACGCCAAATTGCACGCACCACGTTGACGACGTGAATTATCGCATATTTGCAAACGCTGACGTTTCTACTGGGTTCAATGGGAAAAACGTTAACGTTATGTTAGAATTCCGTATAGACTGGCTTCTCTGCAGTATAATGTATACGTTTACGTAAATGATGCGAAGAAAAAAGTATCAACGTGAGGCAGATATTTTGACAAAACTTTTATAGAAATATTTCTAGAGTAAACTACTCTCAGCGATATACTTTTATGGTAACCTGAGGGTCCCGGGGTTGTGCCCTACCCCCTCCACTTCATGAAAGGTCATATATCTCAGACACCATTCAAATTTACACCCCTAAACCTATATAGTCTTGTTCCTTATGATAAAAGTTATTCAGTGACACCACTGATACCAAGCTCGGAATCTTTACAGATCCCCTCCCCTAAACCATATATATTCTTGTTCCTTATGATAACACACAGTCATTGATACCAAGCTGGGGCCCCCTGGGATGCGCTGTGGCTCTGCCCCGTCCCCTCCACTTCATCAAAGAAATCTAAGAAACCATTCAGATCCCAAACCCTAAACCATATATGTTCTTCTTCCTTATGATAAGACGCATTCATTGACACCAACCCGGGGGCCCCGGGATGCGTCGGGGCTTTGTCCCGGCTCCTCAACTTAAAAAAAGGCCCGATATCGCGAAACAGATCCCGACCCCTATGATAAGACGCATTCAGTGACACCAACATGGAGGCCCCTGGTATGCGCCGGGGCATCGCCCCACCCCTCAAGTTCATAAAAAGGCCTAATATCTCGGAAGCCTTACAGATCCCCACCTCTAAACCATATATACTCTTATTCCTTTTGATAAGAAACATTCAGTGGCACTAACCTCAGGGTCTGCAGGGACGCGATAGCGCCATGTCCCACTCCTCAACTTCACAAAAAGAAAAAGCAAACAGTCATTTGGGAAAAAATAGCAAAATATATTTACAAGGTTTCTTTAACCTGCAGAAGTTGAAAAATTAAATGTACTTAGCTCTGTTATGAAATATCCTTGAATGAATCTATTTTCCTTGATCGCACAGAATTGACAGTCCGAAATGGAATATAATATCCTTTGACATTCCAACACAGAAATTAAAAATAACTTTTCTTATAAACCCAAACTTCAAACTCCAAAATCTGACTCAAAGAGAAAAATCAAGCTCTTTTACAGACCCTAAGATTTCTCTAGAACATTCCAGAGGGTTATGGAATAGGATTAGGTAATTTTCTAACAATAATGCAATCCCGAACTTTCTGGAAGATTCCAATGTACTTTTCCTTGTAAACACGTTGTTTACAAATATATGACTCATTTCGAGAATGTTCTTTAAAACGATATTTATAGCTTTATTAGCTCACCCAGTGGGGAGAAAGTGGGAATCAGAAAACAAATAAACTCTAATACATAACACTCCCCACCTTCAAGGAAAAGAAAGACTTTTGTAATAATGCTTTCCTTTGCTTTAAGAATAATAAAATATTGAACATAGCATATAAAATTCGAGTATCTACAACTCACTTCAGTATGAAAGAAAAACAATTCCTGATACTGCTCAAGCTCTTGAAATGGCATCAGGGAAAATTCCATCTCTCCCTCTGATATGCGTATGTCTAAATTATACTTTTGTAGCATAAGACTCCGCTTGAGCAACCGCTGATTTTTGTTTTTCATTTTATGTATTAAAGTCAGTGGATTGTGTTCACTGCAAAAACAATCGGTGCAGCAGTAGGAGAAAGATAAACTCCGAAATGTTGCAGAGCAAGAATCAGAGACAAGCACTCTTTCTCTATGGTGGAGTAGTTTTTTTCTGATGTTTATTTAACTTTTTGGAAAAGTAGCAAACTAGATGATCCTCACCATTTTCGTCTTCTTGCAACAAAACACTATCTACAATAAAGTCACTAGCCTCTACAGCTAGCTTAACTTCCTTTTCAAAATGTGGTGCCAAGAGAACGGGTTCACTCTTGAGTATGGCTTTAAGATTATCAAAAGCATTTTGGCATATTGTATTCCAATGGAATTTTATTCTTTTGCTGAGCAAATATGTCAAAGGCTCAGCAATGACACAGAAAGTATTACAGAAATTTCTGTAATTACCAGCAATACCAAGCAATCGTTTCAGCTGTGTTTTGCACGTGTGTACGGGAAAGTATATAGAAGTAAAACAAAGATCAGGAATCAATACAATTAACTTACTCCACCTATCAAAGACACCAAAGGGAAAGAAACACAAACATGAAGCGACCAGACAATCCACTTGGGGGCTTTAATCGATTTTACATGGCCATAATCCTCGTCATTACCTCTGTCACGGTATACACTAATTTTGTTAAGTCCGCATGAAGGCTTCCTAACTCATCAGTGTAACATCTCCGAGAACATACAAATAAAAAAAACTACAGAGATGAAACAAGGTTGAGGACTCGACAGCATACAACAACAGAATTGCCGGAGCATTGTCCCTATCAATGTATTCCTTAAAGTTTGATATAGCCTCAAGTTTAGCATAAATGGGTTTCACATGACCTTGACCTACCACATGACCGAGAAATAACTTGCATGGCAGAATTCACAAGATGTTGATTCCACTGGTCATTGTATATGATAGCGTCATCAATATAAGCACTGCAGCCTTCCAGCCCTTCAATTACCATGTTTATTGAGCGCTGAAATGTTGCCGGAGATTTTTTCGTTCCTAATGGCATGACTTTATCGTTAAATAATCCGTCTGGTGTAGTAAATGCCAAAACCGCCTTTTCTCTATCTGTGAGTGGAATTTGCCAAAATCCTTTCAGAAGATCGAATTTTGTTAAGTATTTGGCATATTTGTGATCAATGCAGTCATCCATTATTGGAATGGGAAAGCTATCTGTTTTACTTAAGGAATTAACTTTCCTAAAATACGTAAACATACAATATGTCCCTTCAGGGTTCGGTACAAGAATACAAGAATACAAGGAGAACTCTATTCACTTTGGCTTGGTTCAATAAAGTCCTTGTCTAATAAACACTGAACTTCTTCTTTAAGATATTTTTGTTTCATAGGATTCATACTGTATGGATGCTGCTTTACAGGTTTACAAGGAGAACTCTATTCACTTTGGCTTGGTTCAATAAAGTCATTGTCTAAAAAATACTGAACTTCTTCTTTAAGATATTTTTGTTTCATAGGATTCATCCTGTATGGATGCTGCTTTGCAGGCTATGCAGTACGTCGGTCAAACTAACCGCATGCTTAAAACTAGATTGAACGAGCATTATCGTAGAATGAGTAAGCCTAAGAAAACTGACACTTTCTTGTACCGTCACTTTCGACGTACAGGTCATTCTGTAAATAACATTATTATACAACCAGTGGAAAAACTTTATTACGATGCAAATTCTACATCTAGATTCAAAATAATCAAAAGACATGAAGCTGAACTGAAATGGATTAAATTTTTACAGACCCCTTTTCCACTGGAATTTAATGACAACATTTATCAGGAGGGTAATATTTCCAGAATGCCGGACTTTGATATTTTCTCACTCCTGGAATGTCCAAAACGCAGAACTAGATCTCACGGCACCAGGAAAAATGGTAACTTTAAACGTAAATCACGTGCGTTTAAACGAAACAATACTACACTGAAGTGACTGTCAATTATATTATTAAATCATGGACGCCACTCTATGCTTTCATTTTTAAGTTCATTACCCGTTTCTGTTTTACGTCTTCTGGACACCGAGGCGAATAAATTCTACGATAGTTCTCATCAGTTATATGATGCGGCTCTCTTAACTAGAGGCTATACTCAGCATACTCTCCGTCCTTACATTGATTATGAAATTAATCGTTAACGTCATTTCTTCAAAATATCCTTCATTAATAAGGGTATGGATTTTATAGATTTGCCCAGTATCTTCCGTGAGAGATCGGTGCTTTCTTCCATTCCTGCTTATTTTCAAAATAGAGAAACACCTATAATTTGCTATAAATATAACAAACCTGTTAGATCTATCATTTTTAATTTCAATAAACTTGTTTCAGATCTTGATATTGATACTAATACTCCTGATTCATGTGATTGTAAAAACTCAAAGTATTGCTATCCTGCTGCTGGTCATGTAATTACTGGCAATTTGAAATTCTTCCTGATTCTAGGATAAGGAATATAATTTCAAAAGGACCGAAATATCGGTTTCCTTCTAAAGTTGATTTCAGTAAATGTAGAGATGAAATCGCTGCTTCCTTGAATGAATTCGGTAATCGATGGTGTAAGCGAGAGTATGTTGAGTGTAAAGCCCTAAAGGACTGGAAACTTAGCATTTTAAGACTAGTGAATAAACGCATTTCTTTCTATTCTCAAAATACTAACTTATTACCTCCTAAGCCCAAGACGTCTTTACGTCATCTTAAACTAGGTATTCAAGAATTTCATAAGAAGTTTGTTTTGACCCTGCAGACAAGGCCGCTAACAACGTCGTTGCTGTGTGACGGCTCCACTATGTTAACACGCTTAAGCAGGAGCTTGGTGGTACTAAGGCCTATGAACTTCAGCCTTTGGCTGAAGAGAGAGCTATAGTAGATAAACATGTTTGTCTTTCAGCCACCAAGTTTGCTGCGTGTGTTAACGAAAGCCAAGACAAGCTTCCTACGCTATACTGGCTTTTCACAGAGAAGATTCTCTCTATCTTGCATGTAATGTCAGAAATGCATTTTTCACTTCTAAAGAGCATAAGAATTATACACTTTGGTCATGTCAGAAAGTGTGTGATGCCCTCACCTTTCTACTTGACAATATTTATATTAGATTCGGTACTAAGTTATTTAGACAAATTGTGGGTATTCCGATGGGTACTAATTGCGCACCTCTTGTGGCTGATCTGTTCTTGTATTGTTATGAAAGAGACTTCATTTTGTCGCTTTCCATTGATAACCAATCTGAAATTATTGAAGCTTTTAGCTCTACTTCTAGATATTTAGATGATTTATTGAATATTGATAATACCTATTTTGATGGTTTGATCAGTCAGATTTACCCCCTAGAACTTCAGTTAAATAAAGCAAATTCTTCTGATACCGAGGCCCCGTTTTTGGATTTACATCTATCTATTGTAGATGGATTTGTTTCGTGCAAAATTTATGATAAACGCGATGACTTTGATTTTGAGATTGTAAATTTTCCTTTTTTGGATGGTGATGTTCCTCGTGCGCCATCCTATGGCGTTTATATTTCGCAATTAATTCGATTTGCTAGAGTGTGTAGTCATGTAACTGACTTCAACACTCGTAATAAATTACTTACGGCTAAACTCCTTAATCAGGGTTATCGGTACCATAAACTACGCAAAGCCTTTTCAAAATTTTATAGACGCCATTCTGATTTAATTTCAAAATTCAATATTGGACTTAAATCTCTTCTGCAACAAGGTCTATCGGAACCCGAATTTTATGGTGACTTAGTATATAAATTCAGAAAAATATATAACCGCAATGACTTCAGCACCCAATTTCGTAAAATCATTCTTCGATATAAAAAGATTGGGTACAACATGGATATTATACGACAGACTGCATGCATGGTAGTTAACCCAATCACGGTTGGCAACTTTGCTTCCCTCTTTAATTGCACGCCGGTGGGTCAGGCCTCAGATTCTATGACGGCTACAACGTAAAGGCTTATTGAAAATTAAAGAGATAATGTTGGTTGGTGCCTGATGCTCTGTCTCTGGTCGGGCTCATCGGAGTCTAACTGTTGGTTTTCTTTTGCTCCAGCATTTCAGTAGTTTCTTGCTGTCGAGTCCTCACCGTTGTCTCACCTCTTTGTTTCTTTGATTTCTGTGTTCACGGAGATGTTACACTGATGAGTTAGGAGGCCTTCATGCGGACTGAACAAATTTTTTGTCTAAATCGCGACGGAAGTAAGGGCGAGGATTGTGGCCACGTAAAATCGATTTAGCCCCCCAGTGGAAATCTTCCACTGACCGTTCCAAGGCGGCTCTTCTGTGGCGATTTATTTATGTTGTTGTTTGTTACTTACTGTGTGTATCACTTGTGTCCTTTAATTTTGGATGGCCATATGGCCATTTTGTGGGAAAGTAACTGTCCATATGGCATCCCTTTGTTTAGGTTTCCATTATGGTCTGGTCGCTTAATGTTTGTATTTCTTTCCCTTTGGTGTCTTTTATGGATGGAGTAAGTTAATTGTATCAATTCCTGATCTTTGTTTTACTTCTACTTTAAAACCATTCATTTCCACATCGTGAAAAATTTTGTCTGTCCGTGTTGGAATGTCAGGAAATAAGTGTTCATATTAAAAAAATCAGCTGTTTCAGTTCATTCCTCTGATTTGGTTCTAGATGTGACAGTTTCTGGTCGAGATTCCTAAGAATGTCAGAATTCTGAAGCCTTGATGTGGGATCAGATTTCACTGAATTAATATCCTCACAGTCATTGTCACATGAATTAAGTGGAACAGAACTAACTAGAATGACTGATGTTAAAGATGCATAGTCCCTATCAATGTATTCCTTAGGCATGTTAATATGACACAGCAGCTTTAGCTTGCGCCTTCCAGGAGTGTTTATTATATAATTTACGTCACTGATCGTTTTGTCTTCACTGTATTGACCATAATACCTGGCTTGCAAAGATTTTCCAGGAATAGGCAAAAGAGCTAGTACCTTATCACCTGGTTTACAATTCCTTTCGTTGGTACCTATGTCATACAGTTGTTTCATTTTTCTTTTGGCTGACTGAGGATTGGTCCGAGCAGTCTCACAAGCTTTTGAAAGTCTAGTTTTGAAATCCGACACATACTGAAGTAACTTCAAGGAAGTGTCATCATAAGAGAGAATTTTCTCTTTCAGAAGTTTCAAAGGACCACGAACAGTATGGCCAAATACTAATTCAAATGAACTGATGCCAAGAGATTCTTGCACAGATTCTCTAACAGCAAATAAAAGTAGATTGATGCCTTCAACCCAATCCTTCTCTGTGTCAAAGCAATATGATCGTATCATGTTTTTCAATGTTTGGTGGAATCTTTCAACGGCGCCTTGACTTTCAGGATGATAGACCGATGACTAGTTAATACGGTACAATGCCTAGTTCAAGCATTACTTGTTGAAAAATTCCAGACATGAAATTTGAACCTTGGTCTGACTGAATAGATTTGGGAAGACCAAGAAAGATGACAAAATTAACTAAGGCCTTGACGATTGTCTTACTTTGGATATTTCTTAGTGGAATGGCTTCAGGAAAACGTGTGAGAGCACACATAATAGTCAAAAGATATTCAAAGCCAGACTTAGTTCTGGGCAAGAGACCGACACAGTCTATAATAATTCAACTGAAAGGTTCATCAAAAGCAGGTATAGGCTGCAAATGAGACTTAGGGTTAGGGTTAGGGTTAGGCTTTGTTTAGGTTTCCATTATGGTATGGTCGCTTAATGTTTGTATTTCTTTCCCTTTGGTGTCTTTTATGGATGGAGTAAGTTAATTGTATCAATTCCTGATCTTTGTTTTACTTCTACTTTAGGTATAGTCTGATTGGGTTTCCTGCCATTTGGCATGTATGACAGTACCTACAATGCTTAATAACATCTGATTTTAACCCAGGCTAGTAAAAATGATTAAGAATCTTGTGATAGGTTCGGTAATCGATGGTGTAAGCGAGAGTATGTTGAGTGTAAAGCCCTAAAGGACTGGAAACTTAGCATTTTAAGACTAGTGATTAAAACGCATTTCTTTCTATTCTCAAAATACTAACTTATTACCTCCTAAGCCCAAGACGTCTTTACGTCATCTTAAACTAGGTATCCAAGAATTTCATAAGAAGTTTGTTTTGGCCCCTGCAGACAAGGCCGCTAACAACGTCGTCGTTGTGTGACGGCTCCACTATGTTAACACGCTTAAGCAGGAGCTTGGTGGTACTAAGGCCTATGAACTTCAGCCTTTAGCTGAAGAGAGAACTATAGTAGATAAACATGTTTGTCTTTCAGCAACCAAGTTTGCTGTGTGTGTTAACGAAGGCCAAGACAAGCTTCGTACGCTATACTGGTTACCAAAACTTCATAAAAAACCTTACAAAGCACGGTTTATTGCAAATGCAAGCTCTTGCACTACCACTGAACTTTCTAAATTATTAACTTCCTGACTTACTGCTATTAAAACGCATGTAATTAAATATTGTGATAAAGTCTTTGAAAGATCAGGAAGAAATATGTTTTGGTCTATTAAAAATTCGAATGAGGTTTTAAATAAATTGAAATCTAGACAGTTGCGTGCTTCTAGTCTGTCTACCTACGATTTTTCCACTCTTTACACTACACTTCCTCATAATCTTATAAAAGAAAAGCTTAATGATTTAATTGAATGGGCTTTTCACAGAGAAGATTCTCTCTATCTTGCATGTAATGTCAGAAATGCATTTTTCACTTCTAAAGAGCATAAGAACTATACACTTTGGTCATGTCAGAAAGTGTGTGATGCCCTCACCTTTTTACTTGACAATATTTATATTAGGTTCGGTACTAAGTTATTTAGACAAATTGTGGGTATTCCGATGGGTACTAATTGCGCACCTCTTGTGGCTGATCTGTTCTTGTATTGTTATGAAAGAGACTTCATTTTGTCGCTTTCCATTGATAACCAATCTGAAATTATTGAAGCTTTTAGCTCTACTTCTAGATATTTAGATGATTTATTAAATATTGATAATACCTATTTTGATGGTTTGATCAGTCAGATTTACCCCCTAGAACTTCAGTTAAATAAAGCAAATTCTTCTGATACCGAGGCCCCGTTTTTGGATTTACATCTACCTATTGTAGATGGATTTGTTTCGTGCAAAATTTATGATAAACGCGATGACTTTGATTTTGAGATTGTAAATTTTCCTTTTTTGGATGGTGATGTTCCTCGTGCGCCATCCTATGGCGTTTATATTTCGCAATTAATTCGATTTGCTAGAGTGTGTAGTCATGTAACTGACTTCAACACTCGTAATAAATTATTAACGGCTAAACTTCTTAATCAGGGTTATCGGTACCATAAACTACGCAAAGCCTTTTCAAAATTTTCTAGACGCCATTCTGATTTAATTTCAAAATACAATATTGGACTTAAATCTCTTCTGCAACAAATCTCTTCTATCGGAACCCGAATTTTATGGTGACTTAGTATATAAATTCAGAAAAATATATAACCGCAATGACTTCAGCACCCAATTTCGTAAAATCATTCTTCGATATAAAAAGATTGGGTACAACATGGATATTATACGACAGACTGCATGCATGGTAGTTAACCCAATCACGGTTGGCAACTTTGCTTCCCTCTTTAATTGCACGCCGGTGGGTCAGGCCTCAGATTCTATGACGGCTCCAACGTAAAGGCTTATTGAAAATTAAAGAGATAATGTTGGTTGGTGCCTGATGCTCTGTCTCTGGTCGGGCTCATCGGAGTCTAACTGTTGGTTTTCTTTTTCATTTCAGTGGTTTCTTGCTGTCGAGTCCTCACCGTTGTCTCTCCTCTGTGGTTCTTTGATTTCTGTGTTCACGGAGATGTTGCACTGATGAGTTAGGAGGCCTTCATGCGGATCCATCCAAAACCAAAAGACACAAGTGATACACACAGTAAGTAACAAACAACAACATAAATAAATCGCCACAGACGAGCCGCCTTGGAACGGTCAGTTGAAAATTTCCACTGGGGGGCTTAAATCGATTTTACGTGGCCACAATCCTCGCCCTTACTTCCGTCGCGATTTGAACAAATAATTTGTTCAGTCCGCATGAAGGCCTCCTAACTCATCAGTGCAACATCACCGTGAACACAAAAATCAAAGCACCACAGAGGTGAGACAACGGTGAGGACTCGACAGCAAGAAACCACTGAAATGCTGGAGCAAAACGAAAACCAATAGTTAGACTCCGATGAGCCCGACCATAGACAGAGCATCAGGCACCAACCAACATTATCTGTCTAATTTTCAATAAGCCTTTACGTTGGAAAGTAGAAGTAAAACAAAGATCAGGAATTGATACAATTAACTTACTCCATCCATAAAAGACACCAAAGGGAAAGAAATACAAACATTAAGCGACCAGACCATAATGGTAACCTAAACAAAGGAAGGCCATATGGACAGTTACTTTCCCACAAAATGGCCATATGGTTATCCAAAATTAAAAGGCACAAGTGATACACACAGTAAGTAACAAACAACAACATTAATAAATCGCCACAGAAGAGCCGCCTTGGAACGGTCAGTGGAAGATTTCCACTGGGGGGCTTAAATCGATTTTACGTGGCCACAATCCTCGCCCTTACTTCCGTCGCGATTTAGACAGAAAATTTGTTCAGTCCGCATGAAGGCCTCCTAACTCATCAGTGCAACATCTCCGTGAACACAGAAATCAAAGAACCACAGAGGTGAGACAACGGTGAGGACTCGACAGCAAGAAACCACCCTAATGCTGGAGCAAAAGAAAACCAACAGTTAGACTCCAATGAGCCCGACCAGAGACAGAGCATCAGGCACCAACCAACATTATCTCTTTAATTTTCAATAAGCCTTTACGTTGGAGCCGTCATAGAATCTGAGGCCTGACCCACCCGGCGTGCAATTAAAGAGGGAAGCAAAGCTGCCAACCGTTATTGGGTTAACTACCATGCATGCAGTCTGTCGTATAATATCCATGTTGTACCCAATCTTTTTATATCGAAGAATGATTTTACGAAATTGGGTGCTGAAGTCATTGCAGTTATATATTTTTCTGAATTTACATACTAAGTCACCATAAAATTCGGGTTCCGATAGACCTTGTTGCAGAAGAGATTTAAGTCCAATATTGAATTTTGAAATTAAATCAGAATGGCGTCTATAAAATTTTGAAAAGGCTTTGCGTATTATGGTACCGATAACCCTGATTAAGGAGTTTAGCCGTTAATAATTTATTACGAGTGTTGAAGTCAGTTACATGACTACACACTCTAGCAAATCGAATTAATTGCGAAATATAAACGCCATAGGATGGCGCACGAGGAACATCACCATCCAAAAAAGGAAAATTTACAATCTCAAAATCAAAGTCATCGCGTTTATCATAAATTTTGCACGAAACAAATCCATCTACAATAGATAGATGTAAATCCAAAAACGGGGCCTCGGTATCAGAAGAATTTGCTTTATTTAACTGAAGTTCTAGGGGGTAAATCTGACTGATCAAACCATCAAAATAGGTATTATCAATATTTAATAAATCATCTAAATATCTAGAAGTAGAGCTAAAAGCTTCAATAATTTCAGATTGGTTATCAATGGAAAGCGACAAAATGAAGTCTCTTTCATAACAATACAAGAACAGATCAGCCACAAGAGGTGCGCAATTAGTACCCATCGGAATACCCACAATTTGTCTAAATAACTTGTTGTTTGTTACTTACTGTGTGTATCACTTGTGTCTTTTAATTTTGGATGGCCATATGGCCATTTTGTGGGAAAGTAACTGTCCATATGGCCTTCCTTTGTTTAGGTTTCCATTATGGTCTGGTCGCTTAATGTTTGTATTTCTTTCCCTTTGGTGTCTTTTATGGATGGAGTAAGTTAATTGTATCAATTCCTGATCTTTGTTTTACCTCTACTTAGTACCGAATCTAATATAAATATTGTCAAGTAGAAAGGTGAGGGCATCACACACTTTCTGACATGATCAAAGTGTATAATTCTTATGCTCTTTAGAAGTGAAAAATGCATTTCTGACATTACATGCAAGATAGAGAGAATCTTCTCTGTGAAAAGCCCATTCAATTAAATCATTAAGCTTTTCTTTTATAAGATTATGAGGAAGTGTAGTGTAAAGAGTGGAAAAATCGTAGGTAGACAGACTAGAAGCACGCAACTGTCTAGATTTCAATTTATTTAAAACCTCATTCGAATTTTTAATAGACCAAAACAGATTTCTTCCTGATCTTTCAAAGACTTTGTCACAATATTTAATTACATGCGTTTTAATAGCAGTAAGACAGGAAGTTAATAATTTAGAAAGTTCAGTGGTAGTGCAAGAACTAGAATTTGCAATAAACCGTGCTTTGTAAGGTTTTTTATGAAGTTTTGGTAACCAGTATAGCGTACGAAGCTTGTCTTGGCCTTCGTTAACACACACAGCAAACTTGGTGGCTGAAAGACAAACATGTTTATCTACTATAGCTCCCTCTTCAGCCAAAGGCTGAAGTTCATAGGCCTTAGTACCACCAAGCTGTCATAGAATCTGAGGCCTGACCCACCGGCGTGCAATTAGAGAGGGGAGCAAAGTTGCCAACCGTGATTGGGTTAACTACCATGCATGCAGTCTGTCGTATAATATCCATGTTGTACCCAATCTTTTTATATCGAAGAATGATTTTACGAAATCGGGTGCTGAAGTCATTGCGGTTATATATTTTTTCTGAATTTATATACTAAGTCACCATAAAATTTGGGTTCCGATAGACCTTGTTGCAGAAGAGATTTAAGTCAAATATTGAATTTTGAAGTTAAATCAGAATGACGTCTATAAAATTTTGAAAAGGCTTTGCGTAGTTTATGGTACCGATAACCCTGATTAAGGAGTTTAGCCGTTAATAATTTATTACGAGTTTTGAAGTCAGTTACATGACCACACACTCTAGCAAATCGAATTAATTGCGAAATATAAACGCCATAGGATGGCGCACGAGGAACATCACCATCCAAAAAAAAAGGAAAATTTACAATCTAAAAATCAAAGTCATCGCATTTATCATAAATTTTGCACGAAACAAATCCATCTACAATAGGCAAATAAAAATAAAAAATGAGTCACCATAAAATTCGGGTTCCGATAGATGATTGAATTTTGAAATTAAATCAGAATGACGTCTATAAAATTTTGAAAAGGCTTTGCGTAGTTTATGGTACCGATAACCCTGATTAAGAAGTTTAGCCGTTAACAAATTATTACCAGTGTTGCAGTCAGTAACATGAACATACACTCTGACAAATCGAATTAATGGAGAAATATAAACACCATAGGATAGCGCACGAGGAACTTCGCCATCCCAAAAAGAACATTTAAAATATCAATATGGAAATCATCGCGTTTATCATCAATTTTGCACGAAACAAACCCATCTACAATAGATAGATGTAAATCCAAAAACGGGGCCTCGGTATCAGAAGAATTTGCTTTATTTAACTGAAGTTCTAGGGGGGTAAATCTGACTGATCAAACCATCAAAATAGGTATTATCAATATTTAATAAATCATCTAAATATCTAGAAGTAGAGCTAAAAGCTCCAATAATTTATGATTGGTTATCAATGGAAAGCGACAAAATGAAGTCTCTTTCATAACAATACAAGAACAGATCAGCCACAAGAGGTGCGCAATTAGAACCCATCGGAATACCCACAATTTGTCTAAATAACTTAGTACCGAATCTAATATAAATATTGTCCAGTAGAAAGGTGAGGGCATCACACACTTTCTGACATGACCAAAGTGTTTAATTCTTATGCTCTTTAGAAGTGAAAAAGGCATTTCTGACATTACATGCAAGATAGAGAGAATCTTCTCTGTGAAAAGCCCATTCAATTAAATCATTAAGCTTTTCTTTTATAAGATTATGAGGAAGTGTAGTGTAAAGAGTGGAAAAATCGTAGGTAGACAGACTAGAAGCACGAAACTGTCTAGATGTCCATTTACCTAAAACCTCATTCGAATTTTTTATAGACCAAAACAGATTTCTTCCTGATCTTTTAAATATGTTCTATAAAAGGGTTATCCTTTGGAAGCAAGGAATACACCACAGAACTAAAAATATGGAGTGTACATGTTTCCTGGGCCAGACTAGCTAGTTTTAAAGACTTTATCACAATATTTAATTACATGCGTTTTAATAGTAGTAAGACAGGAAGGTAATTATTTAGAAAGTTCAGTGGTAGTGTAAGAGCTAGAATTTGCAATAAACCGTGCTTTGTAAGGTTTGTTATGAAGTTTTGGTAACCAGTATAGCGTAGGAAGCTTGCCTTGGCCTTCGTTAACACACACAGCAAACTTGGTTGCTGAAAGACAAACATGTTTATCTACTATAGCTCTCTCTTAGCTAAAGGCTGAAGTTCATAGGCCTTAGTACCACCAAGCTCCTGCTTAAGCGTGTTAACATAGTGGAGCCGTCGCACAATGACGACGTTGTTAGCGGCCTTGTCTGCAGGGGCCAAAACAAACTTCTTATGAAATTCTTGAATACCTAGTTTAAGATGACGTAAAGACGTCTTGGGCTTAGGAGGTAATAAGTTAGTATTTTGAGAATAGAAAGAAATGCGTTTATTCACTAGTTATAAAATGCTAAGTTTCCAGTCCTTAAGGGCTTTATGCTCAACATACTCTCGCTTACACCATCGATTACCGAATTCATTCAAGGAAGCAGCGATTTCATCTCTACATTTACTGAAATCAATTTTAGAAGGAAACCGATATTTCGGTCCTTTATAAATTATATTCCTTATCCTAGAATCAGGAACAATTTCAAATTGCCAGTAGTTACATGACCAGCAGCAGGATAGCAATACTTTGAGTTTTTACAATCACATGAATCAGGAGTATTAGTATCAATATCAAGATCTGAAACAAGTTTATTGAAATTAAAAATGATAGATCTAACAGGTTTGTTATATTTATGCAAATTTTAGGTGTTTCAGTATTTTGTAAATAAGCAGAAATGGAAGAAAGCACCGATCTCTCACGGAAGATACTGGGCAAATCTATAAAATCCATACCCTTATTAATGAAGGATATTTTGAAGAAATGGCGTTTATGATTAATTTCATAATCAATGTAAGGACGGAGAGTATGCTGAGTATAGCCTCTAGTTAAGAGAGCCGCATCATATAACTAATGAGAACTATCGTAGAATTTATTCGCCTCGGTGTCCAGAAGACGTAAAACAGAAATGGGTAATGAACTTAAAAATGAAAGCATAGAGTGGCGTCCATGATCTGATAATATAATTGACAGTCACTTCAGTCTAGTATTGTTTCGTTTAAACGCACGTGATTTACGTTTATAGTTACCATTTTTCCTGGTGCCGTGAGATCTAGTTCCGCGTTTTCGACATTCCAGGAGTGAGAAAATATCAAAGTCCGGCATTCTGGAAATATTACTCTCATGATAAATGTTGTCATTAAATCCCAGTGGAAAAGGGGTCTGTAAAAATTTAATCCATTTCAGTTCAGCTTCATGTCTTTTGATCATTTTGAATCTAGATGTAGAATTTCCATCGTAATAAAGTTTTTCCACTGGTTGTATAACAATGTTATTTACAGAATGACCTGTACGTCGAAAGTGACGGTATAAGAAAGTGTCAGTTTTCTTAGGCTTACTCATTCTACGATAATGCTCGTTCAATCTAGTTTTAAGCATGCGGTTAGTTTGACCGACGTACTGCATATTACAGTTTGCAGCACGTCAAGTAATTAGATAAATTAAATTTGTAGACTGTCATGTCAAATCAGACATGTTAACTACAGAGAAGCGTCTACCGTTTACAGATGAAGTGACGGTAGACGCAGTGCTTAAATGCGAACAACATCTGCACCTCTTGACATTGCACTTAGAAATACTAGGATACATTCCACTTCTTTTCCACGGATTAGTATATTTTCGAAGGATCGGCGATTTGAGAGGAGATAGTCTTATACGAAGACTACTCCCAAAAACATTGGTATTGCCTGCTCCTTTGAGATTAATTGAAGTTACAGAAGACAAATTGAAGGGTCTAACCAATACCGAAGGCAACATAGTTTGTTTTGGCTCCATCTGATAAGGCCGCTAACAATGTGGTCGTTGTTTGACGGCTTCACTATGTTAACACTCTTCAGCAAGAACCTGGTGGTACCAAGGCCTCTGAACTTCAGTCTTTAACTGTAGATAGGGCATTAGTTGATGACCACATTTGTCATTCAGCCACCAGGTTTGCTGTCTGTGTTAGATGAGGCCAAGAAAAGCTTCCTACGTTATATTGGTTACCTAAACTTCATAAAAGACCATACAAGGCACGGATTATTGCAAATTCAAGCTCTTGTACTACAACTGAACTCTCCAAATTATTAACTACATGTTTGACTGCCATAAAAAAACATGCGATAAAATATTGCGACAAAGTCTTCGAAAGATCAGGTAGAAGTTTGTTTTGGTCTATACAAATTCTAATGAAGTTTTAAATAAATTGAAATCCGGGCGTTTTCGTGCTTCAATGCTGTCTACTTATTATTTTTCCACCCTTTACACTACACTTCCTCCTAATCTTATAAAATAAAAACATAATGTTTTAATTGAATGGACATTTCATAGGCAGGACACCCTTTGTCTTGCATGCAATGTAAGACATGCGCTTTTCACTTCTGAAGAGCATAAAATTATACTTTATGGTCATGTCAAAAAGTGTGTGAAGCTCTCACCTTTCTTCTTGACAATATGTACATAAGATATGGTACTAAGTTATTTAGACAAGTCGTGGGTATTCAGATGGGTACTAATTGCGCACCACTTGTTGCTGATTTTTTTTTTTTTTTTTTTTTTTTTTTTTTTTTTTTGTTATCAGAGAGACTTCATGATGTCCTTTTCTGCTGAAAACCAGTCTGAAATCATTGAAGCTTTTAGCTCCACTTCTAGATATTTGGATGATTTATTAAATATTGACAATACCTATTTCGATGGTTTGATTTGTCAAATTCCCGCCCCCTCCAGAACTTCAGTTCAATAAAGCAAATTCTTCTGATATCGAGTCCCCGTCTTTGGATTTACATCTATCTACTGTAGATGGGTTTGTTTCGTGCAAAATTGATGATAAACGCGATGATTTCCATATTGATATTGTAAATGCTCCTTTTTTGGATGGTGAAGTTCCTCGTGCGCCATCCTATGGTGTTTATATTTCTCAATTAATTCGATTTGTCAGAGTGTATGGTCATGTTACTGACTTCAACACTCGTAATAATTTGTTAACGGCTAAACTTCTTAATCAGGGTTATCGGTACCATAAACTACGCGAAGCCTTTTCAAAATTTTATAGACGTCATTCTGATTTAATTTCAAAATTCAATAATCTATCGGAACCCGAATTTTATGGTGACTCATTTTTTATTTTTATTTGCCTTCACTGCAGCTGGTGTTGTGCCGTGTGGCGGCCGTAAATCGTCTCCCCGTACATCAACCATAGTGCAGTTTATATTGTACTTTTGGTCCTTTGAGGTCAGCGTGAATATTCTGAGAAATCAGAAATAATGAATGGTTTAGACTCATATTCTAGACAGTTTTTTATTATTTGGACCCCATTTTGATTTATATCAGTCTTTGAATCGACTGCCTATTCGAAATTCGCAAAATTGCAGTAGGTTTTCTCTGGCTTTCTTTGCCGGATCATTACAGGGTCACTGATGAGGCTTTATTAGCCGAAACTACGTAATATGGTCCATCTTCTTTCTTATGAATGTTTTCATTGCTCTTAAAGGAACTCATTTTTGAATTTTCATTTGCCTTCACTGCAGCTGGTGTTGTGCCGTCGTGTGGCGGCCGTAAAAAGTCTCCACGTACATCAACCATAGTGCAGTTTATATTGTACTTTTGGTCCTTTGAGGTCAGCGTGAATATTCTGAGAAATCAGAAATAAATTATTGGTGTACACTCATATTCTAGACAGGTTTTTAATTATCTGGACCCCATTTTGATTTATATCAGTCTTTGAATCGACTGCCTATTCGAAATTCGCAAAATTGCAGTATGTTTTCTCTGGCTTTCTTTGCCGGATCATTACAGGGTCACTGATGATGCTTTATTAGCCGAAACTACGTTGAATGGTCCATTTTCTTTCTTATGAATGTTTTCATTGCTCTTAAAGGAACTCATTTTTGATTTTTAGTAGTATATAAATTCAGAAAAATATATTACCGCAATAACTTCAGCACCCAATTTCGTAAAATCATTCTTCGATATAAAAAGATTGGGTACAACATAAATGTTATACGACAGACTGCATGCATGGTAGTCAGTTAATCTAATCACGGTTGACAACTTTGTTTCCCTCTTAAATTGCACGCCGTCGTGTCAGGCCTCAGATTCTATGACGGTTCCAGCGTAAAGGATTATTTCAGAATTAGAGAGATCTAATTCAAGGTAATGTTGGTTGGTGCCTGATGCTCTATCTCTGGTCGGGCCCATCGGAGTCTAACTGTTGGTTTTCTTTTGCTTCAGCATTTCAATTATTTCTTGCTTTCGAGTCCTCACCGTTGTTTCATCTATTTGGTTGTTTGATTATTTGTGTTCACGGAGATGTTGCACTGATGAGTTAGGAGGCCTTCATGCGGACAAAACAAATCATTTGTCTAAATCGCGACGAAAGTAAGGGCGAGGATTGTGGCTACGTAAAATCGATTTAAGCCCCCCAGTGGAATTCTTTTCCGCTGACCGTTCCAAGGCGGTTCTTCTGTCGCTGTTTATTTCTGTTATGGTTTGTAGAGATTGCAGAGAGTGGAAGCTCTCTGCTATCGATCCTCATGATAGACAGGCCTGGAGGTCTGGTGTTAGATCTGCCATGCGTGCAGCAAGCCAGCTACCTGGAAGGGGGCCAACTTATGTACCTGCACGTTAATAAAAATCCGTTGATGATGATGGTGATGATTTGTCTTGCGTGGTTTGTGCCGCTTATATTATTTTTATTTTTGATAGCCTGTTGGCCATTTTGTGGGAATGTAACTGTCCTTTTGGCTAACCGATATTGATGATTCCATTAGGTCTGTTGTTACATGTTTGTGCTTCTTTCCGTTTGGTAGACTTTCAGATGAGTCTTTAAACCGAGGTCCCGTCTCCGTATGACCTTAGCTGTTGGTGGGACGTAAAACTAAAACTCACTCATTTCCCTTTGGTGTCTCTGCTGGGAGCTGTGGGTTGATTGTATCGATTCTTGATCACTGCCTCTACTTCTATTTAATGTCTGAATTTATGCACCGTTTGAAATCTTCTACTGGGATAAGCTGTCTAAGTTTTTCATGATCAAAACCTACTTTTTAGAAGAACATCATCTGTTAAATAGCTGCTCATTGGTTCGAGCAAATTTTACATGGGTCTGGGAAATTTCTTTTTTACAATTCCTAAATTTCTGCCTGTAAGCCTCAGGGACAAACTCATATGCCATAAGAATAAGCTCCTTAAGCAAATCATAGTCAGAGCTCTGCTCAACAGTCAGTGGAATATAAATGTCTTGAGCCTTGCGACAACAACGCTTTGCAAAATTAAGGTCCAGTGCTCTTTTGGCCATTTTAAATTTTCTGCAACTATTTGAAAATGCAAGAAGTACTTATCAACCTCTTACCCCTTTTTAATGAAATGGTGGAACAAATCTGATGTGCTTTGTAGCATCAAAGTAATTACCAGAGTCAAAAAAGGTGTAGGTTTCACCCTATCTTGACTCTGGTGTTCCAATTCCTTCAGCCTTAATTGAAATTGCCTTTCCCTTTCTTTTTCTTCAATACTATATCTCATTTTTTTCCTTTTCTATCTCAATACGTTCCTCCATTTCTCTTTGTTTTTCGCTCTCTCTTTCTACCATTTCTCTTTGTTTTCCCTCTATCTCTGTCCTCCATATTCAATATTTCCATCTGCATTTGTCTCTGCATTACTCTTTCTTTTTCCTTCTCTCTTTCTTCCATTTCTAATCTTATTTTTTCTAATTCAATTTGCCTTCCTATTTCAATTTGTCTCACTTGTAATTCAGTATGAGAGACCATAATCAGAGACAAAGCAGATGGATCAAAAAGTTCTTCATCAACCAAAAACTGTACCAAAATATTCTTAATTTCATGTGTTTTTTTTCATGCTTGTTTTGATAGCAGTGACCCATTATGGGAAGCAATTTAAACAAATCTGTCCTTTTGGCCTGATTGAACAACTCCTGGGTAGGCTGAGCTAAAAAACGACATGTTTGCTTTTGTCTGTCTTATAAAGTAATTTTGGTAATACACATTGAGGTTAAATTGACAATTTTTTTTTAAAAGACAAGCTTGACTAGACGTTTCACATGAAATAACAAGTACTAATTCACATGAAACGCAAGTACTATTTCACATGAAATGGCAATCCCCTCTATGCATATGGGGTAATACACAAATATTTTGAAGCAACTGCCAAGTCTATATTTGATAAAAAAAATGACAATTACTTGCCTACAAATGAAATGTCAGTCCTAAAATGCTCAAGATGTTTTATCCCGGACGAGCCCCCAATTTCTGTTACGAGCCAGGCGTAGCAGAAAGAAAAAGCAAACATACCTTTTAGAAAAAATTAACATAATTTATTTACAAGGTTTCTTTAACCTGTAGAAGTAAGAAAATTAAATGTACTTAGCTCTGTTATGAAATATCCTTGACTTAATCTATTTTTTTTTTGGATCCCACAGAATTTACAATCCGAAATGGAATATAATATCCTTTGACATTGCAACACAGAATTTAAAAAATAACTTTTCTTATAAACCCAAATTTCAAACTCCAAAGTCTGACTCAAAGAGAAAAATCAAGCTCTTTTATAGACCCTATGATTTCTCTAGAACATTTCAGAGGGCTGTTGAATAAGATTAGGTGATTTTCTAAAACTAATGCAATCCCGAACTTTCAGGAAGATTCCAATGTACTTTCCCTTGTAAACAGATTGTTTACAAATATATGACCCATTTCGAGAATGTTCTTTAAAATGATATTTATAGCATTATTAGTTCACACAGTTGGATGAAAGTGGGAATCAGAAAAATAAATTCGCATACATAACATTACCCTCAACTATTATCAAAATTCAGCAGTGGAAGCAATGATCCCAAAGGGTAAGAAAGTATGACCTATACTAGGATGAAAAGCAGGGACAATTTTACGGCCGCCACGCAGGTGTAATGACGTTACATATATTCTATGAATGAAACGTATAGAGTGTAAAATGTTCTTGGTAAGACTAGCTTGTTTCGCCAAATTAGGCGTCAAATATTTAAAAAAAAAAATCCACAGTGGAATCAATAATCCCAAAGGCTAAGAAAATATAAACAACGCTATGATGAAGAACATGGAGACTTTTTGCGGCCACCACACATTCCCTTAACACCAGTTGTAGTGGCGTTGAATATACTGTATGAATGAAACATTTGGAATGTAAAATAGAAGTATTGGCAATGATCATAAATCGATACAATTTACCCACAACTCCCATCAGAGACACCGGAGGGAACGAAACATAAACATGAAATAACTAGACACTAATGGCAACACCAATAGCGGAAAGCCAAAACGACAATTACTTTCCTACAAAATGGCCAATCGGCTAACAAAAGTAAACCGCGATAGAAAAAACGCCTTGTTTCATCTCTGCGGTGGATTGACTATTTGTGTTTACGGAGATATTGCACTGATGAGTTACGCGGCCATCATGCGGACCGAACAAATTATTTGTCTAAATCAAGACGGAAGTAAGGGCGGGGATTGTGGCCAGGTAAAATCGATTTAAGCCCCCCCCCCCCAGTGGAATTCGTTTCCGCTGACCGTTCCAATGCGGTTCTTCTGTCGAGGTTTATTTTTGTTATGGTTTGTCTTTGGGTGTTTGTGTCGTGGATATTATTTTATTTTGGATAGCGTATTTGCCATTTTGCAGGAAAGTAACAGTCCTTTTGGCTGTCCGCTGTTGGTGTTTCCATTAGATCTGTTGTTTTCATTTTTGTGTTTTTTTTCCTTTGGTGTCTCTGATGGGAGCTGTGGGTTGATTGTATCGATTCCTGATCATTGCATCCACTTCTATTTTGAAACGGTCAGTGTCAACTGGGGTGGGATGGGTTGGGGGGTTAAATCGATTTTACATGACCACGGTCCTCGACCTAGCTTCCGTCACGATTTAGGCAAATAGTTTGTTCAGTCCAAATAAAGGCCTCCTAACTCATCAGTGCAACATCTCCGAGAACACCAAAATCAAACAACAACAGGGATGAAACAACGGTGAGGCCCCAAACAGCAAGAAACCACTGAGATGCTGTAGCAAAACAAAACCAACAGTTAGATTCCGATGGGCCCGACCACATACAGAATAACTAAAATAGTTATTAATATTCAAAGCTTAAAGTTAGTAATATTCAAAGCTCGCATTCTGGTATATAATATTTAGTTTGAGTGTCTTTTGTGTCATATGCTGAGCCATTATATCTGTCGCGGTTTATTTTTGCCATGGTTTGTCTTTGAATGTGTGTATCGCTTATATTTTTGTTTTTTGATAGCCAATTGGCCATTTTTAGGAAAGTTACTGTCCTTTCCGCTATTGATATTTCTATTAATCTTTAGTTATTTCCTATTTGTGTTTATTTTCCTTTGGTGTCTCTGATGGAAACTGTGGGGTAATTGTATCAATTCCTGATCGTTGCCTTGACTTCTATTTGAAAGCTATCTAGCACAAAATATGTATACAAATTCACGTTATTCCATCGCAAATCGACTATGAGAATGTAAATGCGATATTTAATTTCATATCACAGAAAATTAAACTAGGGTAAAAGAAATATGAGTTCGACACGTAATATTGTTAAACACAGACATTGTAAGACACCAACAAGACTGCGGTATTTCTATGTTTATTGACAAAGGCCTGTATCATTCAATTAAAGATATATCATTTTCATTTGATGTGTGGAACGGCAAAGCAAATACAATAAAAATGAAAACATATATATGTACCTTTCTTTTGTTTCGTGTATTTGCTTTATAAAATTAAGATAGATATTCAAGGTTTCTCTTTCAAAGTGAGCGTGAAAGCGTTCATTATCCTCAATCACATTCTGTAAGAAAATGTCTGCTTAGGACGTCCATGCAATGAACAAAGTGGAAACAGCACTTTATAATTAAAGTGTAACTATACCAAATTTAGTGACACAGAGGCCTTTCTGATATTTAATCTTCATCAGTGTGTCTAAACCCACAAGTTTTGAAACTGAAACGGATGTTGGACAATACCCGGCAAACACAGCATATCCCCCTCCGAGCACACACCGATCGACGTAGCTCATGAGACAGTTTATAAAGGATAAAATGGTGTCTGCAAAATAGAAGTGAAGGCAATGATCAGGGATCGATACGATTAACGTAGACATGCCACCAGAGACACCAAAGGGAAAAAACGAACATAAAATAAAAAACCCTAATGAAAACTTCACTAGCGGAAAGCCAAAAGGAAAGTTACTTCCCCACAAAATGACCAAATAGCTATCTAAAATAAAAGTTTTGAGCAATGCACACATGCAAAGAAGAACTGTATTAAAAACATATACCGCGACAGAAGAACCGCCTTTGAACGGTCAGTAAAAAGAGTTTCAATGGGATGTAATGTGGCCACAATCCTCGCTCTTGGTTTTATCATGGTTTAGACAATAATTTGTTTTGCCTCCATGAAGGCTTTCTTACTTATCAGTGCAACATCTCCGACACCATAAAAGTCAATCGATTACAAAGATGAAACCCTTAGAGTATACAATGTTTGTTTCATCTCCCTGCCTTTATAAGACGGTTCTCATGGGCATGAACAATTATGTTTGGAAAGTAGCCATAAAATCGATCTGTACAATTAAATGCTTTTTACGTATAACCGTTATCTGACTTTAGTGTGTTTTACATATGCGCTTAGAAAACGCCAAAAAATGTATATTTCTTTGTAATTGAATGTAACTGGGGCATATCTTTTGACATAGTATTAAGTTGAAGAGTGCCGGTTTATCATTAAGGTTTCATTAAGCAAATATTCCACTGACCGTTCCAAGGCGGCTCTTCTGTGGCGATTTATTTATGTTGTTGTTTGTTACTTACTGTATGTATCACTTGTGTCTTTTAATTTTGGATGGCCATATGGCCATTTTGTGGGAAAGTAACTGTCCTTATGGCCTTCCTTTGTTTAGGTTTCCATTATGGTCTGGTCGCTTAATGTTTGTATTTCTTTCCCTTTGGTGTCTTTTATGGGTGGAGTAAGTTAATTGTATCAATTCCTGATCTTTGTTTTACTTCTACTTTTCATTAAAGCATTGATGCTCAATAACGGTAAAGCGGTCGCTTAATGTTTGTATTGCTTTCCCTTTGGTGTCTTTGGTGGGTGGAGTAAGTTAATTGTATCGATTCCTGATCTTTGTTTTAATTCTACTTTAAATAAATTGAAATCCAGACATTTTCGTGCTTCAAGTCTGTCTACTTACGATTTTTCCACTCTTTACACTACACTTCCTCATAATCTTATAAAAGAAAAGCTGAATGATTTAATTGAATGGGCTTTTCACAGAGAAGATTCTCTTTATCTTGCATGTAATGTCAGAAATGCATTTTTCACTTCTAAAGAGCATAAGAATTATACACTTTGCTCATGTCAGAAAGTGTGTGATGCCCTCACCTTTCTACTTGACAATATTTATATTAGATTCGGTACTAAGTTATTTAGACAAATTGTGGGTATTCCTATGGGTACGAAATGTGCACCTCTTGTGGCTGATCTGTTCTTGTATTGTTATGAAAGAGACTTCATGCTGTCGCTTTCCATCGATAACCAATCTGAAATTATTGAAACTTTTAGCTCCACTTCTAGATATTTAGATGATTTATTAAATATTGATAATACCTATTTCGATGGTTTGATCAGTCAGATTTACCCCCCAGAACTTCAGTTAAATAAAGCAAATTCTTCTGATACCGAGGCCCCGTTTTTGGATTTACATCTATCTATTGTAGATGGGTTTGTTTCGTGCAAAATTTATGATAAACGCGATGAATTTGTAAATTTTCCTTGTTTCCATGGTGATGTTCCTCGTGCGCCATCCTATGGCGTTTATATTTCGCAGTTAATTCGATTTGCTAGAGTGTGTAGACATGTAACTGACTTCAACACTCGTAATAAATTATTAACGGCCAAACTTCTTAATCAGGGTTATCGGTACCATAAACTACTCAAATATGTTCTATAAAAGGGTTATCCTTTGGAAGCAAGGAATACACCACAGAAGTGAAAAATATGGAGTGTACATGTTTTCTGGGCCAGACTAGCTAGTTTCGGCCAATTAGGCCTCATCAAAGCCTTTTCAAAATTTTATAGACGCCATTCTGATTTAATTTCAAAATTCAATATTGGACTTAAATCTCTTCTGCAACAAGGTGTATCGGAACCCGAATTTTATGGTGACTTATTTTATAAATTCAGAAAAATATATAACCGCAACGACTTCAGCACCCAATTTCGTAAAATCATTCTTCGATATAAAAAGATTGGGTAAAACATGGATGTTATACGACAGACTGCATGCATGGTAGTTAACCCAATCACGGTTGGCAACTTTGCTTCCCTCTTTAATTGCACGCCGGTGGGTCAGGCCTCAGATTCTATGATGGTTCCAACGTAAAGGCTTATTGAGAATTAGAGAGATCTAATTCAAGGTAATGTTGGTTGGTGCCTGATGCTCTGTCTCTTGTCGGGCCCATCGGAGTCTAACTGTTGGTTTTCTTTTGCTCCAGCATTTCAGTGGTTTCTCGCTGTCGAGTCCTCATCGTTGTCTCACCTTTGAGGTTTTTGATTATTTGTGTTCACGGAGATGTTGCACTGATGAGTTAGGAGGCCTTCATGCGGACTGAACAAATTTTTTGTCTAAATCACGATAGAAGTAAGGGCGAGGATTGTGGCCACGTAAAATCGATTTAAGTCCCCCAGTGGAATCTTCCACTGACCGTTCCAAGGCGGCTCTTCTGTGGCGATTTATTTATGTTGTTGTTTATTACTTACTGTGTGTATCACTTGTGTCTTTTAATTTTGGATGGCCATATGGCCATTTTGTGGGAAAGTAACTGTCCTTATGGCCTTCCTTTGTTTAGGTTTCCATTATGGTCTGGTCGCTTAATGTTTGTATTTCTTTCCCTTTGGTGTCTTTTATGGGTGGAGTAAGTTAATTGTACCAATTCCTGATCTTTGTTTTACTTCTATCTTACACTGTCATGACTTTGACAACGATTGTCTACGACTGTCCACGACCAATGGGGACCATGAAAATCGTGGCAAATCGGGGCATACACGGTTCCGATTTCACTACCCTACGGATACTCACGACATTGCTACGACACTTCTACGAACAATCACGATTGCTGTACTATAATGGAGCCGATTTACAACGATCCTCCACGATCGACCACGATGTCTTACGATCCTCAAGGATTCTTCTACGACTGCACAACGATTGCTTCAAGATATCAGATGATCATACACGATTTCTCAAGATTCCTGCAAGACTGCTCTACGACCAAGGCACGATGATCAAAGACTCAGTAAGATCATGGAGGATTCGATACGATTTACTCACGATTAACCAAGACTTCTCTCGATTCGTCAGGATTTATAACGATCTGGGTATATAAAAGTGTTCATCAAATGCACAGTGTCATTCAGTTTCAACCATTTCTGTAGAGAGCATCTGACGAAAATGTTTTTGCAGCCAGGTCAAAGGCTTCTGTATCTTCAAAATTTAGTTCAGCTCGAACAAGACATGATCGAAAATGACATTGCAATGGCTGAACAACTCGAGGTGCAGAGGAACAGGAGGGAGTTAGTGACAGTTGACCATAGTTACTTGGGTAATTATATGTACAAAGTCCCGTGGAGAAAGTAGTGAGTTCGACGAAGCGTCGGGATAAATCGTGCTAGCGTTGTCATCAATCGTAGTGCATTCCTGGTGAATCTTGCATTGTCGTGAGCAGTCGTCATGATGTCGTAGTAGATCGTACGGAAGTCGCAACGGAATCGTAGAGGCGTCGTAGATGATCTTGTCTCGTCGTAGCACAATCGTGGTAGAATTCAGTCACGATTATTCACGATTGGCCACGATTACCCCGACGACGGCTCACGACTGAGTTACGATTTCTCTACGACCGCTCTACGATTTGAAAAATGTTGCCGACTCGTCACGAATGTTTTGAACATGTCCAAAACAGTCGTGGTCACTCCCGAACTATCACGATCAATCACGATTCCTCAAGATCTCTGTCGACTTCTCTACGACGTTTTCCACGATTTACCACGATTTAAAAAACGTGGTGAGTCGTGGCCAAAATCGTGACAGTGTAAGAGCCCCTTTAAATAGTAAACTATTAGTGAAGTATCTAAAGTTGCAAACGTAGCTGTTTAGAACATACATGACGTTTTTGTCTGTTTCTTCAGGGGATGCTTTACACTCCCTAAATGGTCAAAAGTTTTCCACGAAGAACATAGACAACGACGAAAAACCAAACGTGGAGTGCGCAGCTACCCAATATGGTGCTTGGTGGTACAAGGCATGTGGTCCTTCAAATCTGAATGGACAGTACTACTCTAATGGAAATGAGTCACCAGACGCAATTCGCTGGAACGCGTGGTTGATAAATGAAAAGGAGAGTAGTCGCTCAATGAAGAAAGCAGAAATGAAAATTAGAAAGGGCTAGTTTGCTATTCGTTTAAAATGTTCGCATACCAAACGTCAGTGCAGTTATAAAACAATTAATTAACTAATATACTTTATCATATGACGTCGCGTCTGAGAGTGTAATAACGCCATGTAATATTTTCAATAACTCACTAGTGGATTAAATATGCAAATTAGCTAGATACTTCCCGTAACGTTACATGTACGACGTTCTTTACCACGTCGCGTTTACTAATGGCGGAATATTGACATTTTTGTAAACAATCGTGAATAAAATGCGTTTTAAATGTCATATGATAAATAGAATCTTGCATTCGTGCTCATGTATAAATGAATTTATTAAACTCGTTGAGGAAAAGGGATAAAATGTTCGACAAAGCCTCGCATTTTATCCCTTTTCCTCAACTCGTTTAATAAATTCAATAATACATGAACACTCATGTAAGATCCTCTATATTATTTATAGAAGTTGTAGTACCATCAATATAACCAACAGCTGAGCGTTAGACCTCTTTTGTATCGGTGTATTGAGGCAACGATGGCATATAAATAGATTTGTTGATTAACCCTTATCTTGCTGAATATTCATTTAAGCCACACCCATTTCTGTCTATCAACCAATCAAATTACTTGATGTAATTTATTGCTACAAATTCATAAACTGAATACCAAACCGTGTAGATCCTGATCAGATGGCTTCTGAAGAAGCCATCTGATCTGGATCTTCACAGTTTGCAAAGATTGGGGTTGTCGTGAACAGCAAGATAAGGGTTAAATATAATATACGCCATAACAGAGAATAGCAAACTAGCGAACATTCATTGAAGCTTGATTTCAATCAAGGTTGATGTATCATTTATAGAAAGAGGGATATATATGTGGAATAAAGCTTAAAGATTTCCTTCGCAAGAAAGCATAACCGACAAGAAATGCCTATAATATGATCTATAAAATGTTAATCTTATGGAATCAAGGGATACATAATAGAACGTACACCTGTGAATATTTCTGCTTGGCCAGACAAGTGGGTTTGGCCAATTAGGTGTCATCAGTACTGCAACTCATTGAGTACGCCGCCTTACGTGCAAACGAGTAGTTTCTAGCATCCAAGCATCAGGTTTAGAAGAAATGCTAGACGGTGATTTAAAATGAAAAATATATAAACTTGTTTATAAAGCACAATGCCCTTAACTTAAAATTGACCTATACAGAACTTGTTTGTAAAAAGATTTAAATGTAAAACAGGTCGTCTACACATCACTACCAAATCATTTATCAACTTTCAAGGCTCTGAATTTAATAGTGTATGAGATATTTTGCTGCAAGATTCAGTTCAAATTCTTCTAAAGGGCCCTAAATAAGGAAAGGGGCATGCATAATCCTGAGGAGATAAAAACTATGTGTCAGCTATTTTTCATGAGAAATTCATACATGTCATTTCAAATGACTAAAGAAGCAATGTACAAATGCCAAATGTGCAAAAGCCATAACACCTGAAGCATTTTACAGAATTTATTAAAAAATAAAGACGGTCATCTACTCATCACTACCAGTCTACGATTAACTTTCAAGGCTCTAGCTTTACAAGTTATTGAGTCATTTTACTGACAAGATATCATCCATGTCACAAAGGGTCATATCAAAGGGGTATAATCCTGATGAGACAAAAGTACGTGTTGGATATTTTTCATGAGGAATCCATATATGAAATTTCAAAACCCTATTATGCACGGTTCAAAAGTTATGCTATGCATCAATACAAAATCTAGCAGTGTAACAATACCCAAAATTACAAAGGACCATACCATATTTTAGAGAATTTATCCAAAAGGTAAACCGGCCATGTACTCATCAGTATCAACCTTTTCACAAGGTTTAAAGGCTATATTCTGAGATATTTTTCTGACAAGATTTCATCCATATTTTGCAAAGGGCCATGACTGAAAAAGGGACATAATCCTGAAGGGAAAAACATGTGCATCAGATATTTTTCATGAGGAACCCATGTATGAAATTTCAAAACACTAGCATGCACGATTCAGAGGCTATGCAATGCATAATAATCCATGTAATAAAAAATGTCCCAAGGTTACAAAGGACGTTAACTCGCGTAGTACTTTTTCAGAATTTATTCAATAGTTAATAGTAATAAAGTTACAAAGGGCCATAATTCATTATGTGTTTTTAAGAATTTATTCAAAAGTTAATCAGGTAATCTACTCATCAATACCGATTTATTCACTGGAATAAAAGGCTCTAGCTTCAATTCTTTTTTAGATATTTTTCTGACAAGATTTCATCCATAATTTTAAACTCACCTGGGCCGAAGGCTCCAGGGGAGCTTACGGTATAGTGGGTCGTCCGTCCGTTCACACTTTTGACCAGTTAGATCTCTGCAACCTGCAGTGCAATCTCAACCATTTCTCATCTGCAGCATGTCTCTGGTGGGGTATTGATGGCATAAGTTTGTTTTTCAAAATCGAACAAAAACTATGGTTACTATGGCAACCACAAGGTTCCAGAGACTTACAATGGGAAAATGCTTGCCATCACCATAGCGCCTTCAGTTTTAATCGGATCTTTCTGAAACTTATATGTTTTTGTAAGGCGGCTGTGGGTAAAAGCTCGGATAAGTTCGAAAAACGGCAAAGTCGGCCTGTTTATCATAGAGTTACGTCCCCTTGCGTTCTGTAAATGCCTATGTTTGACTTTTCATTACTCTAGCCCCTTCAGTGTAGATCAGATCATCATAAAACTTACTTACAAGTAAATGCTCGGACGAGTTCAAAAACTAGCGATGTCGGGAGTAATGTCCCCTACTTTGCTGAAAATGCTTATTTTCGACCTTGTCATTACTGTAGTCCCTTCCGTTTTTTATCGGAGCTCCTTGAAACTTTCATAGAAGTAAGTCGGGGAAAAAAGCTCGGATGAGTTCGAAAACTAGCGATGCCCATGGATTACTCACGGAAATATGTCCCCTACTTTGCTAAAAATGCTTATTTTCGACATTGTCATCACCGTACCCCCTTCAGTTTTGATTGAATCTTACAAACGAGTAAGTCATGGATAAAAGCGCGGATGAGTTAAAAAAGACAAGCGATATCGGTGGATTACTTACGGAGTTATGTTCCCTACTTTGCTGAAAATGCTTATTTTTGACCTGGTCTTCACCGTATACCCTTCAGTTTTGATTGGGGTTTCTTAACACTTACAAAAAAGTAAGTCAGGGCTTAAATCTCGGACGAGTTCAAAAACTAGCGATGTTTGTCGATTATTGACAGAGTTATGTCCCCTACTCTGCTGAAAATGCTTGTTTTCGAAATTGTCATCACTGTAGCCCCTTCTGTTTTGATCGGATCTTCTTGAAACTTAAAAAACAAGTAAGTCAGGAGTAAAAGCTTGGATGGGTTCGAAATCTAGCGATATCGGTCGATTATTTACCGAGTTGTGTTCCCTACGTTGCTAAAACTGCTTATTTTGGACCGCGTTCAACGTAGCCCCTTCAGTTTTGATCGGATGTTCTTGAAACTTACAAACAAGTAAGTCGGGGATAATGCTCGGATGAGTTCGAAAACTGGGGGGTCGGCCTATCTATCATAGAGTTACGTCCCCTCAATAGCTGAAAATGACTATTTTTTACATTGTTATCACTGTAGCCCCTTCAGTGTCCATCAGATCTTCTTGAATCTTACATGTTAATAAGCAAGGGATAATCCTCAGCCGAGTTCAAAAATTGGTGAGGTCGGCCTATATTTTAGAGAGTTATGTCCCACCTTGATTTTAGAAAATGCCTATTTTTGACGTTGTCATCACCGTAGCCACTTCAGTTTTTATTAGATCTTCTAGAAACATACTTGTAAGTAAGTCAGGGATGAAAGCTTGGATGAGTTGGGGTCATCCTATATACATAGAGTTACGTCCCTGTGATTGCAGAAGATGCCTTTTTTGACCTTGCCTAACTCTTTCAGTTTTCAACATGTCTATTTGAAAATTACAAACAAGTAAAGTAGAAGTAAAACAAAGATCAGGAATCGATGCAATTAACTTACTCCACCCATCAAAGACACCAAAGGGAAAGAAACACAAACATTAAGCGACCAGACCATAATGGAAACCAAAACAATGGAAGGTCACAAGGACAGTTACTTTCCCACAAAATTGCCTTATGACCATCCAAAATAAAAAGACACAAGTGATACACACAGTAAGTAACAAACAACACCATAAATAAACCGCCACAGAAGAACCGTCTTGGAACTGTCAGTGGGAAGATTTCCACTGGGGGCTTAAATCGATTTTACGTGGCCACAATCCTCGCCCTTACTTCCGTCGCGATTTAGACAAATAATTGGATGAGTCCGCATGAAGGCCTCCTAACTCATCAGTGCAACATCTCCGTGAACACAAAAAATCAAAGAACCACACAGGTGAGACAACGGTGAGGACTCGACAGCAAGAAACCACTGAAATGCTGTAGCAAAAGAAAACCAACAGTTAGACTCCGATGGGCCCAACCAGAGACAGAGCATCAGGCACCAACCAACATTACCTTGAATTAGATCTCTCTAATTCTCAATAAGCCTTTAAGTTGGAGCCATCATAGAATCTGAGGCCTGACCCACCGGCGTGCAATAAAAGAGGGAAGCAAAGTTGCCAACCGTGATTGAGTTAACAACCATGCATGCAGTCTGTCGTATAACATCCATGTTGTACCCAATCTTTTTAAATCGACGAATGATTTTACGAAATTGGGTGCTGAAGTCATTGCGGTTATATATTTTTCTGAATTTATATACTAAGTCACCATAAAATTCGGGTTCCGATTGACCTTGTTGCAGAAGAGATAGACCTTGTTGCAGAAAAGATTTAAGTCCAATATTGAATTTTGAAATTAAATCAGAATGGCGTCTATAAAATTGTGAAAAGGCTTTGCGTAGTTTATGGTACCGATAACCCTGATTAAGGAGTTTAGCCGTTAATAATTTATTACGAGTGTTGAAGTCAGTTACATGACTACACATTCTAGCCAATCGAATTAATTGCGAAATATAAACGCCATAGGATGGCGCACGAGGAACATCACAATCTAAAAAAGGAAAATTTACAATCTCAAAATCAAAGTCATCGCGTTTATCATAAATTTTGCACGAAACCCATCTACAATAGATAGATGTAAATCCAAAAACGGGGCCTCGGTATCAGAAGAATTTGCCTTATTTAACTGAAGTTCTGGGGTGGGGGGGGGATGGGGGTAAATCTGACTGATCAAACCATCGAAATAGGTATTATCAATATTTAATAAATCATCTTAATATCTAGAAGTGGAGCTAAAAGCTTCAATAATTTCATATTGGTTATCAATGGAAAGCGACAACATGAAGTCTCTTTCATAACAATACAAGAACAGATCAGCCACAAGAGGTGCGCAATTCGTACCCATCGGAATACCCTCAATTTGTCTAAATAACTTAATACCGAATCTAATATAAATATTGTCAAGTAGAAAGGTGAGGGCATCACACACTTTCTGACATGACCAAAGTGTATAACTCTTATGCATTTTTGACATTACATGCAAGATAGAGAGAATCTTCTCTGTGAAAAGTCCATTCAATTAAATCATTAAGCTTTTCTTTCTTAAGATTATGAGGAAGTGTAGTGTAAAGAGTGGAAAATGGTAAGTAGACAGACTTGAAGCACGAAAATGTCTGGATTTCAATTTATTTAAAACCTCATTCGAATTTTTTAAAGACCAAAACAGATTTCTTCCTGATCTTTCAAAGACTTTATCCCAATATTTAATCACATGCGTTTTAATAGCAGTTAGACAGGAAGTTTATAATTTAGAAAGTTCAGTTGTAGTGCAAGAGCTAGAATTTGCAATAAACCGTGCTTTGTAAGGTCTTTTATGAAGTTTTGGTAACCAGTATAGCGTAGGAAGCTTGTCTTGGCCTTCGGTAACACACACAGCAAACTGTGTGACACAAACACACACAGCTTAAGTCAGGGATTACAGCTCGGATGAGTTCAAAAACTAGCGATGTCCATGGATTACTCATGGAGCTATGTCCCCTACTTTGCTGAAAATGCTCATTTTTGACCTTGTCATCACCGGACCCCGTTCAGTTTTGATCGGTTCTTCATGAAACTTACATACAATGTATAAGCAGGTCAGGGGTAAAAGTTTGTATGAGTTTAAAAACCGGCGCGTTTGTCCCATTTGTCATAGAGTTACGTCACTTTGTTTGCAGCCAATGTCTGTTTTATTTACCTTGTCATCACCATAGCCTCTTCAGTTTTGGTTGAATCGTCTTGAAACTTACACGCAAATAAGCTAGGGATAAAAGCTTGGATGAGTTTAAAAACTGGTGAGGTCGGCCTATAAATTATAATTATGTCCCTTTGATTGCTGAAAATGCCCATTTTTATACCGCACCACACGATAGTGGTAGGTTATTATGATATACCTTCGAGTGTCTGTTCGTCTGTCCATCCTCTCGTCCGTACATCCGTCCGTCTGTCCGCACCATTTCCGATCGATAACTTGAGTAGTCTTTCACAGATTTGTTTTCAAATTTTGCATACATGTTTATACCGGGAATGACTAGTATGGGATTGTTAATGGGCAAAATTCGTTAAAGTTTGATAGACTTACGGCCCTTTTTAGTTCAAAATTAGGGACTTTTTTAGCGTTTCCGATCAATAACTTGAACATTTTTTCCACGAATTTTCTTCAAATTTTGAATACATATTGGTATTGGGTATGAGTGGTTTGGGATTCGTGAATGGCACAATACCTTAGCATTTAACGGAGTTATGGCCTTTAACAATTCTCATTAAATGTTTGGGCACTAATTCCTTTACTAAATGGAATATGTGGCTGAAACTTCACTGATATATAGACTACCATAAGAAGCAGGTTTCTTGACATTGTCATTATCATAAGTCTCTAAGTTTGGAACAAACCTTTCTGAAACTTTCTGAAACGGTCGGGCTCATCGGAGTCTAACTGTTGGTTTTCTTTTGCTCCAGCATTTCAGTGGTTTCTTGCTGTCGAGTCCTCACCGTTGTCTCACCTCTGTGGTTCTTTGATTTCTGTGTTCACGGAGATGTTGCACTGATGAGTTAGGAGGCCTTCATGCGGACTGAACAAATTATTTGTCTAAATCGCGACGGAAGTAAGGGCGAGGATTGTGGCCACGTAAAATCGATTTAAGCCCCCCAGTGGAAATCTTCCACTGACCGTTCCAAGGCGGCTCTTCCGTGGCGATTTATTTATGTTGTTGTTTGTTACTTAGTGTGTGTATCACTTGTGTCTTTTAATTTTGGATGGCCATATGGCCATTTTGTGGGAAAGTAACTGTCCATATGGCCTTCCTTTGTTTAGGTTTCCATTATGGTCTGGTCGCTTAATGTTTGTATTTCTTTCCCTTTGGTGTCTTTTATGGATGGAGTAAGTTAATTGTATCAATTCCTGATCTTTGTTTTACTTCTACTTTACATATAAGAGTGTTAGAGATAAAAGCTTGAATGTGTTTGCAAAAAAACATTTTTGGCAAATTACTAACACAGTTGTGTCCCCTTCTTTGCTGAAAATGCTGGCATAACTCAACAAAGGGGCATAATCCTGACGGGAAAGTACGAATTAGCTATTTTTTCATGACAAATGCATCTATGAAATTTCAAAACCCTAGCATGCACCGTTCAGAATAGAAGTGATGGCAATGATCAGGAATCGATACAATTAATCCATAGCTCCCAGCAGTGAGACCAATGGGAAAGAAACACAAACATTAAATAACAAGACTCCAATGGAAACATCAATAGCGGAAAGCCAAAAGGACAGTTACTTTCCCACAATTTTTTTCTGAAGAAATAGATGGGCTGCATATGCTTCCACGCAGAGCTGAAACCGACTCGCACATGAGAACTGGCAAACCGCTTCAAGTATCTTAGCCTACCCAGGCAAAGCGGTGCGAGTCGAGGGGACGGGCCGTCCATGCTTATAGACCCTATTGGTTTCATTAAGCGGCAGGGTTTGAGATGTCATTTCATCTCAATGTCGGGTAAAAGTCCCACAAAATTGGAAGCAACGTTTCCAAAATGACCTTTACTGTGCTGACGGGGATCAAATCAAATCAAAACAAAATAATAATAGCAATACACACACTCAAATGACAAACCATACCAAAAATAAACCGCGACAGAAGAACCACCTTGGAACGGTCAGTGACACCAATTTCACTGTGGGGAGGGTGTCTTAAATCGATTTAACGCAGCTGCAATCCAGGTCCTAGCTTCCGTCGCGATTTAGACAAAATATTTAGACAACGGCGAGGACTCGACGGCAAAAAACCACTGAAATGCTGGAGCAAAAGAAAACCATCTGTTAGACTCCGAAGTTACGCTATGCACCAAAAAAGCGTAACGGACGGACGCATGCACGGACACAATGATGCACGGATGCACGCACAAACGTCCAAAAAGCAACTTGGCCCTCCCACTTCATCGAAGTTCGGAGCATAACTAGGGAAGATTTTATATATTAATTTAATCGAAAAGGTCGTAACTTGGCATTTGGTATTTTGTGTGAGTATGCATGTTTGACTAATATCGATATTAGTTCTCTGCTTCTTTCGATTGTTTATGTTACCAATGCATAATAAGTTTTGTTTGTTTGATTTGAGGTTTAACGTCCCCGTCAACACTGTAAAGATCGTTTTGGAGACGTTGCTTCCAATTTTGTGTGACTTTTACCCAACATTGAGATGAAATGACATCTCAAGCCCTGTCGTCCAATGAAACCAATACGGTTCATAAGCATGGGCGGGCCGACTCCCACTGCATTGCCTGGGCAGGCTTAGATCCTCTACTAGTACTCGTGTGCGGGTCGGTTTCAGCTCTGCGTGGAAGCATCATGCATCCCATCTACTTCTTCAAGCCCCGATGGGCGGGGCCTATGAATAATAAGTGTGGAACTGTAAGCACTTCCATTATATGGCATAGAAAAAGCGAATGCATATTTACCAGTCCTTAAACTATAATAAGCTTTGAAAACAAAGAACACATTATAGACAGTAAACGAGAGACTCCGATTTACTGCGACATTCAGAAGCGGTATTATTACGTATGTTCTCTTGCATACCGTAATGTCTTCATGAGCCGCCACATAGGGCTGTTTATATTTCCATTACGTTTACAATGGGATTATCGAGCCAATTTCTGGATTTAAAAATTAATACGAGAGCCAGTGTTTCCTTTCCAGAGGGAGTGCTTTAGCATATTCATATGTTGTTCTAGGAATGCAACTGAACAGCAATTGATGATATACATTTGGTTAGATGTTATACGACTCGTGCATTGTTGAGGAGTGCTGTGGTGCAGTGGAATAGCATCGGGTTCGAGATCGAGAGGTAGCCGCTTTGATCCCCGAAAGCGTCACGTGTTGTTTCCTTGAGCAATAGACTTTATCCGCATTGTTTAGTACTGGTTCCTACCCAGGAAAATAGGGCCACACGGAAAATTAGTACTGAATGTATTACCCTCTAAAATAAGGTCGATTATCATTATTATTATTACATGTATTATTATAATTTATACCATTATGCTGTAAAGAAATCCTGTTCTCTAGTGTTTAAAGTATTGTTATATAGCTAACATTATAGTGACACTGTGCAATCTGGTGTATAACATATTTTATGTGTCAATCATCACAGTAAAAATATGTTCACTGGTGTTTAACATAAGAGTTTAAAGTACATGATAACCTGACATGCTGCAAACTATATAATGCAGTACGTCGGGCAAAATACTTAGATTTAATGAACACTGTCGTAGAATGACTAAGCCTAAAACATAGACACTTTCCTGTACTGTCACATTCAAAGTACAGGTCATTCTATCAAATTGATATTTCTATATAACCGGTGGAAAAATACACTAGGATATAAATTCTACAGCTAGATTTAAAATTATAAAACGACACGGAACTGAATTAAAATGGATTGAATCTTCTTAGATAAATTTCCATTGGGTTTTAATAAAAAAAATGCCATATTTTGATATTTTCTCTCTTTCGGAATGCCGAAAACGGACAACTAGATCACAGGACACCAGGAAAACGGCAACTATAAACGTAAAGTGCGCGCCTGTAAACGAAACAATACAAGGCTGAAGTGACGGGCCATAATATTATTAAATAACGATCGCCACTCAATGCTTGTATTTCTAAGTTCATAACCCATTTATGCATTACGTATTCTGGACACCGAGGCAAATAATTTTTATATAGTTCTAATCAGTTGCAGCTCTTTTAATAAGAGGTTATACTCGTCCTTACATCGATTCTGAAATTAATCACAAACATTTTTACATCCAAATATTTTCATTAATAGAGGTTTGGATTTTTTAGATTTGCCTAGTATCGTTCGGGACAGTGCCGTGATTTCATCTATTGAAACACCATTATTTTGCTATAAATACAACAAACCTGTTAGACCTGTCAATTGTATTTTCAATGAACTTGTTGAAGATCTTGATATTTTTACAAACACTCCTGATACCTGAGACTATATAGTGCTTTGTTTTCTTGCTGATGGTCATATAATTAATCGCAATTTAAACACTATTCCTGATTCTAGGATACGAAATATTTTGTAATGGACCGAAATACAATTTCCCTATGCTATTGATTTCAATAAATGTAGTGATGAAATTTCTCCTGCCTTGAATGAATTCGGTAACCGATGGTGTAAGCGATATATGTTGAGCATAAAAAGCAGAATTGGAGGCAATGATCAGCAATCGATACAATCAACCCACAGCTCCCATCAGAGACACCAAAGGGAAAGAAACACAAACATGAAAACAGACCTAATAAAAACATCAATAGCGGAAAGCCAAAAGGACAGTTACTTACCCCAAAAATGGCCATAGGCTATCCAAAATAAAATAATATAAGCGACACAAACACCCAAAGACGAACCATAACAAAAATAAACCGCGACAGAAGAACCGCCTTGGAACGGTCAACGGAAACGAATAACACTGGGAGGGGGCTTAAACCCTATTGGTTTCATTAGGCGACAGGGCTTGAGATGCCATTTCATCTCAATGTCGGTAAAAGTCCCACAAAATTGGAAGCAATGTCTCCAAAATGACCTTTACAGTGTTGACGGGGACGTTAAACCTTAAATCAAACCAACAAGGAATGTTTAGACATTGTATGGAGAATTGAGAAGTTTCAAAAAATAGAAGTGAAGGCAATGATCAGGAATCGATACAATTAACAGCTCCCATCAGAGACACTAAGGGAAAGAACCACAAACATGAAACAACAAGACCCTAATGGAAACATCACTAGCAGAAAGCCAAAATGACGGTTACTTTCCCACAAAAAGCAAAATAATATAAGCGATACACACACACTCAAAGACAAGCAATAACAAACAAAACACACGACAAAAGAACCGCTTGCAGCGGTCAGTGAAACGAATTCTACTGGGGGACGGGGTGAAATCGATTTTACGTGGCCATAATCCTCGCCCTTACTTCCGTCGCGATTTAGACAAATAATTTGTTCAGTCCGCATGAAGGCCTCCTAACTCAGCCTTCCAACATCCCCATGAACACAAAAATACAATCTATCACAGTGATGAAACAACGGTGATGACTCGACAGCAAGAAACCACTGAAATGCTAGAGCAAAAGAAAACCAACAGTTAGACTCCGTTGGGTCCGACCAGAGACAGAGCATCAGGCACCAAGCAAAATTACATAAAATTAGATTCTCTCTAATTCTCAGTAAGCCTTTACGCAGGAACTGCCATAGATACTGAAGCCTGGCCCACCGTCGTGCAATTAAAGAAGGAGTATCTTTTGGGGGTCTTAATTCTCTGTCGTACATGCGGTCCGCCAAGGATCTTAACCCACGTATCATGCAATGGGCGTTAAAGATCCAGCGCTATCGCTACAGACACATGGCCATGTGGGAGCTGACTATCTCTGTAGGAGATAACAACTACACTTATTTGCAATTTACCTATATAGAGCTGCTATGTGTAGGTTAGCAAGAACCTCTTGTCGACCGTCAAGAAAAAAGAAATCTTCCACTTCATTTACCTCCTTAATGGGGACTTTTGTCAGGACAAGGCGTTTAGTACTTACTACCTGAATCTTACAAGCGTGTGGTTACTTATACACACAGAACAGAGAATAAACGACTTGTTTACGCGTTGTTTGGAAAAATTTCTATTTTATGTACTTCGGTGGTTAGGCCTTGTCAAGAAAATTGCCTGGTCATATGTTTCTTTAGAAAAGTAAGTTTCTTTGGTTTTTGGACGGTTTCGTACCTGCACATAACATGCTGTGTGTTAATAATAGAAATTACGTTTATCATAACAAACATATTTTGTTTAAAGGGTGTATCTTCTAACCAACTAACCGTCTTGAACCCTTTGTTGTTCGCTGCTGGTTGGCCTGTGCAATACTCCATACAGGCGACGGTTCGGTAATGCAAACCGGTTTTGTGAGTCTATGTTGTATGGCCATCGTATGATCTAACTACGTGGCCTGACAAATCCATTTTTATCACATGACGTCGTTGATAAGCAGTGGATAACGTCGTGTAATAAAAATCGTATGACCACACGTGTTATAACACTTTGGCGGGATTAAGTAACGTCATGACGACGTCCATGTCAACAATGCATTTTTCGTAGAAAAATTGTCAAATTAAAAGGCGATAAAATCCAGTTTAAAGTAGTCATATGATAAAGAGAATCTTACACTCGTGGTCATTTCATATGATATTTATGAAACTCGCCGAAGGCTCGTTTCATAAATATCATATGAAATGACCACTCGTGTAAGATCCTCTATATAAGTTTCGGTCTCTCAAAATCGGCTGTGGGACAAAATTTCTGGGACCGATATTGCAGAGTTGCAAGAAGAAGGCTGACAGCAGTTAGTAATATAATGTTATTAATCAAGTAATTTCGTATTGGCCCAGGTACAGGTCCGAGGTCTGCTGTATTGGCACGAGGCCGAAGGCCGAGGCCAATACAGCTGACCGAGGACCTGTAACTGGGCCAATACGAAAATACTTGATTAATGACAATTTTATTAATTGACGCAATTAAAAACATGATTTATGATTTTTGAATATTGGTTGACCTTGTGCAGTATAGGATAATCAATTAGTAAATATTCTTTCTATTATATTTGATTTTAGAGATTCAGCGCTTCTATTTCTTGTAAATATTCATCTCATTTTAATATTGCCATTTTCTCCCTGTACCTCATACAAGGGTGATCTCTTTGTGATGTGCAGATCGGAAATGGGTTTCAAGCGCTTGGTCTGTTGCTTACATGCACGCCGTTCATTGTAAGGGTAGATAATTATGTCAAGCTCTGTTCCGTTCATAACCGCGTGACGATTTAAATACCGTATGACCGCATTGTTTTCATGAGCATACACGCAGTACACGCATGCACGAACGAATTGTTAGCAATGTAATTAACGCAGATTCTGATCAGTCGAAGTTTTAGGTCACAAACAACATTCGTTACTGTGCGTTTTATTGCAATGAGGGTCCTGATCAGACGCTATTTTCAATTATGCAGTAATGGTAATATTGTACATTTTTGCCCTTCAATGAAGACTCTGATAAGATGCAACGATAGCTGTCGGGTAATTGTATCGATTCCTGATCATTGTCTTCACTGTACAAACGAATTAAGTATCCAATTAAAGAGAATGTATCAGATAGTATCGCGACAGAGATAAGGGTGAGGGTTGTGGCCACGTAAAATCGATTTAAGCAATCCCCTCCCCCCCCCCCCCCAGTGGAATTCGTTTCACTGACCGTTCCAAGGCGGTTCTTCTGTCGCGGTTTATGTTTGTTATGGTTTGTCTTTGAGTGTTTGTATCGCTTATATTATTTTGTTTTGGATAGCCAATTGGCCATTTTGTGGGAAAGTAACTGTCCTTTTGGCTGTCCGCTATTGGTGTTTCCATTAGGGTCTGCTTTTTCATGTTTGTGTTTCTTTCCCTTTGGTTTCTTTGATGGGAGCTGTGGTTTAATTGTATCGATGCCTTTACTACTATTATGAAGACATATTGCCATTTTGCATTTTTTGGTGTGGACTCTGATCGGAGCCACGCGCGTCTTTACCCGGTATGTTTTTAACAATCATATGTCTCCAAGAGAATTTTCCAGTTATTGTTGTTGAGGAGTACCTTGTTCTCGCCGGTCCAGCATGTCGGACTAGGGCGGATACACTGTACTTGTGATGGTTGACACAATTGTACCCTTTATTCGTCATCGGTTGGTAAGGTGATGAGTACCCATCATTCACCGCTGGTTTTCAATACGAGAGAGTACCCTGCACTCGTCGATTGAGGCAGTGTACTCGTATCAGAGTACCCTCAAGCGACTCGTTGTCGCTGTCCTGTAAATATAACGTTTATGCACTTATTTGTTCTTGTTTTTGCTTTGTCGTGCAGATTGTTGGTACTCGTTAGGACGGCCTCACACTGTGACAGGGCTCTAACGCGTGGACGCATGCCGTGCTCTTGGCAGAAATAGGAAACAATATCAAACTTTTGCACCGTCATTAATAGCCATGTGTTTTGTTGGAAAACATCATATCTGAGGTAGCGCATTTTAAGAGATGATTTAAGTCTTTTAGAAGTAAAATGTTTCCGTATTTATTTGTATCGGTAAAGGTTTGCCGTAAATATGGTAAGCTTTTGTCTTACATAGGGCAAGCTCTGGTGCGCTGACGAGACTATATCAGTCCCACCATCTGTTCTTGAAAGCAACGCCGTGACGTCAATTTTACGTTGACGTCACGACCGTTGACGTCGAATATACATTGATATAACGCTCGCTTGCACCGCACCTAGTGATTTGTGTACGCCCAATGACCATGCGATGTGGGGCAGCATTCATCTTTTGTTTTGTCAATGGTCAAACCATAAAGATTTGTTGAATGCTACACAAAACCCCACTTGCGTTGGCATAGCATCACACATCAGGGAGGAATTTGTAGTGTGCATATATTGTTATGAAGTGTCGTTATTTTCAAACACCTTTGACGCCCTGAGACAAAAGGTTGTCTTAGTCGAAGGTCTCCTCATAACCCAAGGGTTTTTTACGTCGAAATGACGGATATATAACGGGTTGTTCCTTAGACGTCGGGCAGTACTCTGTATATGCGACGATGGTCGTATCAGAATGTGAAATAAAGGAATACTATGGATGAAAGAGGTTAAACACAAAAAGGCGGCTAAATGATTTTCCGCGTATCAAAGAAAAGTAAGTGTTGGCCTAAACTTTGTGTGTGAGAGCGAGCATGTTTTGTTTTGTTATCCTACTTGTTTAACATGTGTGTTGTTGTAAATATATACGTGTTTGTGTATGCTTGTTTTTTGTTCTTTCTTGCTTAGACCACCCTCGTCTATCTTGACGCACGCTGCCTTTTTTTTTTTTTGGGGGGGGGGGAGCTGAACTGGGCAGTGTGTAGGTTCAACTTCCTACTCATCGGAAGTCATGTGAGACCTACACAGTGCTGCATCCTGCAGGGGCATCCTAATTTTAATCTGTATGTGTAATGTGGAAATCTTGAATGCTTAGCTTGCATGTTCCTATCAATTAAATGTTGCTGCCAAGTGTATAGAAAATAGAAATGGAGACAATGATCAGGAATCGATACAAATAACCCACAGCTCCCATCAGAAACACCAAAGGAAAATAAACACAAACATGAAACAACAGACCCTAATGGAAACATCAATAGTGGAAAGCCAAAAAGACTCGACAGCAAGAAACACTGCAATGCTGGAGCAAAATAAAACCAACAGTTAGTGTAGAAGTAAAACAAAGATCAGGTATCGATTCAATTAACTTACTCCACCCATCAAAGACACCAAAGGGAAAGAAACACAAATATTAAGCGACCAGACCATAATGGAAACCTAAACAAAGGAAGGCCATAAGGACAGTTACTTTCCCACAAAATGGCCATATGGCCATCCAAAATAAAAAGACACTAGTGATACACATAGTAAATAACAAACAACACCATAAATAAACCATCACAGAAGAACCGCCTTGGAACGGTCAGTGGAATGATTTCCACTGGGCGGCTTGAATCGATTTTACGTGGCCACAATCCTCGCCCTTACCTCCCTCGCGATTTAGACAAATAATTTGTTCAGTCCGCATGAAGGCCCCCGACGTGCCCGACCGGAGACAGAGCATCAGGCACCAACCAACATTACATTGAATCAGATCTCTTTTACTTCTCAGTAAGGTCTTACACTGGAACCGTCATTGAATCTGAGGCCTGACCCACCGGCGTGCAATTAAAGAGGGAATCAAAGTGAAGGCAATGATCAGGAATCGATACAATTAACCAACGGATCCCATCAGAGACAACAAAGGGAAAGAAACACAAACATGAAACGAAAACCCTATAGCGGAAAGCCAAAAGGACAGTTACGTTCCTACAAAATTGCCAATTGGCTATCCAAAACGAAATAATATAAGCGATACAAATACCCAAAGACAAACCATAACAAAACATACACCGCGACAGAAGAACTGCCTTTGAACGGTCAAAGGAACGAATTCCACTGAGGGGAGTGGGGGGGGGGGGGGCTTAAATCGATTTTACGTGGCCACAATCCTCGCCCTATCTTTCGTCGCGATTCAGACAAATAATTTGTTCAGTCCGCATGAAGGCCTCCTAACTCATCAGTGTAACATCTACGTGAACATAAAAAATCAAACAACCACAGAGATGAAGCAACGGTGCGGAATCGACAGCAAGAAACCACTGAAATGCCGGAGCAAAAGAAAACCAATGGGCCTAACCAGAGACAGAGCATCAGACACCAACCACACATTACATTGAAATAGATCTCTCTAATTCTCAGTAAGACTAAACCGACATAGAATCTGAGGCCTGACCCACCCGCGTGCAATTAAAAAGGGAAGCAAAGTTGTCAAACGTGCATGCATGCAGTCTGTCGTATAACATTTATGTTGTACCCAATCTTTTTATATAGAAGAATGATTTTACGAAACTGGGTGCTGAAGTCATTGCGGTTATATATTTTTCGGAATTTATATATTAAGTCACCATAAAATTCGGGTTCCGATAGACCTTGTTGCAGAAGGGATTTAAGTCCATTACTACATTTTGAAAGTTGTCAACCGTGATTGGGTTAACTACCAGGCATGCAGTATGTCGTATAACATTTGTGTTGTACCCAATATATCGAAGAATGATTTTATAGAGAGTTCAAATGAAAATATAAAACAATTAACAACTATTTCATATATGGCAAATATCACACAGGCACTACTTAAGCACATGCATGAATAAATATCAAACTGGCATTACAAATCTAACATGTGCACCTCAATGCATATGCATGACATAATATCACACTGGCATTATATAAACATCACACATGTACTCCATGCACATGCATGACAAAACATCACACTGGCATTTTGACATTATAAACATCACACATTTACTTCGTGAACATTCGTGACAAAATATCGCACTGGCACTATAAACATCACACATGTACTTCATGCGCAGGCATGACAAAATATCAGTCTGGCGCAATATATACGCCAGCATGACAAAGCACTCGCCAAAAATAATGAAAAATATCACACATGTCCATGTACTGCTGCACATGCGTGATAAAATATCACAATGTATAATGCACACACCAACATGATAAAACATATTTAAAAGACAAGGCAAAGATTAATATGTGGTGTAAAGTGCAGCAATAAAATATGTTCTGTTGCACATGATGTTACCTGTACAGGTGGCACATGACAGAAACGTGGACATACAAGATAATTTTAGCATACACATCTTAAGTAAAGCCTGGAATAATTTAGAACTAATAACAAATCTACAAATATACTGACATTTAGATTCTACTGGAAATAAATTGCCTTATTACAAATATTTTTGAAAATGGCAATAAGGCCCATACCATAAAACATACGCAAATTTTATTTCCAGATGTTCAAAGGAGCAGTCTCTATAAGGCTGTTTTCATGGCCACAACCGATTTCCTTTAAACTTTATAGCTTCAAATTGGTACATATTGGCTGTCTAATGGTGAATTTTTAGACTCTTTGGTCCACTGGTTTTTGCTGTATACACTATTAAAGTGGAAGGGGTAATGTCACCCCATCAAGGGTATACCAACAAAAATGCTATTATTTTTGTTCAAAGTGCATGACTGGAGGCGATGTGTGCCGTATGCTTACTACCCTTTTAGGCATAACAGCCGGTGATAATAGTATTATAAATATCAAACAAGAGAAGAGTTTATACGCGCTTGTAAGTTGTACCCAAATATCAGTAATTTTTATTCCCCAACTTTACGAAAAACCACAACACCTTTACAGTTTTCAACTTATTTCAAAGATCTTTCATAAATATAATGTTGATGTAATAGTCATTCTAGGTATATGTCAGAATTATTGTTAGTTAAAAAAACTTAAAGAGTTACCTGCCCCTGAAATTGGATTTTACCCATTTTTTAAATCAGAGTGCATTTATCCGTTTGTAGTACTCACAACTTCATTTGAAAGGTAATAAACCGATTCCATGCAAATATTATTAAATAGATGTGAACAAGGAAGTCATTTGATTTAATAGTGCATGCTAGTATTCCCTTTTTTCTTTTTCTTTTTTTTTTTTTTGTTTGGTTATTTATGAACTCTTAATTTCCAGATGAAAATGGAACATTTGTCAACTGTCAAACATTTTTGACCACCAAAGCAGGCTTCCATTATGGTCTGGTCGCTTAATGTTTGTATTTCTTTCCCTTTGGTGTCTTTTATGGATGGAGTAAGTTAATTGTATCAATTCCTGATCTTTGTTTTACTTCTACTTTGCATATCAGGGTTGTTTTGTTTGTGCCGTGTGGCGGCTGTAAAAGGTCTCCCCGTACATGCATTTAATGCTCTTATTTTTCCAATCCTCAGGGATTGCTTATGCAATTGCTTTTCACTGTTCCATCAATTGACATCCTTTAGATACCTGTTGAAGGTCATTATTAAACCGATGTTCGTTCCTCGTTGTATAACAACTGCTTGTTTGACATCCCTGTACTTTAAGGAGACTAGGATGTTTTGTGGGCTTTTGTTGTACCTTCCTTCTATTCGAAGGAATCTTCTTCAGTAATTTTATTTATTTAATAACCGGTATGAACATCGCTTTAGTTTTGACGGTATCACAACCTTATAATCCAAAATGAGTATTACAAATACATTTAAAATATCAATATCACCCCTTAGGTTACACTCTGCTTCTTCTGTACGGATTCCCCATTCTATTAAGAACTTTAATACTATGTTGCCTTCGGTATTGGTTAGACCCTTAAATTTGTCTTCTGTAACTTCAGTTAATCTCAAAGGAGCAGGCAATACCAATGTTTTTGGGAGTAGTCTTCGTATAAGACTATCTCCTCTCAAATCACCCATCCTTCGAAAATATACTAATCCGTGGAAAAGAAGTGGAATGTATCCTAGTATTTCTAAGTGCAATGCCAAGAGGTGCAGATGTTGTTCGCATTTAAGCACTGCGTCTACCGTTACTTCATCTGTAAACGGTAGACGCTTCTCTGTAGTTAACATGTCTGATTTGACATGACAGTCTACAGATTTAATTTATCTAATTACTTGACGTGCTGCAAACTGTAATATGCAGTACGTCGGTCAAACTAACCGCATGCTTAAAACTAGATTGAACGAGCATTATCGTAGAATGAGTAAGCCTAAGAAAACTGACACTTTCTTGTACCGTCACTTTCGACGTACAGGTCATTCTGTAAATAACATTATTATACAACCAGTGGAAAAACTTTATTACGATGCAAATTCTACATCTAGATTCAAAATAATCAAAAGACATGAAGCTGAACTGAAATGGATTAAATTTTTACAGACCCCTTTTCCACTGGGATTTAATGACAACATTTATCATGAGGGTAATATTTCCAGAATGCCGGACTTTGATATTTTCTCACTCCTGGAATGTCGAAAACGCAGAACTAGATCTCACGGCACCAGGAAAAATGGTAACTTTAAACGTAAATTACGTGCGTTTAAACGAAACAATACTAGACTGAAGTGACTGTCAATTATATTATTAAATCATGGACGCCACTCTATGCTTTCATTTTTAAGTTCATTACCCGTTTCTGTTTTACGTCTTCTGGACACCGAGGCGAATAAATTCTACGATAGTTCTCATCAGTTATATGATGCGGCTCTCTTAACTAGAGGCTATACTCAGCATACTCTCCGTCCTTACATTGATTCTGAAATTAATCATAAACGTCATTTCTTCAAAATATCCTTTATTAATAAGGGTATGGATTTTATAGATTTGCCCAGTATCTTCCGTGAGAGATCGGTGCTTTCTTCCATTCCTGCTTATTTTCAAAATACTGAAACACCTATAATTTGCTATAAATATAACAAACCTGTTAGATCTATCATTTTTAATTTCAATAAACTTGTTTCAGATCTTGATATTGATACTAATACTCCTGATTCATGTGATTGTAAAAACTCAAAGTATTGCTATCCTGCTGCTGGTCATGTAATTACTGGCAATTTGAAAATTATTCCTGATTCTAGGATAAGGAATATAATTTCTAAAGGACCGAAATATCGGTTTCCTTCTAAAATTGATTTCAGTAAATGTAGAGATGAAATCGCTGCTTCCTTGAATGAATTCGGTAATCGATGGTGTAAGCGAGAGTATGTTGAGTATAAAGCCCTAAAGGACTGGAAACTTAGCATTTTAAGACTAGTGAATAAACGCATTTCTTTCTATTCTCAAAATACTAACTTATTACCTCCTAAGCTCAAGACGTCTTTACGTCATCTTAAACTAGGTATTCAAGAATTTCATAAGAAGTTTGTTTTGGCCCCTGCAGACAAGGCCGCTAACAACGTCGTCGTTGTGTGACGGCTCCACTATGTTAACACGCTTAAGCAGGAGCTTGGTGGTACTAAGGCCTATGAATTTCAGCCTTTGGCTGAAGAGAGAGCTATAGTAGATAAACATGTTTGTCTTTCAGCCACCAAGTTTGCTGTGTGTGTTAACGAAGGCCAAGACAAGCTTCCTACGCTATACTGGTTACCAAAACTTCATAAAAACCCTTACAAAGCACGGTTTATTGCAAATTCTAGTTCTTGCACTACCACTGAACTTTCTAAATTATTAACTTCCTGTCTTACTGCTATTAAAACGCATGTAATTAAATATTGTGATAAAGTCTTTGAAAGATCAGGAAGAAATCTGTTTTGGTCTATAAAAAATTCGAATGAGGTTTTAAATAAATTGAAATCTAGACAGTTTCGTGCTTCTAGTCTGTCTACCTACGATTTTTCCACTCTTTACACTACACTTCCTCATAATCTTATAAAAGAAAAGCTTAATGATTTAATTGAATGGGCTTTTCACAGAGAAGATTCTCTCTATCTTGCATGTAATGTCAGAAATGCATTTTTCACTTCTAAAGAGCATAAGAATTATACACTTTGGTCATGTCAGAAAGTGTGTGATGCCCTCACCTTTCTACTTGACAATATTTATATTAGATTCGGTACTAAGTTATTTAGACAAATTGTGGGTATTCCGATGGGTACTAATTGCGCACCTCTTGTGGCTGATCTGTTCTTGTATTGTTATGAAAGAGACTTCATTTTGTCGCTTTCCATTGATAACCAATCTGAAATTATTGAAGCTTTTAGCTCTACTTCTAGATATTTAGATGATTTATTAAATATTGATAATACCTATTTTGATGGTTTGATCAGTCAGATTTACCCCCTAGAACTTCAGTTAAATAAAGCAAATTCTTCTGATACCGAGGCCCCGTTTTTGGATTTACATCTATCTATTGTAGATGGATTTGTTTCGTGCAAAATTTATGATAAACGCGATGACTTTGATTTTGAGATTGTAAATTTTCCTTTTTTGAATGGTGATGTTCCTCGTGCGCCATCCTATGGCGTTTATATTTCGCAATTAATTCGATTTGCTAGAGTGTGTAGTCATGTAACTGACTTCAACACTCGTAATAAATTATTAACGGCTAAACTTCTTAATCAGGGTTATCGGTACCATAAACTACGCAAAGCCTTTTCAAAATTTTATAGACGCCATTCTGATTTAATTTCAAAATTCAATATTGGACTTAAATCTCTTCTGCAACAAGGTCTATCGGAACCCGAATTTTATGGTGACTTAGTATATAAATTCAGAAAAATATTTAACCGCAATGACTTCAGCACCCAATTTCGTAAAATCATTCTTCGATATAAAAAGATTGGGTACAACATGGATATTATACGACAGACTGCATGCATGGTAGTTAACCCAATCACGGTTGGCAACTTTGCTTCCCTCTTTAATTGCACGCCGGTGGGTCAGGCCTCAGATTCTATGACGGCTCCAACGTAAAGGCTTATTGAAAATTAAAGAGATAATGTTGGTTGGTGCCTGATGCTCTGTCTCTGGTCGGGCTCATCGGAGTCTAACTGTTGGTTTTCTTTTGCTCCAGCATTTCAGTGGTTTCTTGCTGTCGAGTCCTCACCGTTGTCTCACCTCTGTGGTTCTTTGATTTCTGTGTTCACGGAGATGTTGCACTGATGAGTTAGGAGGCCTTCATGCGGACTGAACAAATTATTTGTCTAAATCGCGACGGAAGTAAGGGCGAGGATTGTGGCCACGTAAAATCGATTTAAGCCCCCCAGTGGAAATCTTCCACTGACCGTTCCAAGGCGGCTCTTCTGTGGCGATTTATTTATGTTGTTGTTTGTTACTTACTGTGTGTATCACTTGTGTCTTTTAAATTTGGATGGCCATATGGCCATTTTGTGGGAAAGTAACTGTCCATATGGCCCTCCTTTGTTTAGGTTTCCATTATGGTCTGGTCGCTTAATGTTTGTATTTCTTTCCCTTTGGTGTCTTTTATGGATGGAGTAAGTTAATTGTATCAATTCCTGATCTTTGTTTTACTTCTACTTTGTCAGAAATGCATTTTTCACTTCTAAAGAGCATAAGAATTATACACTTTGGTCATGTCAGAAAGTGTGTGATGCCCTCACCTTTCTACTTGACAATATTTATATTAGATTCGGTACTAAGTTATTTAGACAAATTGTGGGTATTCCGATGGGTACTAATTGCGCACCTCTTGTGGCTGATCTGTTCTTGTATTGTTATGAAAGAGACTTCATTTTGTCGCTTTCCATTGATAACCAATCTGAAATTATTGAAGCTTTTAGCTCTACTTCTAGATATTAAGATGATTTATTAAATATTGAAAATACCTATTTTGATGGTTTGATCAGTCAGATTTACCCCCTAGAACTTCAGTTAAATAAAGCAAATTCTTCTGATACCGAGGCCCCGTTTTTGGATTTACATCTATCTATTGTAGATGGATTTGTTTCGTGCAAAATTTATGATAAACGCGATGACTTTTATTTTGAGATTGTAAATTTTCCTTTTTTGGATGGTGATGTTTCTCGTGCGCCATCCTATGGCGTTTATATTTAAAAAATAGATCAACACTAGCTGTGATTTGTTGAGTAATAAATCACAGTTTGGGGGTCAGTTGTAAAGTATACAAATCACGAGCGCGTAGCGCGCGTGATTTGTCTACTTACAACTGACCGACAAACTGTGATTTATTACTCAACAAATCACAGACAAGAGCTGATCTATTTCGATTCTAACACGCTGCAAAATCGGCAATAATGTTGTTGTTTCCTTCAAAATCTCACAACCTTTCGCCATTGTTAGAAAAAATCCCGCTAAAATTATCGACTGAAACACATGCATTTATATCCTTTTCTTACGTTTTCGATGCGAGAAAATGACGTTACACCGTCTAACGTCAAGGAAATCGAATAGTGACGTCATAAATTTGGAATTTTAATGACGTCACTCGTCACGCTCTTCCTAGCTGTGATTTGTTGCAGAATAAAACACAGTTAATTTCCATTGCCTATATAGGCGCGCTGTGTTAGAATTCGCAATTAATCAATTAATTCGATTTGCTAGAGTGTGTAGTCAATTAACTGACTTCAACACTCGTAATAAATTATTAACGGCTAAACTCCTTAATCAGGGTTATCGGTACCATAAACTACGCAAAGCCTTTTCAAAATTTTATAGACGCCATTCTGATTTAATTTCAAAATTCAATATTGGACTTAAATCTCTTCTGCAACAAGGTCTATCGGAACCCGAATTTTATGGTGACTTAGTATATAAATTCAGAAAAATATATAACCGCAATGACTTCAGCACTCAGTTTCGTAAAATCATTCTTCGATATAAAAAAATTGGGTACAACATGGATATTTTACGACAGACTGCATGCATGGTAGTTAACCAAATCACGGTTGGCAACTTTGCTTTCCTCTTTAATTGCACGCCGGTGGGTCAGGCCTCAGATTCTATGACGGCTCCAACGTCAAGGCTTATTGATAATTAGAGAGATAATGTTGGTTGGTGCCTGATGCTCTGTCTCTGGTCGGGCTCATCGGAGTCTAACTGTTGGTTTTCGTTTGCTCCATCATTTCAGTGGTTTCTTGCTGTCGAGTCCTCACCGTTGTCTCACCTCTGTGGTTCTTTGATTTTTGTGTTCACGGAGATGTTGCACTGATGAGTTAGGAGGCTTTCAGGCGGACTAAACAAATTATTTGTCTAAATCGCGAAGTAAGGGCGAGGATTGTGGCCACGTAAAATCGATTTAAGCCCCCCGGTGGAAATCTTCCACTCACCGTTCCAAAGCGGCTCTTCTGTGGCGATTTATTTATGTTGTTGTTTGTTGCTTACTGTGTGTATCACTTGTGTCTTTTAATTTTGGATGGCCATATGGCCATTTTGTGGGAAAGTAACTGTCCTTATGACCTTCCTTTGTTTAGGTTTCCATTATGGTCTGGTCGCTTAATGTTTGTATTTCTTTCCCTTTGGTGTCTTTCATGGGTGGAGTAAGTTAATTGTATCAATTCCTGATCTTTGTTTTACTTCTCCTTTGCTCATGTTGTGGAACCTCATTTTAGACTGATACTGTGCTTAAATAAAAGCCTGTATGGTCTCACGACATGTTTAAGAATTTGTTAATTTACTGATCTTCCTCTGAATCGCCAGATGTACTCCATATGTTAACAGCAGCATCATAAACAAAATCAATATGTTCCCGGCTTGGTTTTGCTTCACTGTTTTCTGTTTTGTTCCGGTAATATCCCAAATACCAGAGAACAGAAGCCACATGTGCGCAACATCCCACGGTACGAGCTCCACTTCTGCACCCACAATACCATCTAGTGATTGGGTTCAGTCCTTGTGTATATTCAACCCACATGTTATATGTTTTATTAGACCTGTGGCGAGAGCGTATCTGTGCTTTGAGAACACCATCTTCTTCTTTGTGTGCCATTATCTCATATGATCCATTGTCGTCAAAATGTTCATCTGTGTAGGATTTGGCTTCTTTCAGCTGGTAAATACCCAGTTTCAAATCCCTGAGTTCATCCTCAGTCATCTCTGGGAAATTCTCATGTTTCTCATCATCGATCTTTTTCCAAATAACACGTTTTTTATCCCAGCCATTTTTTGTCGCGCCTGCTATTAGCATGGCGCGATATAGGCGCCCGGTTTTCTGTCCGTTCGTTCGTCCGTTCGTCAAGGCGTCAACGTTTGCGACAACCCTAGCGTTCACCCTAATGGTCAAGTTTATTTCTGAAGAACTATAAGAGCTTCATTAATGATACTTGGTACAAACTTGTATCTGGGGATGGTAACTTAAATGCAAGCATCCATTTTTAACCTTGACCTAAATTTCATGGTTCACTGACTTTGTAAAATATTGCGACCACCCTAGCGTTCACCCTAATGGTCAGGTTTATTTCTCAAGATTTATAAGAGCTTCATTAATGATATTCGGTGCAAAAATAAATCTGGGGATGGCAACTTAAATGCAAGCATCCGTATTTGACCTTGACCTAAATTTCATGGTTCACTGACTTTGTAAAATATTGTGACCACACTAGCGTTCACCGTAATGGTTCATTTCTCAAGAATTATTAGACCTTCATTAATGATACATAGTACAAGCTTGCATTTGAGAATGGAATCTTTTGAGCAAGCATCTATGTTTGACCTTGACCTACTTATCATGGTTCGATGACCTTGCGCCCCCACAGGCGCGACATATCCTTTGATGGAATTCTTGTTACAACCTTATCATGCAGCTTATTTGGAGTTTTTGCTAGGGCCATCATTCTTCTAGCAATTACTTTGCCGGAATCTTTGCTTGTTACCAAAGGTGGTCTAAATGCATTGCACAATTAGCAAACAATCCTTACATAGTCGCCAACATACGGTATTTGACTATTGAGCATTGTGTTGCTAAGGGCTTTCCACTTTTTAACTCTCCCATTAGCTGATTCGACAACCCATCTCACCTTTGTAACTAGCCTTGACTCATTCGCCTCTTCATTCGTATACTGCTTCTGAGATTTGTTTAGGAAGTGAGGCATATGAGAATTGATTCCATAATCCTTTAGTATATCTATAGCATCCCTGAATCCGCGGTCTACAACGAGAACATCATCTTTTTCAAACCAGTCAGCAATGTTTTCTGCATTAGTCTTTAACATGTGTTCGGTAATCTTAGCATCTGTGTTTTTCCCATCTGCAAGATATGGTCCCATCACAGTCAAAATGTAACCATCAGTGGCCACAAGCATCATAGGTTTCAGCAAAGGCTGTCCTTTATGTACGGAATAAGATCTTCTCTGAAATGAGTATTTTCCACTCTTCTCAATATATATGTATGTTCCATCAGCCACTGCGATTGCAACATCAGAATTTGAATCCCCAAATAGGACATTTGCAAAAGTAGATGTATGATTCAGGGAAGTTAGAGAAATACTAAAGGGTTATGAAATTAATTCTCATATGCTTCACTTCCTAACCAAATCTCAGAAGCAATATACGACTGAAGAAGCGAATGATTCAAGGCTAGGTACAAAGTGAGATAGGTTGTCGAATCAGCTAATGGGAGAATTACATAGTGGAAGGCCTTAGCAACAAAATATCCAATAGTAAAATACCATATGTTGGCGACTATGTAAGAATTGTTTGCTCGTTTTGCAATGTGTTTAGACCACAAGGACTGAACCCAATCACTGGATGGTACTGTTGTGCTCATGTGCTTGCTAGCATGCACTATTAAATCAAATGACTTCTTTGTCCACATCTATTTAATTATATTTGCAAGGAATCGGTTAATTCACTTCCAAATGAAGTTGTGAGTACTACAAACGGATAAATGCACTCTGATTTAAAAAATGGATAAAATCCAATTTCAGGAGTAGGTAACTCTTTAAGTTTTATGAACTAACAATAATTCTGACATATACCTAGAATGACCATTACATCAACATTATATTTATGAAAGATCTTTGAAATAAGTTGAAAACTGTAAAGGTGTTGTGGTTTTTCGTAAAGTTGGGGAATAAAAATTACTAATATTTGGGTACAACGTACAAGCGCGTATAAACTCTTCTCTTGTTTGATATTTATAAGACTGTTATCACCGGCTGTTATGCCTAAAAGGGTAGTAAGCATACGGCAAACATCGCCTCCAGTCATGCACTTTGAACAAAAATAATAGCATTTTTGTTGGTATACCCTTGATGGGGTGACATTACCCCACCCACTTTAATAGTGTATACAGCAAAAACCAGTGGACCAAAGAGTCTAAAAATTCACCATTAGACAGCCAATATGCACCAATTTGAAGCTACAAAGTTTAAAGGAAATCGGTTGTGGCCATGAAAATAGCCTTATAGAGACCGCTCCTTTAGAGTAAATACCACTGAACGAGCTCTCTAGATATGACAGTTAATGGCCAAATAACAAGATAAAGAGCAACTGATTTTGTTTAATACTGAACATGGTTTTATATAGAAGTAAAAAGGGGTGCCAGAAGGGAGTAGCCAATCAGAGCAAACCTGGACAGTGCAGCATGGTTTAAACAAATAATCCACGTGTCATACTGCATTCCCGCTCTCATATCAAATTCTGAGAAGGAGCTTAACAGAAGTGGAGGCAATGATCAGGAACGATACCATTTACCCACAGCTCCCATCAGAGACACCAAAGGGAAAGAAACACAAACATTAAACAACAGACCCTAATGGAAACACAAATAGCGGAAAGCCAAAAGGACAGTTAAAGTTGCCCACAAAATGGTCAACAGGCTATCCAAAATAAAAATATATACAAGACACCCAAAGACAAACCATAACAAAAATACACCGCGACAGAAGAACCGACTTTGAATGGTCAGCGGAAATGAATTCCACTTGAGGTGGGGGGAGGGCTTAAATCGTTTTTTCGTGGCCAATATCCTCGCCCTTACTTCCGTCGCGATTAAGACAAATAATTTGTTCAGTCCGCATAAGGCCTCCTAACTCATCAGTACAACATCTCCGCGAACACAAAATCAAACAACCGCAGAGATGAAACAACGGTGAGGACTCGACGGCAAGAAACGACTGAAATGCTGGAGCAAAAGAAAACCAAGAGTTAGACCCCGATGAGCCCGACCAGAGACAGAGAATTCTACCCAGAAATCCTGTCCGAACAAGTATGCAATGAAGTAGGTTCACAAACTGAACCTTGACATACATACAATAAAAGAAAAAAATAAATCAACAGAGCGTAGTTCAGTACATGCCCTGAACACATGTATATCACAGTGTACATGTGTATCATATGTTTCTCAGTGCACACTGGAATAGCAGCATAAATGTATGAACTGATATATTTTGAACTCTACATGGTAGCCTGCAACAAACAAATTAGCATGCAGAAATGTATCGAAATGAATAGATAACCTGCACATTGTGTACTGTTGGGAGAAGCACCTACTGAAAACCTGACAATCCAAGGGGCTAGTCAAATAATTCAGGGGTACCCCTGCCAAAAGACACAAAGCAATAAAACAAGCAATGTTGGGTTTACGGCGTGGAAAATATTATTTAAATAATATCGAGCAAGCCAGTCAACCCAACAGCACTTTTCCTGGGCAAGCTCAGACCTGAGCAGTTAACCAGTACAGTGTATATTTTTCCAATATTGCACTATTCTGCATATGCGGACATATCAGAAGGTTACATACAAGCTCTACCAGCCTCCATATACACATACACAAAACACTGCTTCCAAATTTACAAACACAGCTAATGCCAAAATACATAGCTGTGCAATACAATGACTATTTAGTTACTGCACCCCAATTCGTAACAGAGCCATGAAACAGTTCTTTAGAAAAGTATGCCTCGAGAACTAAGCATTACAGCTACAAATGCAAGGACATAAAACAATTTTGTCTACAATGCAAATCAACTGTACCAAGTTCAGCAAGAAAGGTTCGAATAAAGCCAAGCAAGAGCGTATTAAATCATAGTTTGAGAAAAGAAGTCAATATGCATTTTCTACAATTCTCGGAAAGGATGCATCATTCGACAGCAAAATAAAGGTAAAGCGAATAGCCACTAAATTCACCGAATAGCAATTAAATTCACAAAGAAGCTCATTTTGTTAAACACTTAGGACAATTTTGCGTGACCGACGGAAATCACGGGGTATAACTGAAGAGATAGCATAAGCTAAGCGCTACCAGTTAGATGTATATAACGATATTTAAACAATTGGTTAAGAAATACACCTAATTTAGCCATGTCATGCAGCTATATATAGAAGTCCCTTCAAACTAACAGAATCGCAAATATTTCACAAACCCTGTTCTATACCAAACCATACATATACGCTTTCTCCGCCTTTCATAGTGAAAAGCTATAACTCATGGCAAAAAATAGCTGAAGAAACATGCAAGGTAGGTAAATGGCTATGACATGTAAGAGAATATATATAGAGAAATGTATAAAACGCATTTGAATAACAAAAAGAAAAAATAGCGCTCTGACGAAGAAACCCAATGTCGGCGACTGGAAAATAAATCGTCGATTGAACTCTACTACAAAATCGGCGACAGAAATAGACCCTAGAAAAATGTCAATTGCAGGTTTCAGAAATACGATTAAGAAGTTCTTGCTTGCCTTTATTTGAGCCTTTTCCGAAATTCGGTTTCAGAAATACGATTCAATAAGTTCTTTCTTGGCTTTATTCGAACCCACACAATGCTTAGTGTCCATATGAACACTACGCGTGGCAACTACAACGCTTAGTGTTCATGCGTTGCACTCGCAACGCCCAGTGTTCGTATGGATGTAAAGCCTCGCGACTGTTGATAATATGAGCGATGCCAACGTTTGTTGTTCACCATACCATTTTAACTTAGAAATTATTAAAATTCAAGGTGCTTTTTTCTTTTTTCATTTTTATGCCGACAGCCACTTTTCAGAAAGCAGTCATATTTGGGACCGACTACTGACCCCAGGTTTTATGTCCCGGAATGGGGCTAGACATCTTTTTGACTGTCTAATATATGAACAGCATACTTCGGGATTATGAATCAATATGACACCCCAAAATACTATATCTCACGGTCCAGTGGTTTTTGTCTTATATCGTGAGTATTATTGGATTTATGAACATCATACTCTAGGATTATGAGTCAGTATTTGTCGACATTTGACTTAAAAATAAATGTGAAACACTGTGACCTTTATTTCATGGTCCAGTGTTTGTGCCTTATATCTTGAAGACTTTTGATATATTAACTCAATAATTTAGGATTTTGACTCAGTATGAGACATTTGACCTGTAAATAAATGTAGGCTCATGTGACCTATATTTCATTGTCCAGTGATTTTGCCTTCTATCTTCTGAACGTACATTCCATTCGTCAGGCTTGTTGGTCAGATTGGCCTGACATCGGACCGCCAACTTGATGTAGGACGCCGTGACCTACATTTTATGGTCCAGTGATTTTATCTTGAAGACTATTTGATATATGAACACTATACTCTGGTCTTTTGTGTCAGTATGTCCGGATTTTAGCCCTTGAAATAGATGTAGACCACTATAATCTATATTTCATGGTCAAATAATTGTGTCTTAGATCTTGAAAACTTTTTAATATTAAAAAATAATACTTCGGGATTTGAAAATTCGAACCGACATTTGGTCTAAAGTAAATGTAGGTCACTTTGACATACACGTAATCCAACTTTACGATCATTTGGGATCATTGATTCCATTGGGAATTTTGAAAATTACTTTTTAGGTAGACCTGCTTTGATTGGATTTTGTGGTGCTTTTAAGATAATTTCACTTTAACTTGAGCCAATGGTCTAGGAGAACAAAACCAATAAAAAAAATTAAATAAAAACACTTGACCCTCCGCTTCAGACTGTCAATAAGGGGTAAGCGCAAACTGGAGTGCCTGATGAAAAATGAAAAATCACCTGACCTTTTGTTTAAGGAGGGTAGGCGAAAACCAGAGTGCCTTGAGCAAAATACCTGACCTTCTGTTTTAGAAAGTCAATTACAGGCAAAGGTAAGCGTATGCTCGAGTACCTGGAGAGAAAGAAAAAAAAACACCTGATCTCTTGTTTTGAACAGGTAGGTAGAAGCTGGAGTGCCTGGAGAAAACCACCTGGTCTTCCGTTACAGAGCTTTGCGACTCACATGTCACCAAGTGAACAATAATTAAAGGCTCATTGATTTGTGTGCTTTAGACCGAAAACGCTGAAGTGAGTCGTTGAGGGTTTGAGATATCAGTATTGAACTCACAGGTATAGAGCATGAAAACCAAGCACAATGCCTGTTGGGGCTCGATGAAGAGAAAAAAATCACTTTGTGCAGATAGGGTAACAGGTGGGACCAGCGTATTTAATACTGCAAGTGTACTTTGCTCATGTACTGCCGATTGTGTGTGTCTGAACTATACGACCCATCAACAGCGAAGGTCTTGTGGGTACGCACTATCAATTATATCTAGTAAAATCAAAAGTGTGATTCCTCCAAATATATTACTTAAAGGACTTCACACATCTTGATTTGTCTTTTTGCCTCACAAAACCTTTTCTTCGGCTACGACTAAACACTATAAGTAAATAGGCATTCTATAGTATAACTAGGTCTGCACGTGACACTGAACCCGTCCAACTTTGGACGTGTAAGACTGTCAATGAAGTGACGGTACACACAAAAAAACTAGTTTAACATATCTGCGCAAAAAATTGAGCTGCAAATTTTTCACGCAGTATGTCAAACGAATATGCTATGCAACATCAGTCAGGACTAACCTGACGAGACTGAAAGAAAATTTTCTTTCATAAATAATATTGCATTATTTGTTTGCTGAATCGCAATGGTACTCATTTGCCGGGCCTTGGCCACCCTTGTAGGTAGTAAAACCGGTTTACCTGGATAAGCGGTGTGACCAGTGTAAAGGTATTTATATACACTTCAACGGTTGTAAATATGGGTCAAAGCTGTCAAATAAAGCAGTACTAGTGTCACCGAAGGATTCTACATTGGACAGTAAACACAAGACAGCCAGGCTGTTTAATGATGTTTAATCAATGATGATGATGATGGTTTAGATGACAAGGGATCTGTTGATGTATTTCTGAAAATATATAAAATATTTTCTATCAATAATAGTTCTAAACAAGTAAAGTATTGAACTTCACTACTGAATGGTCAAGTGTCAAGTGCATTAGAATATGCATATCAGTAAATAACATAAACATGACGAAATGACAAATTCAGCACATTTCTAAACATATTCTATCAATTTACAACAACCACAATATGGGTTATTTTTCCTGGACATGAACATAGCTAATTTGCTTTATAGCTCAGTGAGCAATATATGCATGTTTGTTTAAATATTGATTTGATTCGGTTCTACGACCCTTTAAGATTATTTCACTCATATCGAGCTGATCTCTGATCAGAGGCAGGCGACAGCCAATACACCCAGAGAAAACACAATCGACTCTACCCTGTAGAACCCGGCTCCAAACATGCCAATCGAGCGGGGCTTGTCATCCACGGCGATGAGAGACCTAATGACTAAGAGACATCGCTCTTACCCACTAGGCCTCAGAGACCCATCTCTTTAGTAAACTTTCACAATTATAAAAATATATAAAACAACATACCTGAAAATATATAAAATATTTTCTATCAATAATAGTTCTAAACAAGTAAAGTATTGAACTTCACTACTGAATGGTCAAGTGTCAAGTGCATTGAACCATGCATTAGAACATGCATATAAGTAAATAACGGGACATGCAGTGTTAGTAGAGATCAGGACCACCTTTAAAAGTACACGATTCAGACATGTTTCCCAAAAGAGCCTAAACGGCTCACCTGAGATCTATCAGACGCGTGAAGAGATATGAAAAGACACGGTAAGTATATAAACATGACATCTTGATAGCTTGGGTAAGTATATACCGATGTCAATGGGTACTGACTGAAATGAAATGACTCTTACCTGGCCTGTGAGTTCTGAGGTAAGTATATACTGACATCAAGGGACACGGACTGAACTGAACCCAACCCCCTTACCTGATCTATGACATACTTCTCCACACTGGGAAATGGCGTCCCGACATTTACAAAATACCAGTCAAGGTTAATAAAATCATGAATGAAATGAATATTTATGATTATGACGACTATAGGTAAATAACAGATATTGAATATGGCAAGTCAGGTCATATTGGGACCATGGCCGGACATATAGCATAATACTATACAGCTAAAACAATGATGACAGGTGAAATTATGATAAAAGGATGGTTGAATAAGAAAGTTTAGCCGATCTTACCATCTTGAACTTATTTTCTCTGTACTGTCAATCTGAATTAGTTTCTGGTCTACTTGAACAGTTCATATCTAATGTTACATTTGCCATTCATTTGATCTCATCCACTGTGGTCGTTGTCTTCTCCTTGGTCCTATTCTTTCTTCAGGGACAGGACTTGAATGCTCTGTTGAGTAATTTGTCAAAGACGGTGTAGAACTACTTTCTTGTTCACTATCGGTACAGTCGTTTCTTCTCTGTGGTATAACATATCTAGGCGAAAATTCTTCCGTGTCTTTCAGTTCTTGCGAAAACAAATCACAACTACTGTTTGGTCGCTTATTTGACCTCTGTGCCCTTCTCTGTGGAATTATGTATCGGGGCACAGGTTTTTCCCTACCCACAAGCGTGTGTTCACTTGAACTACTAGACAAATCCGCCTCGTAGTCATCTTCTGCTTCTGCTATGTGTAAATTAACTGTCTCTTGAGATTTCTTCTTTGGCGTCATCTGTTTGGGATCTGGTGGAAGAGGTAGCCCACTGAAAGGAAGTAACATGTTTCTGTGAAGCAACTTAGTCTTGTTCCTGTTGTTTTCCTGTTGTACTTTATACACAGGGACGTCTAATATAGGCTGGCTTTTAACGACATAAGGTTGTTTGGCCCAGATGTCCGCTAGCTTCTGTTTTCCTTTCAAACCTACATTTCGGATGAGTACTCGATCACCAGGCTCCAAGCGCAGATATTTGACATTTCGATCGTAGTACTTCTTATTCTTCTGTCCAGCCTTATTAGCCTCCTTTGATACCATGTTGTAGGTATACTCTAAACGCTGTCTTAATCTGTCTACATAGTCTGGATGACCACTGTTAATAGCCGCACCATTTTTCAGTCCAAGGAATGCATCTATGGCAAGCCTTGGATGACGCCCGAACATTAAGAAGAACGGAGCATATCCTGTGCTTTCATGTTCAGCGGCGTTATATGCATGAACCAGACTTGGAACGTAAGATTTCCAATCACTCTTTTTGTCATCAGTGAGAGTGCCAAGCATGTTCAGTAGCGTTTTATTATACCTTTCCACCATTCCGTTTCCCATTGGGTGGTAGGGTGTTGTTCGTGACTTCTTTACACTTGCAATTTCGCATAACTTTTTAATTACTCTGGACTCAAAATTAGCCCCTTTGTCACTGTGGAGTGTTGCCGGAAATCCATAATGGAGAAAGAAATTTTCATATAACACTTTTGCTGTTGTTGATGCCTTTTGATTTCTGGTGGGAATCGCTTGCGCATATCGACTGAAATGATCAGTGATCACAAGGATATGTTCATGCCCGCCTTTTGATCTTTCGAGACTCAGGAAGTCAATGCAAACTAACTCCATGGGTGCAGAGGAAGTAATGTTCACAAGTTCTGCTGCCTTTGAAGGTGCCGTTTTCCTTCTGATGCACCTTTCGCACACCTGTACTCTGCTTTTAATGTCCTGAGTCATCCCTGGCCAGAAAAACCGGCGCCGAATCAGTGAGGTTGTACGGTCACGGCCTTGGTGACCCAGGTCGTCATGGTACGCTCTGAAAACTGTATCAGTCAAAGACTTTGGCAAAACTAGTTGTTCTATTGCTTCCGCTCTTACTGTCGTTCTCCTGTACAGTATACCGTCTCTTAATCGGTATTGGCCCCAGACTTGGAGATATCTCTTATCTATGTGTTTGTTATCTAATTGCCTTGCAGACGGTGGATGCCCTTCGATCAAGCTGTCGATCAAGATTTGTATGCTTTCGTCCGTGGACTGTGCCTTATGCCAATCTTGCGTTGTCAAAGCTGTTGCTTGTAATATTTCCGTCGGCACATCTTGATCCTTGCTCATACCCGGAGATATACCACCAGGTTCTGTTAACATATCTGAGAATGGCTCTTGATTTACGTTTACAGCATGACATATGGCCTTCAGAACATCTGGAAACATGGTTGTCTCCTGTTTCCTTCTTGATAGCCCATCAGCGTCTGCATTCTGTTTTCCACTTCTGTATCGAATTGAGCAGTTATAGTTTGACAATTCTGCTAACCACCGCTGCCCTGTTGCATTTAATTTGGCAGTTGTGAACACATACGTCAGCGGGTTGTTATCCGTTACAACTTCAAAGGTGGCGCCATACAGATAGTCATGGAACTTATCTGTAATGGCCCATTTAAGAGCCAAAAACTCTAATTTATGTGCCGGATAATTAATCTCTGACGGCTTCAGACTGCGACTCGCATATGCCACAACCCTATCACATCCATCCTGTTGCTGATATAGTATAGCACCAAGTCCAGTGTTGGAAGCATCTGTGTGCAGCGTAAATGGTAAGCGATAGTCTGCATAAGCAAGGACTGGTGGATTCATTAATTTGTTCCTGAGAGTGTCGAAAGCCTCTTGTTGTTTCTCTGTCCAAGTGAAAGGGATTTTCTTTCTCTTAGACTTCGACTTCTTAGCCTTGTTACTAGTGCAATGGCCAACCAGTAAGTCATTTAAAGGCCTAGCTATTGTCGCATAGTTCTGGATAAATCTCCGATAGTATCCAGTAAATCCTAAGAAGGATCGAACATCTTTGACGGTCTTCGGTATTGGCCATGTCTGAATTGCTTCTGTCTTATCTGGGTCCGTTTCTATGCCATTTTCAGATACAACGTGACCCAAGTACGTGACCCTGGACTTCATAAATTCACATTTTTCGGCCTTTAACTTGAGGTTATGTTCCTTGAGTCTCAGAAAAACTGCCTCAAGACGTTCTAGATGCTCTTCAAATGTCGATGAAAATATAATAATATCATCTAGATAGATCAGGCATTCTCTCAAGTTCAAATCCCCCATGCAGCGCTCCATTAATCTCTGAAAGGTAGCTGGGGCATTGCAAAGTCCGAAAGGCATACGGTTGAACTCAAAGAAGCCCAGGGTCCCAACTTGGAATGCGGTTTTCGGTTTATCTTGTTCTCTGAGTTCCACTTGCCAATAACCGCTTCGAAGGTCTAATTTTGTGAAATATCTTGATCCTGATAGCAGATGGAGAGTATCTTCAACCCTAGGAATAGCATAGGCATCTTTTACTGTATTATTATTTAATTTTCTGAAGTCCACGCAGAAGCGAAGTGATCCATCTTTTTTTCTTACGACCACCACATTGGATGAGAATGGACTTGTACTAGGTCTTATTGCTCCTGCCTGCAGCATCTCCTTCAGATGTTCTCTCACTTCTTCAAATAACGCTGGTGGTATACGCCTGTGAGGTTCTTTGAATGGAGTATCATTGTGCAAATGAATTTCATGTTTTACAATATCACAATTGCCTAGATCAGTAATACCTGTAGAAAAAAATTCCTTCCAACCCGTAAGAAATTTCTGCAGTTCGACTTTCTGATCTCCAGTTATGGATGATTCTTCCAATTTGATCGCTGAATGCAACTCATTGTCAACTCTCTCTTCTGAGTCTTCTCCTTTTGTGATATGTTGATGGTTCATAGCTCCTTCCTTTGTATTTGGTGCAAGAGGTTCAATACTCCGTAAAACTTTTACTTCATGTAATTCACAGAGATCAGATTTTGGTTTAATGGTGAGTACCTTAGCTGACATGTTGTAAATCCGGACTGGTACTCTCTGATATTTTCCTTGTTTATCTAGTGAGACTACCCGGGGACAAACGCCTATTCTTGTCGATGCCCCTTGTGTATGCTCAGTAACTGCTGAGTCCACCAATTTCTTCTTTCTCACCAAACCTGAGACTGTTACGATTTCATTTGGCTGAATCTGTAAAGTTGTATTGTTAGTGGATTTCACAACACCAATATGTGTTTGTTGTAACGCAATAAATGCATTATTCCACTGATCCGGAATAGTTTCTTCAGTTGTTTCACACTCTTTTCTACATCGAGATATAGCATTCGTTCCTATTATAACTGGAACATCCAAACTGTAATCTGTAGTTGGAAGTACTAGTGCAGCAATTTCAATTGATTGATTTCTCAGAAAAGGAACTTGTAAGCTGCACGCTATTGCCCCAATGTAAGACAAGACGTGTCCACCTGCACTTTCAATTTTCAGACCCAGATCCTCAATCGATAACAGTTCAGGTTGAGGCTCCATGTTATTGTAAAACTCCTCCGATAAAGTTGTTATCTGCGAACCACTATCTACAAGTGCCAAAGATTCAATGCCATTTATTTTTATAGTTGTTTCATTGCTCTTTCCAATTAGTTTTGACAGCATGTCAGTATTCTTGGGGCTGTAATGGCGCTTGTCCCCGGTCTGCCCCACGACGGAGACGCCTACATGTTTAAATCCTTTTTACTTGTTTCTTCTGATTTCTGCATAATTGATTGATCCTGTTGCCTATTATGTGATTGTGTCTGACCTGGTTGATTTTCCTGTTGCTGGTGTTGTTGCCTATTTTGCTGTTGGTTTGGTGGTCGATTCCACGGTCTCCAATTTCCTCTTCTTCTATTAAACTGTCTCATCTCCTTCCTCAAAGCCATGAGGGTTTCATATATAAGGTCCTCCCTTGTATCACCATTCTTATCTCTTCTATCCTCTGTTTTAGGGAGGTTCGAGGTTACAGCCTGGTGTTGTGCACTTGCATTAGTTTTCATGGAGAGCTCTTCTGTGCGAACAGCTTTTACTAACTGTTCGAAGTCAGGAATTGTCCTGAAGTCAATTCTGGTTGCATTCTTTAATCGCTCGCTTCGAAGAGATCTCCAGAATTTGTCTTTTAACAAATCATTCTTTTCATCTTCGTGCACGTGGCCCTTATAGATAGCTTTTTGCATAATTTCCTCCAATCGCAAACCCCATGCAGCCACTGTTTCTTCTTGTTTCTGACTTGCTGTGAAAAACTCTTGCAAGATACTCATGCCCGAGGCAACATTGCCAAACACACTTTCAAGCCTTTCCATTATTTCATCAATGGTTACCGAAATACCCATCGGTAGAAGAACTCTTTTTGCCTGCCCTCGGAGTGACTTTCTTATAGCTTGTCCGATAATATGATCAGAATAAGTCTTATCTTGCTGAATACACTTCACTTCGTATCGCCATTCTTCATATGAAGCTTCTCCTTTAGGCTTAGGATCTTCACCAGAGAAAGGGGTAAACTTCGGAAAGAAATGTTTCTCTTCAGTAAGCCTATCTTCTTTAAGTGAACATGAACGTGTGTTCTCGTTTCTTGCGTTGGTATCAGCATCAGACACTCTTGAACTTCTTCTGAGGCTGTAAGTATCTGTCCCTTTCAATAATTGTTTTTGAAGCTCTTCTTCCTTATTATTTTTCAGTTCATATGTCGCATGCATATCATCTGTATTCAGGGCACATCTCTCTACCTTAACCCTATCTTTATCTACAGAAGCATTGAACTCTTCCAAAGAAGCTTCTATACGTTTCACTTCCCGTTCTCTTTCTTCCATTCTATTTATTCTTTTTCTCAGCTGTTCTTCGCGTAGAAGAATCTCCTTTTCATCAAATACTAAACTTTGAGGCCTCCTTTGATCCTTAATCTTTTGTGTAAGGATTTCATGTGTTCTCACTAATTCTCGTTCTTTCACATCCAATGCAATTTCTTGTTCCTTTAATCTTTCACCTCTCTGTCTAAGGCCCTCTAATCTTTCACAGTTGGCTAACTCTCTTTGGTTTGCAATCAAACCTCTGTAGTCATCTCTATTTTCAGATTCTATAAACGCATGCTCGACCGGTTCATGTTCTTTGGCCGTTATTTCATCAGCGACTCGTCTCTCTAATCTATCTCCATAATCTTCATTATCATATCTTTCTCTATATAGATATGAATCATTTTTACTTTCAAACGGAGCTTCTGTATATTTTATATCTCTCACATCTCTGTTTCTAAACTGTTCCATTTCAGGATAAGGAACCTCGCCTCCTTCTATATCTTCCTCAGTTCTAAATCCCATATGATAAGGGTCGTAATATCCCTTGATATTTCTTTTTGATCTTTCATTCACTAACTTTGAATGTGCCTCTGAATCTCCACGTGCACCTATATGTGAACCTTGCCACGTTTCATCACAAAAGCCTCCATACCTAGTACCCCCTTTCTGTTCATTACTAAACTTGGGAGTTGACGTAATATTTTTAACACTACCTCTTTTCATTTTGTCATGTTCATGATACACAGACCTAATTTGTCCTTTCAATTGATCATTCGCTGTTTCTGTATTATTTCCGTATTTCAAATAACCAGCGTTATCAGAACTATGACTTTGTTTCAATCTGTAGCTCTCCTCTTTGAGCTGTGTTAGTCTTTTATCCATTTCATCTATTTCTTTGTCAATTATATCGATCATAGTAGACCTAGCTTCTATGTTGCCCATAGAAAGATCTTCTGACGCCTCACGGCTATGTGGTCGTATAAGACTAGTCGACCCATGCTGATTTAGTTCTGTTTTATTTGCATTAGATATATACTCTCTCTCATTTACTATTGTTTCTTTAGAAACTCTGCCCTTACCATCTGTAGTCAAAGTTTTAGTTTGTGTCCTGCCAATCATGTCATCACCACTTACCTGTTGATGACTCCTATTACTCTGTCTATACCTTTGAATCTCTTGTTGTCCAAATCTAACCTTTGCTACCTCATTGTCCAATGTTTGCCTGTCTGCACTACTTTCGGGATCATGTAGACCACGGGAGTCTTCCTTAGAACCCGTTTTAAACACGGCTGAATAGCTATCACTCTCCTTTCGTTTACAAAGCTCGCTTTGTAGCATTTGCATTTGCTTCTGTATTGCACTGTCTGTAAGATCTTTTATTCTTATTCCACTTCCATTATCTGTCATATCATAAAACAAAGCGCCTGATTGCAAAGAATCTACAACACCTCCTACTGCCCCTTTTTCTTCACTAAATCCAGTTTCATCATATACTAAGAATGTGGGGCTGGTTTCTGTGAATGTCGTATGTTTCTTCATTTCTCTGGATATTTCAGGAATCATTCGGGGTTCTGTCTCCCTTTTCTCTTTCTGCCGCGCATATAGATCTTTATCTCTTTCAGTGGCCTCTCTTCGCACATATTCATGCTCTGGATACTGTGGAAACTTCTCACCCGGTTCTTCTTCTTCCTTTTTTCTAAGCTGCATTCTTGAAATGCTTTCCTCTATTGCAGCCGCCTGTCTGTGTCTCCCCTCGTGCTCCAATTGTTCAGCAATTACGCGTTGTCTTTCGTCTTCCATTCTCCTTTGGTGTCTTCTCACGAGTCTTTCCTCTCTTTCCATTGCCTGTGCCTGTCTTCTTCTATACTCTGCTTCCCTTGAGAGGATCTTCTGCATTTCCTTTTCCTTCTGTCTTTGCTTTTCAAGTATCTTCTTTTCCATTTTAGGAATCTATCTTTTTAAGACAAGCCTCGAGGAGTGTATGTTTTTTTTTTCATATATTTCACAAATACAATTATAAATATTTAAATATATCTATATATATTTATTTATTAATACATGATCCGTAACTATTTTTTTTTTTTTTTTTTTTTTTTTTTTGTTGGCACGTTCGTCCTCCGTAGATACTGTCGTGTTGTTATGAGACATACACGTGCTCATTAATATCTATCAGTTTCGCCTGAATAAAGGCACTATTGTTTTCTCACTTTCGTCTTTAAGGGAACTATCGAATCTTCAAAGCTTTCTTTTCCGCTTTCTTAATATTGCGGTTACCTAAAGCAAACAAAATGTCTATGTCACAAGGATATGAAGCAGTGCCTGCATATAAATCGATTGTCAACCTGTATTTTTTTTTTTTTTTTTTCAAAAATAATTACCGTAGACACACACGGCTTTGTTTTCATTTTGTATGACACATTTGTCCACCGTAGTTGCCTTTGGTTTCAAATAGATTATAAATGCATTCAGCTTTCATGCATGGCACCTTTGTCTTCCGTTAATATGTACAGGTTCCAATACAAAAGAGATTTGATCAATAAAGCGTATATTCACATTTGTTATATCACTTATGACACATTTCATCCTCCACAGAGGTGAGCAGGACCTGAAACCAATATTCTTCTCCTTCAATTAAACATATATTTGCCTGCTAGCAAACTTCGCAGCCCGTTTTACCTAAATAGACAAAGAACATGTATAGTTTCTTGTGTCATCTATAGCTCTTTTTGTCCTCCGTAGATATGAGCAGGACCTACAACAAACATCCTTTTCCTACAATGAAACAGATATTAGCCTGCTAGCAAAATTCGCAGCCCCTTTTTCCTAAATAGAACAAGATGCAAATTTCAATAAAATACAGCATACAAACACGAGAACACACAACCGGCCTGATCGGGTTCTTCTCAGGTCTATAGGACACACTGAGGTATCGGTAGCATGATAAACGGGGTGTGGGGAGAGGATAGAGCAATACGCACAAATCGTAATTTTAAGAAAATATACCAATATACTAACCATCGGAATACAATATTTGTAAGGAGCACCTAAAAAAAATGTAAAAAAAAATCTTACCTCTGTGGGATTCGATCCTACGCTACTGCGCCGACAACTGTATCGTGGTCCTATCACTAGCCCACTCGGCTATTTTGCCAATTACACTAAGCGGACAGTTACAAAGTATATATCAATATTTGCTGACGCAAGCGATGATAGATTGTGTACCCACGGTGAATAATACAGATTTCTATTTCATTCTCGGCATATATCGACGGAAAGGGATGAAATTGGCATGGTTAGATGGTAAATTAGACGGCATGCAAACGACTAAACTAGTGGTGTGTGTATATAACAAGCCTGTATACAGCGACATAGGTCAACGTTCTACATAATAACGGTATTTTCAAGGGAAGTAACTACACAATCAGGCTGACAGCTGCTATACCACCCTAAGAAAATACCCCTTATGCCAGGCAAACTGTCAACGAAATTGTGCAAATACAATAATTTCAACTAAGTGTCACCAAAGGAAGATAGCGCTTATGTTTATGAAAAAATAGATGAAAATGACAAGGTACTTCATGTATGGTCGAGCAGAGTTCCTTTTATAAGGAAATTCGAACGCGACCTAAATTATGAAAATGTGAACAAAAGTGAATGACAAGTAGCACAATCATTAAACAAAATATATCTATATATACAAAAGATGATGTATAAACTAAATCTTACCTACAAACAAAAATATCCGTTCATATCCAATAATAACAGTATACACAAAACTATATACATGTATTGTCAAATGAAAATAATTTGACGGGTATGTCTGACACAAACACTGACATCAAGTCGGTAGAATGGAATCGCGTTATCTCATCCGTCTGTGCTGTCGTCGTCCGTAGTAATTCAGAATCCACATAGGCGCGACAAGTCACCTCAAAACGAATATATGGGCCCACATATAAACACGTTTTCCATTACACCAGCTTGTTTACAAAACCAAGAGTTGGAAATGACGTCACTAAAGAAGAAACTTTTCCATTGGAGCGCGCACGCATATTAATTAGTTAACATCACGTGGCATAGGTAGCAGATCCGCCCACCAGCTATTTTTGGAATGTAAAATCCCATACTTTTGTTGATTTCTATCCTGTGTATTAGAAAACGCACGTCACCGGCGAAGATATCTTATGTCCAATGCCACACTAGCCACCAATTGTCACCGAAGGATTCTACATTGGACAGTAAACACAAGACAGCCAGGCTGTTTAATGATGTTTAATCAATGATGATGATGATGGTTTAGATGACAAGGGATCTGTTGATATATTTCTGAAAATATATAAAATATTTTCTATCAATAATAGTTCTAAACAAGTAAAGTATTGAACTTCACTACTGAATGGTCAAGTGTCAAGTGCATTAGAATATGCATATCAGTAAATAACATAAACATGACGAAATGACAAATTCAGCACATTTCTAAACATATTCTATCAATTTACAACAACCACAATATGGGTTATTTTTCCTGGACATGAACATAGCTAATTTGCTTTATAGCTCAGTGAGCAATATATGCATGTTTGTTTAAATATTGATTTGATTCGGTTCTACGACCCTTTAAGATTATTTCACTCATATCGAGCTGATCTCTGATCAGAGGCAGGCGACAGCCAATACACCCAGAGAAAACACAATCGACTCTACCCTGTAGAACCCGGCTCCAAACATGCCAATCGAGCGGGGCTTGTCATCCACGGCGATGAGAGACCTAATGACTAAGAGACATCGCTCTTACCCACTAGGCCTCAGAGACCCATCTCTTTAGTAAACTTTCACAATTATAAAAATATATAAAACAACATACCTGAAAATATATAAAATATTTTCTATCAATAATAGTTCTAAACAAGTAAAGTATTGAACTTCACTACTGAATGGTCAAGTGTCAAGTGCATTGAACCATGCATTAGAACATGCATATAAGTAAATAACGGGACATGCAGTGTTAGTAGAGATCAGGACCACCTTTAAAAGTACACGATTCAGACATGTTTCCCAAAAGAGCCTAAACGGCTCACCTGAGATCTATCAGACGCGTGAAGAGATATGAAAAGACACGGTAAGTATATAAACATGACATCTTGATAGCTTGGGTAAGTATATACCGATGTCAATGGGTACTGACTGAAATGAAATGACTCTTACCTGGCCTGTGAGTTCTGAGGTAAGTATATACTGACATCAAGGGACACGGACTGAACTGAACCCAACCCCCTTACCTGATCTATGACACTAGTAAACACTGTAGTAAATTTACTATCGACTACGGTGTGTATTTAAGCACATTGTACTGGTGATCTCTAAGATTTTGGATCTTGACAGACCTTTACACTGACACTGGAAACACCATATTGAATGCAAAGCACACACGTTTTAGTTGCAATCAATGGACATTACTATATATTGGAAAGGGCTTCTGAAAAGGGGTTTTATGTTAGTAAACATGCAAGTGAATGTGATGCCACCTTTGAAAAGCAGATTCGGGTAATGGTATCTTCTTACACGTAACTTTAATACAAAGGCAAGTAAACAGAACGCACCCGCACTGAAAATTGCATTCACCCATTCTTAAATGAAAGAAATACACTAGAAATGAACTGTCTACTGTTTTGTTAGCCAGATCATTTCTTTTTCAATTAATGGACTGTGGGTCAGTAATCTCTGGCGTACTAACGCCAATGAAGCAACATTATTCAGTGGGGGCGCTGGTGATTAGACGACGTTCGTGTTTGTCCGTTGCAGCTATACCAACGTAATGACGTACACAGACACCATGGCAGCTACACCAACAGTTTGCTGTAAAAACTTTATAGGGTCATACCAAACACTGCAATGTACCTTGCGGTACTTAGTATGACCAAACCGGTTAGTGAGTGAAAATATACACTGCCAGTGTGCCTGAGCTACGTCAGCGTTGGACTTAATGATTATATGACTGTTTGCTAGGATATAAAATATATCTATACTATCTAAAAACATACCAAAAGCGTAGTCCTTTCCATATTTCCACACTTCTAAAGTTACTAACACACTAAATATACATATGAAATGTATAACAATAGTCAGAAATGTTCACAATACACACTTCAACACCAGAAGTCACTGATGGAGTAGTCCTGAAGCGAAGTTTCTAGCTGACGTCCGCTGGTTGAATCCTCCAATATTGATCGACGAAGCATGACTGAATAGTCCGGGCCCGGAATTGAAACACTAGAAATCGCGATGAGACACTATAAGTGCATTCCAACACAGAATATATACATTCTCATTTCTGACGTATTGCTGTCCCAGATAATCAACGATCCACATGGAAATCGTAGAATATGTATCACAATATACACATTATAACTCGACACAAGGATTAGCCGCATATCGAATCAGCAGAATGTTCCGGCGGTAAAACATCATCCAAAGTCCAGTAATGGGCGCCATTGTCATAGGAACATTTAGGCGTTTAAATTGCCCTGTTTCTGTTCAGAATGAGAAACGTCCTTATTCGCTGTCTCTTCCTTTTCATTCTTTCCTCCTCCGCGTCCTCTGCCTCTTCCAAATCGTCTAAATGGCCTTGATTGTGTTTGAGCCTGTTTCAGCTGTTGTATATCTTTGTCCATCAGAGTCAGCTTTTCTACTAGATTCTTTAGGATAGACATTTGATCTTCACTTTCCCTAAAGACTGGTTGATGTTGCACTATGGGCTTGCCTTGTTTCCTCTTTACATCTGAACTTCTTTTAGATTCTCTGGCTTTCATTTCATATTCCTCCTCCCTTACTTTTTGTCTTAATTTCTCAAAATCTTTAATGTTCTCAAAATGAATCTGTGTTGCATTTTTGAGTTCCTGGCTATATAAAGATCTCCAAAACTTTCTCCTTAATGCATCATTCTTTCCTGTTTCTATCACATGTCCTTTGTTTATAAATTTCTTGTACCATATAGCAATCACCCCTATGACAACAGGATAAAGAGCAACTGATTTTGTTAATACTGAACATGGTTTTATATAGAAGTAAAAAGGGGTGCCAGAAGGGAGTAGCCAATCAGGACAAACCTGGACAGTGCAGCATGGTTAAAACAAATAATCCACGTGTCATACTGCATTTCCGCTCTCATATCAAATTCTGAGATGAAGCTAAACATAAGTGGAGGCAATGATCAGGAAACGATACAATTTACCCACAGCTCCCATCTGAGACACCAAAGGGAAAGAAACACAAACATAAAACAACATACCCTAATGGAAACACCAATAGGGGAAAGCCAAAAGGACAGTTAAAGTTTCCCACAAAAAGGCCAATAGGCTATCCAAAACAAAAATATATAAACGACACCCAAAGCCAAACCGTAACAAAAATACACCGCGACAGAAGAACCGAATTTGAACGGTCAGCCGAAACGAATTCCACTGGGGGGTGGGGGGAGCTTAAATCGATTTTTCGTGGCCACTATCTTCGCCCATACTTCCGTCGCGATTCAGACAAATAATTTGTTCAGTCCGCATTTAGGCCTCCTAACTCATCAGTGCAACATCTACGTGAACATAAAAAATCAAACAATCACAGAGATGAAACAACGGTGCGGAATCGACAGCAAGAAACCACTGAAATGCCGGAGCAAAAGAAAACCAACAGTTAGACCCCGATCGGCCCAACTAGAGACGGAGCATCAGACACCAACCAACATTACATTGAATTAGATCTCTCTAATTCTCAGTAAGACTGAACCGTCATAGAATCTGAGGCCTGACCCACCGCCGTGCAATTAAAGAGGGAAGCAAAGTTGTCAACGAGCATGCATGCAGTCTGTCGTATAACATTTATGTTGCACCCAATCATTTTATATCGAAGAATGATTTTACGAAACTGGGTGCTGAAGTCATTGCGGTTATATATTTTTTCTGAATTAATATACTTATAAAAATAAAAAATGAGTTCCTTTCAGAGCAATGTAAACATTCATAAGAAAGAAGATGGGTCAAAACATCACACTGGCATTTTACATTATAAACATCACACATTTACTTCGTGAACATTCGTGACAAAATATCGCACTGGCACTATAAACATCACACATGTACTTCATGCGCAGACATGACAAAATATCAGTCTTGCGCAATATATACGCCAGCATGACAAAGCACTCGCCAAAAATAATGAAAAATATCACACATGTCCATGTACTGCTGCACATGCATGATAAAATATCACAATGTATAATGCACACACCAACATGATAAAACATATTCAAAAGACAAGGCAAAGATTAATATGTGGTGGAAAGTGCAGCAATAAAATATGTTGTGTTGCACATGATGTTACCTGTACAGGTGGCACATGACAGAAACGTGGACATACAAGATAATTTTAGCATACACATCTTAAGTAAAGCCTGGAATAATTTAGAACTAATAACAAATCTACAAATATACTGACATTTAGATTCTACTGGAAATAAATTGCCTTATTGCAAATATTTTTTGAAAATGGCAATAAGGCCCTTACCATAAAACATACGCAAATTTTATTTCCAGATGTTCAAATTTAGAGTTAATACCACTGAACGAGCTCTCTAGATCTGACAGTTAATGGCCAAATAACAAGATAAAGAGCCAACTGATTTTGTTTAATACTGAACATGGTTTTATATAGAAGTAAAAAGGGGTGCCAGAAGGGAGTAGCCAATCAGAGCAAACCTGGACAGTGCAGCATGGTTTAAACAAATAATCCACGTGTCATACTGCATTCCCGCTCTCATATCAAATTCTGAGAAGGAGCTTAACAGAGGTGGAGGCAATGATCAGGAACGATACCATTTACCCACAGCTCCCATCAGAGACACCAAAGAGAAAGAAACACAAACATTAAACAACAGACCCTAATGGAAACACAAATAGCGGAAAGCCAAAAGGACAGTTAAAGTTGCCCACAAAATGGCCAATAGGCTATCCAAAATAAAAATATATACACGACACACAAAGACAAACCATAACAAAAATACACCGCGACAGAAGAACCGACTTTGAATGGTCAGCGGAAATGAATTCCACTTGAGGGGGGGTGATGGGGGGGCTTAAATCGATTTTTCGTGGCCAATATCCTCGCCCTTACTTCCGTCACGATTAAGACAAATAATTTGTTCAGTCCGCATAAGGCCTCCTAACTCATCAGTGCAACATCTCCGTGAACACAAAATCAAACAACCGCAGAGATGAAACAACGGTGTGGACTCGACGGCAAGAAACGACTGAAATGCTGGAGCAAAAGAAAACCAAGAGTTAGACTCCGATGAGCCCGACCAGAGACAGAGAATTCTACCCAGAAATTCTGTCCGAACAAGTATGCAATGAAGTAGGTTCAAAAACTGAACCTTGACATACATACAATAAAAGAAAAAATAAATCAACAGAGTGTAGTTCAGTACATGCCCTGAACACATGTATATCACAGTGTACATGTGCATCATATGTTTCTCAGTGCACACTGGAATAGCAGAATAAATGTATGAACTGATATATTTTGATCTCTACATGGTAGCCTGCAACAAACAAATTAGCATGCAGAAATGTATCGAAATGAATAGATAACCTGCACATTGTGTACTGTTGGGAGAAGCACCTACTGAAAACCTGACAATCCAAGGGGCTAGTCAAATAATTCAGGGGTACCCCTGCCAAAAGACACAAAGCAATAAAACAAGCAATGTTGGATTTACGACGTGGAAAATATTATTTAAATAATATCGAGCAACCCAACAGCACTTTTTCTGGGCAAGCTCAGACCTGAGCAGTTAACCAGTACAGTGTATATTTTTCCAATATTGCACTATTCTGCATATGCGGACATATCAGAAGGTTACATACAAGCTCTACCAGCCTCCATATACACATACACAAAACACTGCTTCCAAATTTACAAACACAGCTAATGCCAAAATACATAGCTGCGCAATACAATGACTATTCAGTTACTGCACCCCAATTCGTAACAGAGCCATGAAACAGTTCTATAGAAAAGTATGCCTCGAGAACTAAGCATTACAGCTACAAATGCAAGGACACGAATAATTTTGTCTACAATGCAAATCAACTGTACCAAGTTCAGCAAGAAAGGTTCGAATAAAGCCAAGCAAGAACGTATTAAATCATTGTTTGAGAAAAGCAGTCAATATGCATTATCTACAATTCTCGGAAAGGATGCATCATTCGACAGCAAAATAAAGGTAAAGCGAATAGCCACTAAATTCACCGAATGGCCATTAAATTCACAAAGAAGCTCATTTTGTTAAACACTAAGGACAATTTTGCGTGACCGACGGAAATCACGGGGTATATCTGAAGAGATAGCATAAGCTAAGCGCTACCAGTTAGATGTATATAACGATATTTAAACAATAGGTTAAGAAATACACCTAATTTAGCCATGTCATGCAGCTATTTATAGAAGTCCCTTCAAACTAACAGAATCGCAAATATTTCACAAACCCTGTTCTATACCAAAACATACACATACGCTTTCTCCGCCTTTCATAGTGAAAAGCTATAACTCATGGCAAAATATAGCTGAAGAAAAATGCAAGGTAGGTAAATGGCTATGACATGTAAGAGAATTTATATAGAGAAATGTATAAAATGCATTTGAATAACAAAAAGAAAAATTAGCGCTCTGACGAAGAAAACCCAATGTCGGCGACTGGAAAATAAATTGTCGATTGAACTCTTCTACAAAATCGGCGACAGAAATAGACCCTAGAAAAATGTCAATTGCAGGTTTCAGAAATACGATTAAGAAGTTCTTGCTTGCCTTTATTTGAGCCTTTTCCGAAATTCGGTTTCAGAAATACGATTCAATAAGTTCTTTCTTGGCTTAATTCGAACACACACAATGCTTAGTGTCCATATGAACACTACGCGTGGCAACTACAACGCTTAGTGTTCATGCATTGCAGTCGCAACGCCCAGTGTTCGTATGGATGTGAAGCCTCGCGACTGTCGATAATATGAGCGATGCCAACGTTTGTTGTTCACCATACCATTTTAACTTTGAAATTATTAAACTTCAAGGTGCTTTTTTCTTTTTTCATTTTTATGCCGACAGCCACTTTTCAGAAAGCAGTCATATTTGGGACCGACTACTGACCCCAGGTTTTATGTCCCGGAATGGGGCTAGACATCTTTTTGACTGTCTAATATATGAACAGTATACTTCAGGATTATGAATCAATATGACACCCCAAAATACTATATCTCACGGTCCAGTGGTTTTTGTCTTATATCGTGAGTATAATTGGATTTATGAACATCATACTCTAGGATTATGAGTCAGTATTTGTCGACATTTGACTTAAAAATAAATGTAAACACTGTGACCTTTATTTCATGGTCCAGTGATTGTGCCTTATATCTTGAAGACTTTTGATATATTAACTCAATAATTTAGGATTTTGACTCAGTTTGAGACATTTGACCTGTAAATAAATGTAGGCTCATGTGACCTATATTTCATTGTCCAGTGATTTTGCCTTCTATCTTCTGTACGTTCATTCCATTCGTCAGGCTTATTGGTCAAATTGGCCTGACATCGGATCGCCAACTTGATGTAGGACGCCGTGACCTACATTTTATGGTCCAGTGATTTTATCTTGAAGACTTTTTGATATATGAACACCATACTCTGGTCTTTTGTGTCAGTATGTCAGGATTTTAGCCCTTGAAATAGATGTAGACCACCATAATCTATATTTCATGGTCACATAATTGTGTCTTAGTTCTTGAAAACTTTTTAATATTAAAAAATAATACTTCGGGATTTGAAAATTCGAACCGACATTTGGTCTAAAGTAAATGTAGGTCACTTTGACATACACGTAATCCAACTTTACGATCATTTGGGATCATTGATTCCATTGTGGAATTTTGAAAATATCTGAGGCCTAATTGGCCGAAACTAGCTAGTCTGGCCCAGAAAACATATACACTCCATTTTTTCAGTTCTGTGGTGTATCCCTTGCTTCCATAGGATAACCCTTTTATAGAACATATTTAACTTCACTACAGCTGGTGTGTGGGAATGTGTGGCGGCGGTTAAACGTCTCCCTGCCCTACATCATAGTGTAGATAATATTTTCTTGTCCTTTGGGATCATTGATTCCATTGTGGCATTTTGAAAATATCTGAGGGTCACTGATGAGGCCTTATTGGCCGAAACTAGCTAGTCTGGCCCAGAAAACATATACACTCCATATTTTTAGTTCTGTGGTGTATTCCTTGCTTCCAAAGGATAACCCTTTTATAGAACATATTTAACTTCACTACAGCTGGTGTGTGGGAATGTTTGGCGGCGGTAAATCGTCTCCCTGCCCTACATCATAGTGTAGATTATATTTTCTTGTCCTTTGGGATCATTGATTCCATTGTGGAATTTGAAAATATCTGAGGGTCACTGATGAGGCCTTATTGGCCGAAACTAGCTAGTCTGGTCCAGAAAACATATACACTTCATATTTTCAGTTCTGTGGTGTATTCCTTGCTTCCAAAGGATAACCCTTTCATAGAACATATTTATATAGAGAAAATGGGCTTTACATGGCTACACATTTATCTGGTTGTTTTTGTTCAAAGACTATGCGTACTCGTTTGAACTGTCTCGACGGTCCTAACAAGCACCAATAACCTATGTTTCAAGTGTACATAAAACAAATATCACTAAATTTCATCAGAAAAGTCGCCAATTTGCAGATACGAGTATGTAAGAAAACGTGTCACATATGTTGTTTTCCATGGTCAAGAGATTTTGTCTTATATCTTGAAGATATATGAACACTTTACGTGAGTATCATGAGTCAGTATGACCCGATATTTGACCTCAAAATAAATGTAGGCCATCATGACCTATATATCATGGTCCAGTGACCTGAAGAAAAGTCAAAAAGATTTTTGTGTCTAGCCCAATCACGGGACATCAAATCTTGGGTCAAGACAGCCGGCCTTCCAACATGCAGATGACGCCAATATGAATGTTCTCTGATGGGTGGTAGTCAATATGAAATTTGGAAAAATAAGATCTCGAATATGAACAATATCTTAGTTAAAATGTCATTGTAAGCAAGCAGGGTTGGGATCGCACATATTATGGACAGGCGCGACGCTTAGTTCCCTAGTGAACACAAAGCGATGCGACTGCAACGTTGGGCACGTTGCGATTGTAACCCTTACTGTCCAACATGAACAATTAGCCATCACGTGAAGAATAGAAGTGGATGCGATGATCAGGAATCGATACAATCAACCCACAGCTTCCATCAGAGACAAAAAAACTGGGTTTACAGGGGTTTACATAATTTTCCTTATTTCTGTTCCTAGACATTCAACTCGTTAGATGAGGCGGTTCTAAAGTGCATCAATAACCTATGTTAGCAGCGGGGTGTGTGTGTGGGGGGGGAGGGGGGGGGGGGTTGAATGCACTTTTTGTTCCAGCCATAAAAGCTCCATTCAGCCCATTAAGGCCCCCAGCCTATTTTGACTCAAATATATTCTCGTTTTTGCAAATTAAGCCTCTCAACCCTAAAACATCCATATCCTCCATTTGGCGAATTAAGCCTCCCAACTCTAAAATAATTTCACCAAAACTGGCTGCGACATACCAAGGGCACTCGTCGAGTGCTTCGTATAATCACGCGGCAACACAAAAACCCATAGCCCTGGGGACGGCCCACCATCCTCGCCGGCCCGGGGCTCTGGCGGGACCAAAGGATAAATTTTGCATTTAGAAGTATTTATGTACATAGTATACTCCGATAATGAAGGGATTCGACTACTGTGCATGATTTAAGGTAGGTATGTTTGGGACCTGTAATAATCGATGTTGTTAGACGTACTGCAAGGTTCATTTTGTCAAGATCCGCAAACGCAAGACAATCCCCACTCCCTGCAGAAAATGTGGGAAAAGGTGTTCAAAGCGAAATGGAAATCTGTCTGGCTTGTGGACGAGATTAGGAGAGCGCATTTTTCCCCCAGTCTACCAGGAGTTTGTGCTACCTTTGCGGCAGACGATTATAGTGCACACGATCGCAATTCGGTCCGACGCACACAGCAGCACGATTTTGGCCACGGTGGGAAGAATAGAGGCGGATCCGGCAGGCTCGTGGAGAAAAAGTGGAAGAACGAGAGCGAATTTTCCCCAATCTACCAGGAGTTCGTGCTACCATTGCGGCAGTGGCAGCGGTTGTCTATCGGGTGGACCGGTAGTGCAGACAAACGCACACTACCCAGGTAGATCGAAATTTCGAATAAGACAATAGGTAGTGCAAAGCATCGAATACACCATCGAGAGTTTGGACATATCGTATACTACCATAGAAAAATGGAAGTTGTAGAACGAACCTTTCGAGAGATGGGGCTCTTTTCCGAGAAATCTGCGGCAACCCATCTTCTCCTGGAAAACGCATTCGAGAGCAACCTTGTTCTCGACATCTCGGAGATGGACTATCTGGAGGGGCACTCTGGCAGGACGCGGCTGCGACCCCTCGAACGCCTCCCAACCGTCGTGGACGATGTGTACGTGTACGGATATCTTCGTAGGGAGGATTGCGTGCCCAGGGCACGGGTGTGTGCGACGGGTGGAGATTGCCCCCCCCCCAAATCTACAGATCTGTGGAAAACTGTAGATATGCTCCCATGAGAATATCTCTGCAGACGGTGCTACTCGCAGATGTTTCAGGGAGCCCCCAAAATGCTGCTATATGTGGTTCCCCTAGACGACGGGGGGGGGAGAACCGACGACGGATGTGGAATACCCAACGTACGGATACTTTCTGAGACGGAGATAGAGCGCCTTGGTGGGCCGGCAGAGCTGGAAAAGATGCGGAGCCCCATCCTCTGCAGGTTTGGGGTAGAAAAGACGACGTCTTCAAAGAGGAAGGACAGGATGGTCTCCATTGCCTCCACACCAGCCGTCTAGCGTACAACCCCTCCAAGATCTGTTCAGAAAACGGGAGCCCCACAAATGGTCACAACGTTCAAACTCCCGCGTTCCCAGCCCAACATTTCTTCCGCAATTTCGGACGAGATCTCCTCCAAGATCTTCACAACACACTTCTCCCTCGTCCAGATCCTATCTTCTCCCTCGGGACCCCAACCCAGTTCCAACGCCCATTCGCGGGTAGCCTCCCGGATCTCTTCTAGATCTCTCCACTCGATCTGTCCCCTTTCCATGTAGTTCTTCTTGTGTTCTCCAAACCCCTGGAACCTAGGGCAATATCTGAGCTCGGCTAAACTTCTATCTCCAGGCCCCGCAGCAGAGCGTTGTGCTCCAGCGCTGGCATCCAGTATGTGATTTTGTAGCGGCCGTCGTCTACCCGTTTCCCGAAGTATTCGTTGCAGTTGTATAGGATCCTAGCCAGGCCCTCTGTGGCCCACACCGCTATCCTAGGAGTCGAATCGTTCTCCCAGCCGTTTTCCGCCTCCCTCCTACACTTTCCTATGTTGGTGGCTTGCAACAGATCCCAAAGCCCCCTCTTTCTGTCTCGCGTAGAGAGCGTGAAGAGTCGGCGACCATATGTTATCTCCGGCATTTCCACGATCTGGAACTGAGAGGTCTCCACACCGATCCGATGGGTCTTCTTTTCCCTCCGAACCAAGGACACCTTGTCGGTCGGGGGAAGTAGGATGGATGAATTTGGCCCGTTTGGATGCTGGGCTGTCGGTTTCTTGCAGGCGGCCAGGATCGTCACGGAGCCAGCGTCTTCGGTGTAGCAGCAAAGAGGTGAGAATAGGATAGAATCCTCGCCGTCCTCCAGCGCACCTTGCCTGATTTCCAGGATATCCGCCCGAAAAATCGGGCAATCCCGGCATCCAAAGTCTGCCGCGGCCAATTCCACAGCCCTCTCCAAGCTGCCATCGTTGTCCACGGTCTGTGTCATGGGGCGTATCCGCATGCTGGCCACACTGCTAGTCCCGGTATGCGCATACCAGGCCATGAAGATTGTCCCATGTGGTCGGTCGGCTAGGACCAGGCATCTATCCAGGCTGTCGGCCAAGTTTGTCCACAACCTATATGGTGGCTGTACTACAAACAGATGTTCTTCCACCGGAGACACGACGCCAAACGCCTCCTCGACCACCTCTTTTGCCGTGTCCGTGGAAAGATCCCTGCCCCTGCACGAAGAGAGGGAGACATCGATCCTTGTGCATCCCCTTTCTTGTACATCCGGGTGCAAGAATTCCTCCGCAGGTGCTCGTTCGGACAGTCCACATAGTCGGCGAGATTGTCCCCATGTGCTGCCGAACCCTCCCAGGCCTCGAAGTTGGAGACGACCTTGTTGTAGTGCTTGGTTCGAACCGTGTACCCGCACACGACCGTTCCTATCCATGTGGAGACATGGTTCTCCACGGACTTGGTGTTGTTCAAAACCGTCGGAGCATCCCTATTCGCGAACGCACCGTTGGGATGTTCTTGTATCCTATATCCGAGTTTTTCCAGGTGGGCCACGGGAGAGTGCCGGTCCAGCGTCCAGGAGAAATCCTGGGTGTAGTCGATCGAATAGAGGCCGAAGCCTTTCCCCAGAAGCAGTTTCTGGAGCTTTGGAAGCCTTTCCTGCAGGCTGTCTATCTCCACCTCGGAAACATCCACCTTCGCAAAGAAAGTTTCGAAAGGGTCCTCCCCGATTCCTTCAACTTTGTCTCCCCGAGCCTGTCGGTATCCGCCTCTATTATTTCCACCGTGGCCAAAATCGTGCTGCTGTGTGCGTCGAACCTAGTTGCGATCGTCTGCATGTGCTTCTCGCCGTCCAGAGCCTCCCGAATAATCCAAGAAATAGAGGCCACGACCACCTGCATCGACCCACCTTCCCCGGTCGTACACGAGGCTCTGCCGGCCCTTGACACGCAATCCTCCCTACGAAGGTATCCGTACACGTACACATCGTCCTCGAAGGTTGGGAGGCCTTCGAGGGGTCGCAGCCGCGTCCTGCCCGAGTGCCCCTCCAGGTAGTCCACCTCCGATAATCAGATGTCGGGAACAAGGTTGCCCTCGAATGCGTTTTCCAGGAGAAGATGGGTTGCCACAGATTTTTCGAAAAAGAGCCCCATCCCTCGAAAGGTTCGTTCTACAACTTCCATTTTTGTATGGTAGTATACGATATGTCCACATTCTCGATGGTGTATTCGATGCTTTGCACTACCTATTGTCTAAATCGAAATTTCGATCTACCTGGGTAGTGTGCGTTTATCTGCACTACCGGTCCACCCGATAGACAACCGCTGCCACTGCCGCAATGGTAGCACGAACTCCTGGTAGATTAGGGAAAAAAGCGCTCTCCTCCTTCTACTTTTTCTCCACGAGCCTGTCGGTATCCGCCTCTATTCTTACCACTATGGCCAAAATCGTGCTGCTGTGTGCGTCGAACCGTGTTGCGATCGTGTGCACTATAATCTTCTGCCGCAAAGGTAGCACGAACTCCTGGTAGACTGGGAGGAAATGCGCTTGTCAATACGTGTTAACTGCAACCGCTATTGTCACCACAGGAACACTAAGCGTTGCAACTGCAACACTTGTTGACAATTCGAGAACTCGATGCTTTGCAACTGCTATTTTCCGCACATAAACAATAAGTTTTGCAACTGCAACCGTTTTTGTCTATACCCGAACACTAAGCGTTGCAACTGCTACCGCTATTTTCAACACATCAACACTAAGTGCTGCATATGCAACCTTACTGTCAAACAATTGAACATTAAGCTTCCCAACCGTTAGTTTTCCATACGTTATCAATAAGCTTTGGTGTCTTTGATGGGTGGAGTAAGTTAATTGTATCGATTCCTGATCTTTGTTTTACTTCTACTTTGCAACGCCAACCGTTATCAACAATTTAACAATAACTGGGCCATTTTGTGGTTACAACCTAGCTAAAGATCGTCTGCCTATCACCTGTCAATGGCAAAAACATAAGAAATGATTCTAAATTTCGCCACATTGTAGGGAATGACAGGATTATGATCCCTCCTATAGAACTTTTGAAGTGTGGCCACCACGTTCTTTGGATACCCCTTGAACAACAACTATTGATCATTTTCCCAAGCCCCAAGAATTCATGATAATTTGAACAATCTCTGACATACCTGATCGGCTGTGAAACATATGCGGCATATGCTGAGGCAGAAGTAGTATTGCAGCTTCGGAATGGGAAGTTTACAATGAGAAAACTGAAGTCATCCTGTTTATCATATAACCTAGTAGCTAAATAATAATAAAGGCAGTGATCAGGAATCGATACAATTAACCAACCGATCGCATCAGAGACTTAAAAAGGGAAAGAAACACGAAAATAAAGCAACTAGACCCAAATGGAAACACCAATAGTGGAAAGCCAAAAGGACAGTCACTTTCCCACAAATTGGCCAACTGGCTATCCAAAACAAAATATATAAACGATACAAACATTCAAAGACAAACCTCAAAAAAGATAAAGAGCCACAGAAGAACCGCCTTGGAACGGTCAATGAAAAGAGTTCCCCTGCGGCCGTAAACCTCGACCATACGTCCGTCGCGATTTAAATAAATAATTTGTTCAGTCCGCGTGAAGGCCTCCGTACTCATCAGTGCAGCATCTCCGAGAACAGGACCCGACATCAATAAGCTACTGAAATGCTTGAGCAAAATTAAACCAACAGTCAGACTCCAATGGGCCCGATCAGAGACAGAGCATCAGGAAACAAACAATATTACATAAAAATAAATTCTCTCTAATTCACAGTTAGTCTTCACGCTGGAACCGTCATATAATCTGAGGCCTGACCCACCAGCGTGGAATTAAAGAGGGAAGCAAAGTTGCCAACCGTGATTTGGTTAACTTCCATCCATGCAGCCTGTCTATGTTACATTTATGTTGTATCCAATCTTTTTATATCGAAGACTGATTTTACGGAATTGGGTGTTGAAGTCATTGCAAATATATATTTTCTGAATTTATATATTCAGTTACCATAAATCACAGAAGTGGAGGCAATGATCAGGAACAGATACAATTAACCCACAGCTCCCATCAGAGACATAAAAGGAAAAGAAACACAAACATGAAACAAACAGACGCTAATGGAAACGTCAATAGCAGAAAGCCAAAAGGACAGTTACTATCCCCCCAAAAATGGCCAATTTGGTTATCTCAAACAAAATAATAAAAACGATACACACACTCAAAGATACGCCATAACAAAAATAAACCACCACAGAAGAACCGCCTTTGAACAGTCAGTGAAACGCATCCCACTGTGGGATGGGGTGGGGCATAAATCGATTTTACGCGACCGCAATCCTCGCCCTTACTTCCGTCGCGATTTAGACAAGTATTTGTTCAGTCCACAGGAAGGCCCCTTACTCATCTGTGCAACATCACCGACATCACAAAAATCAAACAACCCTTGAGATGAAACAATGTTGAGGACTCCACAGCAAGAAACCAAACCACTGAAATGCTGGAACAAAAGAAAACCATAAGATACACTCCGATGGACCCAACCAGAGACACGGCATCAGGCACCCACCAATATTACATACAATTAGATTCCCTCTTTTCTCAGTACGTCTTTACGCTGGGACCGTCATCGAATCTGAGGCCTGACCCACCGGCGTATTATTAAATAAACGAGGAAGGCAAAATTGTCAACCGTGACGCGGCTAACTACCATGCATGCAGTCTGTCGTATAACTTTTATGTTGTACCCAATTTTATATATCGAAGAATGCTGTTACGAAATTGGGTCAAGAAGTCATTGCAATTATGTATTTTTCTGAATTCATATACAAAGTCACCATAAAATTCGAGTTCCGATAGACCTTTTTGCAGGAGCGATATAATTCCAACATTGATTTTTGCAATTAAATCAGGATGACGTCTATAAAATTTTGAAAAGGCTTTGCGTAGTTTATGATACCGATAACCCTGGTTAAGCAATTCATCAGTTAACAATTTATTACGAGTGTTGAAGTCAGTTACATAAATAGACACTCTGGCTTATCCAATCGACTTTGAAGTATAAACACCATTGGATGCCGCCAGAGGAACATCACCATCCAAAAAAGGGAAATTTAAAATCCCAAAATCAAAATCATGGCGTTTATCATAAATTTGGAAGGCAATAAACCCGTCTACAATAGATAGGTGTAATTCCAAAAACGGGGCATCGGTATCAGAAAAAAATTTGCCCTATTTAGCTGAAGTTCTGAAGGAGGGTGGGGTACATTTGAGTGATCGAACGATCGAAATAGGTATTGTCAGTCATCCAATTGTACGGATGAGTTCGGATTGGTTTTCAGCGGAAAGGGACATGAAAAACAGAAGTGAGGGCAATGATCAGGAATCAATACAATTAACCAACAGCTTCCATCAGAGATACCAAAGGGAAAGAAGCACAAACATGAGACAACTAGATCCTAATGGAAACATCAATAGCAGAAAGCCAAAGGACAGTTATTTTCCCACAAAATGTTCAATTGACTAAAACGAATTCCACTTGGGCCTTAAATCGATTTTACGCAGCTGCAATCCTCGTCCTTATTTCCACCGCGATTTTGACAAATAATTTGTGGACTCGACGGCAAGAAACCACTGAAATGCTGAAGCAAAATGAGACCGACCAGAGATAGAGCACTAGGCACCAACCAACATTACATAAAATAAGATACTCTCTAATTCTCAGTAAGCCTTTACGCTGGAACCGTCATAGAAGCTGAGGCCTGACCCAACAGCGTGCAATTAAAGAGGGAAGCAAAGTGGTCATCCGCGATTAGGTTAACACTATCATGCATGCAGTCCGTCTTATAATATTAATGTTGTACCCTATCTTTTTATATCGAAGAATGAAATATAGATGATGGTGACATACATTGTAAGGTCAAATGTCGGGCTGTACTTTCTCATAATCTTAAAGTTTGATGTAAACACATCAAAAATAGAAGAGAATGCAATGATCATATATCGATTATTAACCGCAGCTCCCATCAAAGACAACAAAGGGAAAGAAACATAAACATGGAACAACTAGAACATAACGGAAACATTAACCCATTTAGCACCAGAAACCCCAAACCGTGTACCCTGGCAAACAGTGCAGGCCCAGATCAGACGCCGCAGGACGCGGCGTCTGATCAGGGCCTCCACCGTTTGCTAAAAGTTCAGTCATTTTCCAAATATAGTTTGATGAAAACAAAACCTGATATCCCTAAATTTTGAAATGGACTCCAGCTATATATAAGGCGGAAGATTCCATTTGGCGCAAAAAGGGTTAATAGCGGAAAGCCAAAAGGACAGTTACTCGTACTTTCCCACAAAATGGCAACTCGGCTACCCAAAACAAAATAATATAAGCGATACACACACTGTAAGACAAGCCATAAAAAACGAAACCGCGACAGAAGAACCGCATTGGAACGGTCAGTTAGCTAATTTCGCTAGGGTTGGATTGTGAAATCGATTTTACGTGGACACAATCCTCGTCCTTACTTCAGTCGCGAACCGCCTTGGAACGTGCAGTGAAACGAATTCCACTGGAGGGGAGGGAGTTAAAACAATGTTACGTGGACACAATCCTCGTCCTTACTTACGTCGCGATTTAGACAAATAATTTGTTCAGTTCGCGTGAAGACCTCCTAACTCATCAGGGCAACATCTCCGTGAACGCGAAAATCATACAACCACAGATATGAAACAACGGTGAAGCCTCGACAACAAGAAACCACTGAAATACTGAGCAAAAGAAGACCAACAGTTAGACTCCAATGGGAACGACCAGAGACAGAGCATCAGACACCAATCAACATTACATAAAATAGGATTTTCTCTAATTCCCAGTATGCATTTTCATTGGAACCGTCATAGATTCTGAGGCCTGACCCAGCGGCTTTAATTAAAGAGGGAAGCAAAGTTGTCAACCGTGATTGGGTTAACTACTATGAATGAAGTCTGTCGTAAACATATATGTTGTACCCAATCTTTTTATATCGAAGAAAAATTTTACGAAATTTGGTGCCGAAGTAATACCTTTACTTTAAGGTCAAATATCGAGACATAATGGCTAATAATAATAAGAAAGTTTGTAGTTCATATATTACATAGTAATAAAGAAATAAGGCTAAATCACTCGACCTTGAAATGTAGATCATGGTGACCTACATTTATTTTTGAGGTCAAATATCGGGTCACACTGACACATACTTCCAAGGTATGGTGTTCACATATCAAAAAGTCTTCAGGATATGAACAATCCCAGGAACATGACATATAGGCCATTGTGACCTACAATTATTTTGAGTTCAAATTTCGTATCATACTGGCTCATTATACTAAGATATGGTGTTCATAGATCAAAAAGACTTTAGGATATCAGGCAAAAGCATTGGGCCATGAAATATAGGTCACGGTGACTTACATTTATTTTGAGGTCAAAAGTCATGTCATAATGACTCATGATACCAAGATATGTTGTTCATAGGTCAAAAAGTCTTCCCTCTTGCATGTATAAGGTTCTGCAAAGTCACTGTTACACATCAAAAGGAACGTTAAGTACACCCATGCATCGCCAAAGCGTTTTTCTTCCGTCTTTGAGTAAAAATATGTAATTTACTGGCAACAGAAATTCATACACTAGTCTTAAAGTGAATTGATACATTTACACCCAAAGCAATGTTTCTCTGTATTCAAACACTCATCACGTTAACAAGTCAGTGTAATGTATACCCCTCTAAACCCAATTTCATAGACGAAATGCTCTGTCTATAGTTTGGCCCATCGGAGTCTAACTCTTGGTTATCTTTTGCTCCAGCATGTCAGTGGTTTCTTGCTGTCGAGTCCTCACCATTGTTTCATCTCTGTGGTTGTCTGATTTTTGTGTTCTCGGAGAAGTTGCACTGATGTGTTAGAAGGCCTGTATGCGGACTGAAGAAAGTATTTGTCTAAATGGCGACGGAAGTAAGGGCGACGACTGCAGCCGCGTAAAATCGATTCCACACCCAGTGCAATGGAATTCGTTTCATTGGCCTTTCCAAAGCAGATCATCTGTCGCGGTTTATTTCTGTTATGGTCTTTGAGTATATGTTTAGCTTGTATTTTTTCTTTTGATGGCTAACTGGCCATTTTGTTGGACAGTAACTATCCTTTTTGGTTTCCGCTGTTGATGTTTTCATCAGGGTCTAGCCGTTTCATGTTTGTGTTTCTTTGCCTTTGGTGTCTCTGGTGGGAGCTGTTGGTTAATTGTACCGATTCCTGATCATTGCCTTAACTTCTATTTTACGGGGGTGTTACTTTGTTTTCTTTATTTCTGCTCTAAGACATAGGTTGTAATTAAGCGTTTCTTAAGAGGACCCTTAACCTATGTTTGAAGTTAAAATAAGAAATATCACAAATTATCCCCTGAAAATGAGGTATGAAAACTCGCAACGTGCTTCCCGGATGTTTTATCGTAATGTAAACATTTATGTATACTGATATTTTCCAATGGTTATATCAAAAGATGAACATATAATTTTAAATACAAAATAAAGTACTAAAATGATATTGAAAGTGTCAGTTTTGTTTTCATCTGTAAACTATTAAACGTTTTCACAGCCACGTCCGCAAAAGAAAATTTATAACTGTTTTACAGCCAAAGTTTGGCAATCTTTTAAACAATGTTTATCGAGAGATTTTCAAAAGAAGCTTGAAGACTCCTGAAAGGAAAATGTATAACTGTTTGAAGACCGAAGTTTGGCAATCGATTGGAAACATTTTCATGATCGAGTTCAAAAAGAAACTTGAAGGCTGCCCTTTCAAAACTTTAAATGATTACTTAAATTCAGAAAAAGTCAATGGCGAATAATTATTTCATCAAGTGTTTGCTTCAAACGGTATTTTACTTCTAACTGTGAATGCAGGCAAAGGTTTCCTTTATCATTATTAAATGACTCTGATTCAACAGAAGTATAATGTCACTGTGCTAGAGGTCTTCGCCAATTTCATATAAACAGATACCATTTTGAAATTTGTCGATCCAGACTGATATAAAAAGTAGTATAAAACCGCTGGCTTGATAACATTTTCCGTACAGTAAATGTTATTTTGTTACGATACCTAGCCATGATGAGATATATTTTTGTACAGTTTCTTTTGTTCGAAGGCGTTTTAGTAAGAGGTAAGATATTTTTACTGTGACATTTTACGCATTAAGATATCACGCCCACGCGTTATACTGTTTTACTTTGCTATATATAAATGGAATTGGTTGATGAGATTTGTGATAGTTTAATTATTTCTACTATAAAGTAAATTGTTGATACTTATTGGAATGCCTCATCGAGGCGGTCTTTACACTTACCAATATTTTAGGTTGTGCACAAGATGAAAGAAACAATCCATACTTTGTGTAAACGACACCTTTTTAATTAAAGTAAAGTTTTAAAGGGTGCTTATAACACGAACCCGTTTACAAGTTGTTCGGTATATAAAGATGATAACTGTTAGCTTACATTTCTACAGCACCATATTGCAATATACAGGCGGACAGAGGTTCACTTAAAGTCTGCAAGGCCTATCGGTCTCTGGAAATGCTGGCGCTATAAAACATTCTAATGCATTTGCTTATGTTACGCGTCGATTGATTGGATAATGTCAAACACACATTATCTGGGTTAAACCGGACGAAGTTCTACGTCATCACGTAAAAGCGTGCTTCTTGGGTTGGCATTTTTGTTTTATGATGCTTACAGTGTTTGCCACTTTGTGCAAAATTGTGGTGTTGAAAAATGCCATTAAGGAAGAAACACATCGGTTTTGCGGTCGAAAATCCTGTTTTGACTCGTAGCCATAAATCGAAATTCTGACAGTAAACCGTCGATTTACCTCCCAAAATTACAATTATCTCTATAACAATTTGATCTATCGAAATCTGAATCAGGTTTTTGTTATGGATTGCCTCTGGATATGTTAATCGCTTATGTATAAAATAAACATATTGTTCCGGATAGCCGATTGGCCATTTTGTGGGAAAGTGAATGCCAATTTTGCTTTCCGCTCTATATTTTTCCATTAGGGTCTAGTTCTTGCATGTTTGTGTTTCTTTCCCTTTGGTGTCTCTGTTGGGAGCTGTGGGTTAACTGTATCGATTTCTGATCAATGCCGCCACAAAAACAAAAAACACATAAAAAGTACAGGACCGGCGCAATTTTGTGAACTCGTGTATACCAAAAAAAATGCGTAGCGACATCACACAGCAACGCCAAAGATTTTGACGCTATATTAACTGGTGAAGATTTTGAAACCGGTCCGAACAATTAATTAATTAATATATATATATATATATATATATATATATATATATATATATGGAATTCAAAGTTCAAAGTAAAGCACGATACAGGCAATGAAATAGACAAATGAATAAGCGCACAAAAATCGGTCGTACCGGAACTGGGACTCGAACCACGGATCTCCTGCATTCCGGACAGACCTGCTAACCATTACACCACCACGGCCTATCGACCTTGTACGCCAATTTTAACATTTATAAACCTTTAACGTCATTAGCGCTATTTAGAGACCTTTCATTTACCGCCATAGGCGACCCTATCATTTTCGGTTCTTTTTTAACCTACGGACGGTGGCCATTTTATTCTATTTATTTATTTATTTATTAGATTTACAAATATTTTACTGTATCGGAGTAATTATATGAAATTCAAAGTAAAGCACGATAAAGGCAATGAAATAGACAAATGAAATAGCGCACAAAAATCGGTCATACAGGCAATGAAATAGACAAATGAATTAGCGCACAAATATATATATAAACTGGACGCTTCATCAAATTGTCAGCTTTAGTTCTGTTGCTTATTTGTAGGTTTAGTGGGTAGAGTATGTTTCCATTAATGAATACACTTGTTATCGTTAAGCACTCGTTGGTTGATTGCTACTTACACAAGCAACCCGCAGGGAGAGACTTGAACTTTTGGCAGCCGGTCCAATAATTCTGCATGAAACGCAACGCTGCATGGCGTGAATTTGGTGATCGCTAGGGTGGTAAGAATTGGAAACGTTTGAGCAAACTCACGCCACTGCCTCACCTCACTTAATCGCAGCACATAAGACCCAGCTGTGACTTTGATCTTTTCCCCAAACTAAAGGAAGATGTGAGGGATATGCTTTATAACGACTTAGAGGAGCTTGAATCCGCCGCGACTGAGAGGGTGAGGGTACTTGAGAACGGTTACCTAGGACCTGCCAAAGAGGTTGAAGTTTGCCATTGACCACAATGGATATTACTTTGAAGGAATATAGAAAGGTTATTGTTATTTAATAGGATATAGTATATACTGAATGACCCGAGTATTTAGATATAGTTCATGTATGATCAGAAGAAGATCCTTTCAAGCCTTAACTGTACTCAAACAGCCAGCAAGGATTCGCTGCTTTCCAAACACTGTTTTAGCATTTTACGATACATCTGTTTGTAAACTTAAAACCCTCGATTTTCAGGTTGTCCCGAATACTGCTGTTCATATGGTCCAACAGACTGCTACGACATCAAGAATCATGTTAACAACAAAACATCACAGGTGTATCAGGTGTATCCAAATGGCATGCGCACCGGATATGACGTATATTGTGACATGGATACAGACGAAGGAGGATGGCTGGTAATTGCCAAATACTTTTGAAATCCTGGGGCTCCATAAAGAAAAAAAATGACTTCTCTATATACCACTAAGTATGTCATACACAGTAAAATTCCTATATTAAGTCTACCTACCAGGGACTGTTCAAAAGGTGATCTTTTGCTCCAGCATTTCAGTGGTTTCTTGCTGTCGAGTTCTCACCGTTGTCTCACCTCTGTGGTTCTTTGATTTTTGTGTTCACGAAGATGTTACACTGATGAATTAGGAGGCCTTCAAGCGGACTGAACAAATTATTTGTCTAAATCGCGACGGAAGTAAGGGCGAGGATTATGGCCACGTAAAATCGACTTAAGCCCCCCAGTGGAAATCTTCCACTGACCGTTCCAAGGCGGCTCTTCTGTGGCGATTTATTTATGTTGGTGTTTGTTACTTACTGTGTGTATCACTTGTGTCTTTTAATTTTGGATGGCCATATGGCCATTTTGTGGGAAAGTAACTGTCCTTATGGCCTTCCTTTGTTTAGGTTTCCATTATGATCTGGTCGCTTAATGTTTGTATTTCTTTCCCTTTGGTGTCTTTTATGGGTGGAGTAAGTTAATTGTATCAATTCCTGATCTTTGTTTTACTTCTCCTTTTTATGACCACTTTCTGCCGCGGTTTATTTTTATTATGGTTTGTCTTTCGGTATTTTGTGTCGCTTATCTTATTTTATTTTGGATAGCCTATTGGCCATTTTGTGGGAAAGTAACTGTCCTTTTGGCTTCCCGCTAGGTTTGTTGTTTCATGTTTGTGCTTCTTTCCCCTTGGTGTCTCTGATGGGAGCTGTGGGTTGATTGTATCGATTCCTAATCATCAATTATTTAATTGAATGATTTAATTGAATGGACATTTCACAGAGAAGAGTCCCTCTATCTTGCATGCAATGTTAAAAATGTTTTTATCACCTCTGAAGAGATAAAAATGATACGTTATGGCCATGTCAGAAAGTGTGTGGAGCTCTCACCCTTCGAATTGACAATATTTACATAAGATTTGGTACAAGGTGTTGGTATTCCGATGGGTACAAATTGGGCACCTTTGTGGCTGACCAGTTCTTGTTTTGTTATGAAAGAGAATTCGCGATATCCCTTTCTGTTGAAAACTTATCAGAAGTCATTGAAGCCTTAAGCTCGACTTCTAGATATTTGGATGATTTATTAAATATTGACAATACCTATTTCGATGGTTTGATAGGTCAAATTTACCGCGGAGAACTTAGTTAAATAAAGCGAATTCTTCTTATAACGAGGCCCCGTTGTAGATATTGTAGATGGGTATGTTTCTTCCAAACTTTATGATACACGCGATAATTTTGATTTTGAGATTGTAAATTGTCCTTTCTTAAATGCTGATGTTCCCCTTGCGGCATCCTATGGCGTTTATATTTCGAAATTATTTCGATTTGGCAGAGTGTCTAGTCTTGTAACTGTCTTCAACACCGGTAATAAATTGTTTACTGCTAAACTTCTTAATCAGGCCCAGAAAACATGCACACTCCATATTTTTCAGTTCTGTGGTGTATTCCTTGCTTCCAAAGGATACCCTTTTATAGAACATATTTAACTTCACTACAGCTTGTGTCTGGGAATGTGTGGCGGCGGTAAAACGTCTCCCTGCCCTACATCATAGAGTAGATTATATTTTCTTGTCCTTTGGGATCATTGACGTCATTCCGATTTGGTATCAAAATTCAATGTTGGACGTAAATTTCTTCTGCAACAAGGTCTATCGGGACCCGAATTTTATGATGATTTTGTATATTAATACAGAAAATAATAAATAATCGCAATGACTTCAGCACCCAACTTCGTAAAATCATTCTTCGATATAAAAAGATTCGGTTCAATATAAATGTTATTCGACAGACTGCATGCATGGTAGTTAACCCAATTACGGTTGACAACTTTACTTCCCTCTTTAATTGCACACCGGTGGGTTAGGCCTCAGATTCTATGACATATCCAGCGTAAAGGCTTACTAGGAATTATAAAGTATCTAATTCTATGTAATGTTGGTTGGTGCCTGATGTTCTGTCTCTGGTTGGGCCCATCGAAGTCTAAATGGTGATTTTCTTTTGCTTCAGCATTTCGGTGGTATTTTCTTGCTGTCGATTCCTCACCGTTGTTTTATCTGTGTGTTTGTTTTAGTCTTGTTTTCACGGAGAGGTTGTACCGATGAGTTAGTTGGCCTTCATGCGGACTGAACAAACTATTTGTCTTAATAGCGACGGACGTAAGGGCGAGGATTGTGGCCAAGTAAAACCGATTTAAGCCCCCCAGTGGAACTCGTTTCACTGACCGTTCCGAAGCAGTTCTTCTGTCGCGGTTTAGTTTTATTCTCCTTTGTCTTTGAGTTTTTGTATCTCTTATATTATTTTGTTTTTGATGGCCAATTGGACATTTTGTGGGAAAGTATCTGTCCTTTTGGCTTTCCGCTATTGATGTTTCCATGAGGGTCTGTTTGCTTCATGTTTGTGTTTCTTTCCCTTTGGTGTCCCTGATGGGAGCTGTGGGTTAATGGTATCGATTCGATTGGAACTTGGTATGAACACCAATAATCCGTTTACAATTATGTTCTTGAAAGAGTTATCTTTTGGAAGCAAAACCAGAACTGAAAAATATGGATTGTACATGTTTTCTTGGCCATACTAGCTAGTTTCGGCCAATAAGTCCTCATCAGTAACCCTCAGATATTTTCACAATTCAGCAATGGAATCAATGATCCCAAAGGACAAGAAAATATAAACTACACTTTAATGTAGACCAGGGAGACGTTTTACTTCTGCCATACATTCCCAGACAGCAGCTGTAGTGACGTCGGATTCGTTCTTTGGTACGTCTGAAAATTTCTCCATAATTATTGAAGGTATTAAGAGGAATGGGAAAACCTTCCAGATTTTCCGCCTTCTTTCAAACGGAGACAATTTTCGAAACTTCCTGTTAACTTTTCTATAAGTCCTATCCCACTGAAAAGGGGGTCTATTCTAACAGGAAAGAATTTGCTCCATAGATGCAAATTCTTTCCTTTCAGAGTTAACCACTTGGTGTAAAGCCTTTCTACGATGGTGGAAATAACACCAAAAATAAGAGTCAACTGCGATCAATCAGTTTAATCATTAAAAAGATAGACCTTTGCGTTCCTCTCGATGAAGCGCGACGTCTTCTTAATACCGACTTCATTCACCAAGCACCCGACGTCTCTTGCGTTACTACGCCAACGCCGATGCCGACGTAACGCTATAACGCAAGTAACGTCGAGTTATCGCAAATTTACCGATAGGAACGTTACAAAATTGAAACTGTTTCTTAATTCTTAAACTCTACTTTTGTCCATTTTCCCCTCCTCAAAATACTTTTAATTTTGATTTAACTTTGGAACAACTGTTGAGAAAGAGTTATCTTAAAAACTATTAAAACATTGAAACGCGCACCTGCTTCATCTGTTCAGAAATCATTATAATACTTATCAGGCTATTTATATACTTAGGATTTAATCGAGTTTGTTCATCGTCGAGCTTGTCTGATACACCATGCACATTCTGAGACGCTATAGTCAGCAATTCTGCTTCTTGGAGGACCCATGTTCGCAGAGATATAACAGACTCTTCTCTGTTGTTCTCGAACATCCAGCGTTGAATACATGCAAGCATTGTTTTCGGTATCTTGCGCTGTAACTGTTTGTGAAGCGATCCGTCTCCCAGCTCGTGGTGGTGTCCGGCCTCCTGCTTCAAGCAGATCAGCGAATTCCTCGATATCCTTCGCGTTGCCCGGTCTGATCTGGCGAAACTGTTCCAACTCCTCTAGATACAAAGCGATCTGCCGTCGTCTGCCACCGAACTTCCGCTCTAAGCGCTTCTTGGCAGCCTCGTAAGCCGTAGCAGAATGGCCTAAACTGTCTATCACTTTCGGCCCTTAAAAATACTGTCACAGTTGCAAAAGCTTGTACTCTCCCGTCGCCGGTGCGTTGTCAATACAGGTGAGGAAGGCAGCTTTCCAACTCTGATAGTGACGTTTTTCTCCCGTGAATTGTACACGCTTCAACTGTCTCCATAAGTCTTGCCCGATCGATGGAGTGGTGTTGTTAACAGTCGGTGCAAACGGTACCGCCTCAGCGTTCATTTTCATATCCGTTACTGCTGGATATAAGCCGTGGTTTGCTATGGGAATGTTCGTTTAAGGCATTGTAGATTCAGAATGTAACGAGTTCACAGTTGGGGCAAACGTTTGGATTTGAAATGTTTTATTCAAAATGTCATTCTGCTGTATTTTGGTGGTATTGCATGCAATATCATTTGTTCTCGATGATAGGGAGCTATCAAACCCTACTTTTTTCGATGTCTCGTGCAGCGGTGCCCCAATGTGCCTGTCAATACTGCTCGCCTGTAGCTGTTTCCCTGAGTGCCTGCCCACCTACTCTCCGTTGACGCCTGTAACGGTTTTCTTGAGTGCCTGTCCACACTACTCGTATTGTGCCGTTCTTCATTAACATTTGTGTGTTTCGAAATGCTCAGTCTGTGAAGCATATCTATCGTTAAAACGCCTGACTGTTCAAATGCCTTTCTTTCTGTGCATCCAGGAACCGTGTCACAGCTTCTTGCGTTGAAGTATATTCTTCCTCAACTCTCTCCATTTCCAGAACAACTCTCCTGCTATTATCTGTTTCCTTACATGTCAAGTACAAGTCCGATAGAGATGTCATAGCGTCAATCACGCCCTCCATTGCGCTATCCAGTCTCTCAACGGCATCTCCAATCTCCTCTTCGCTAGGCGACTTCCGTTTTTAGATCAAAAATATTAACTTATTTTTCGAGCGCGTAAAGAACGATTTTGTCCGAGTTTTGTCTCTCTTCAACCTTGTGTCTGCGTCTTGATTGCCGTGCGAAATCCCGGCAGCATTGTCATCTTCGCCCGTATTTGCAGCTTTGGCCCTATTCCCCGACGCCATATTGTGCAAAGATCTATGACTTTTCTTCAGTTTTCTCCGAGTTTCTGCTTTTAACCTCGCTCTGCTACCACTTTTTTGTGTAAAGCCTTTCCCGATAGTGGAAATAACACCAAAAATAAGAGTCAACTGCGATCTATCAGTTTAATTATTAAAATATAGTCCTTTGCGTTCCTCTCGATGAAGCGCGACGTCTTCTTAATACCGACTCTATTCACCAAGCAACCGACGTCTCGTGCGTGACTACGCCAACGCGGAAGCCGACGTGACGCTGTAACGCAAGTAACGTCGAGTTATCGCCAATTTACCGATAGGAACGTTACAAAATTGAAACTATTCTTAAACTCTACTTTTGTCCACCACTATTGACATGGAAGCCAAAAATACTTTTGCAGGAATTGCCTCCCCTGAAGGTGTTCCCATTCCCCTTAATATATAAGGGATAATTTAGGAAGACTGTTCTCATCTTGAAAATGCCTGTATGACATCCCTATGTGTTCGCGAAGTTGATCAATTATGGCATATGGAGTAAAAAAAATACCGCGAAAAAAAATTGTTAAGTATTCAAAATATAACTTAATATTTTTTCTTGGCCTTCGTCTGGCTATGGGAGCCTTCCGTACTTCTCCCGTATTAAGCCTTTATGTAGAAGCAGGTGAACCATCTTTAACTTCGCGTAGAGAGAAACTTTCTCTTTAGTATGCTATTAGACTTGCTGCAAATCCATCTAACCCGGCATCCAAAATTTCATTTCCACCTCAATTTGTAGATAAGTATGAAACAAAACCCACAGCAATCAAACCTTTTGGGTTACGTATTTTACCACTGCTAGAAAATTCAGGTATCGACCTTAAAAATATTCAAAAACATGAAACGGCCGAAGTTCATTTTTGGTGTATTAAAAAACCTTCTATTCTGTTCGACTTACATGATGGCAAAAAATCCGAATCAAATGCAATACTTCTCAAACAAAACTTTCAGGTACTGCAGTCACGTTACAATGATTACCAGCAAGTCTATACTGATGGTTCCAAAGAAGGAGATAAAGTTGGTTGTGCGTATGTTTCTAAAGATACGCACAAAACCATGCGCCTTCCAGATGGTTCATCTATTTTTACAGCTGAAGCCAAAGCAATAGACCTAGCTTTAGATTTTATCAGTTCTTCAACAATTCAAAAAGCAATTATATTTTCTGATTCACTTTCTGTGCTTAAGGCTTTAGACCATTCATCATCTAAAATCCTCAAATTCAAAAATTGATCGAAAAACATCATGAAATTTCTAAAGCACACCAAATCTTGTTTTGTTGGCTTCCGAGCCATATTGGCATTGTCGGCAATGAATATGCTGACAAGAAAGCAAAGGAATCGCTCAATCTTGATCCATCTGTTTTTAAAATTCCTTTTAATAATTTTAAACCATTTATCAACAGATACATCTTGTCGGAATGGCAAGGCGAATGGGACCGTGCAATAAATAACAAACTCCATGCCATTCAACCTGTCGTTAGTACAAAATGCTCTCCTGCACAGTTTTCCAGAATAGAGGACGTAGTAGTAACACGACTGCGCATCGGCCATACTAGAGTTACTCATTCTTATATTTTTAATGGTGATGATCAGCCTTCTTGTGTAGGTTGTGATCAGCCATTCACTGTGAAACATATCTTAATTGACTGTGTTGACTTTTCACCCTCACGTATTTTATATTTCAAAGCTGACACTTTGCAAAAACTGTTTCGAGATGTACCTGTTGATAACATTATTTTATTCTTAAAAGAAATTGGTCTTTTTCATAAGATTTAACTGTTTCAGATTTTTATACATTATCATTCTGACTTGTTACTTTTAATATCGTCATAATTATTCATGCCGTTTAACCATTAACCGACTGACGCTTATGACCCACCAAGAGGGTTGACGCGTCGTTAAACACGAAATCATCATCATCATCATCATATTTTTTCTTGTCGGACACTTAGGTATGGCCCAAGCATCCCTGTCTGCCATCCCTAAATGTCCGACAACATGAAATTAATTATTTTTTATCAATAATTACCAGTTAATATTATATAACCCATTTAGTACCGGAAACCCCAAAATGCGGCGTCTGATCAGGGCCTACACCGTTTGCAAAAAGTTCAGCTATTTTCCAAATACATTTTGCTGATAACACAACCAGTCACCTCTATATTTCGAGACTCCTGTCATTTATAAGGAGGAAGGTTCCATGTGGTGTAAAAAGGGTTAAAGGACCCTATGTTACAAAGGTTGACCTTCGGGCATAAGCATGATAATAAAGTATGTAAAAACGTCATCCCTAAATGTCCACCAGCATGACAACTACCTTACGAAATATTTTAATCGCTTTGAAATGGTAACGATCATATAAAAAGACAAAATAACGTTAAAAATAAGTATAACATGTGGTGACATGTTATATAACTTGTAGTGACATGTTATACGGAGGCGTTGCTAAACATAAGTAAACATAAGTATTGGTTTCCTATCTCCAAAACAAGCATTTTTCATATGCAAAGCAGTGATTTTTTCGCATTTTTACTTCAAAATTGATTTTTGGGTTATATCGAGTACCTACAATTTATGTTCATGAGCACTAAAGAATCTAACGTATTACGGTGTTAAACTGTTCTAATCTAAAGTTGTATTAACCAGGCTTTTCATTTCACAGACTTTTAAATGTAATGCCATTTACAGCTCAGACAAAGTCAGGTTCTGGAAATTCCGGTTTTCGCCCACCTCTGATTAACGATCGGCTCGATATGAGTGAAAGACTCTTGAAAGGGCCGTAAAACCTATACAGAAAATCACATAGAACTAAAGATATGAGGCAAATCTACTGAACCATGAAATAAAGGTCACAATGAGCAAGATATGAATTATGATCAATCATCTGGCCACAGGGAGCTAAGATCCCAGGTATGTGACATCTCCAAAAAATAATGAACCAAAGTTGGGCACTGGTTAATGGATTAGAGGATCTGAGATAGACTGTCTAGGCAACGGGGTGCGAATCCAACCCTACAATTAATAAATCCTGAGGTTTGTTTAGCAGACAGGGCTTGTTTGTTTGTTTGGTGTGAGGTTTAACGTCCCCGTCAACACTATTTAGGTCATTTTGGAGACGTTGCTTCCAATTTTCAGGGACTTTTATCCGACACTGAGATGAAATGACATCTCAATCCCTGCAGCCCAATGAAACCATTAGGGTTAATCAGCATGGACGGGCCGGCTCGCAGCAATTTTTGTCTGGGAAGGCTTAGACGTTCTAAGCGGATTACCAGTACTCATGCGCGGTCGGTATCAGCTCTGCGACAAAGCATCGTGCAGCCCAGTCTTTTTCTCCAAGCCCCGACGGGCGGGGCGGCGATAGGGCTTGGGGTGCCATTTCAACCGAATGTCGATAGAAGTTCCATAAAATTGAAATTAAAGCCTCATATTAAAAAGGTGTCCTAGATTTTAATCCTTTGCCTTACCGCCAGCATTATTCTTTTTTTTCTTTCTATTATTATTATTATTTTTTTTTTTTTTTTTTGCTATCTCAGAAACGCCCTGTTCTAACTATAAATGATATTTGATAAGTGACTGTCATAAGTGGCTGTCCAGATACAATCATTTGAAAATAATAATAATTATTATTATTATTATTGTTATTATTATTATTATTATTATTATTATTATTGTTATTATTTTCATTGGCAACATTCTTTCGTGGAGATTGATCATTCATGAAATCTTTTCTACGGTCATTCTCTCCCTTCTGCTGATTCAAGAAGGGCGGTTGTCAGTAATGTGCATAACAAGAGCTCTGCAATAGCTCTCCTCTCGCCTTGTCCTTCATACAACAGACCGCGCATGAGAACTGGTAAGCCGATTAGAAGGTCTAGGACTGCCTGGGCAAAGTGGTGCGAGTCGGACCGTCCATTTCATGTAAACTCTATTGGTTTCATTGGTCAACAGTGATTGAGATGGCATTTCATCTAAATGTCGGGTAAAAGCCCCACACAATTGGTAGCAACGTCATCAAAATGACCCGTATAGTGTTGAAAGAGACGTTAAACCAGAAACCAAACAAAACTCATGTACATTTAGCTAAAAACTATCTTGAACGAGTACTTAGAATGTTCCCTTCAACCCTTGGATAAACAGTGAAAAACCTGATTCTATCTTTACTACTGCATTCTGATCTGGGGCAACACAGTTTGCCAACTACAAAGTTTGCTAAACGCATCACAAGATTCTAGCCCAGATTCTACAGATAGACTTTGACCATAGGGATAAGAAAAGCCCGGCTAATTGTACTGTATTTACCATACCATTGATTTTAGTAACATGAAGCTGCTGCTCTTTTTATATTTTTGGTCTATGGAAAACCTGTCAGCGTATTTATGTATTTTTATAGCAAATATAAACTTAAAACCTTTTTTGACGGCTTTGTGGCCTACTTGACAAGAGCGCTGACTCTTAATCATTAGGTCTCTCACCGCTGTGGCTCGATCCTCGCTCGGGACGCCGGAATCTGCAATGGAAGGTCAGGTAGTTTTTCCCCGAGTACTCAGGTTTTCTCCCGCCCCTGAATTATGATCGGCTCGAATTTACTGAAATAATCTTGGAAGGGCCGTAAAACCAAAACCATTAAAAATCTATTTTAACATCATTAAATATCAGTAATTCTTATTGATAAGCATGTCATTTATATGTTTATCTCAACAGAATAGAGGTGAAGCCAATGATCAGGAATCGATACAATTAACCCGCAGCTCCCATCAGCGACACCAAAGGGAAGGAAACACAAACATGAAATAACTAGACTCTAATGGAAACATCAATACTGGAAAGCCAAAAGGACAGTTTCTTTCCCACAAAATGGCCACTTGGCTATCCAAAACAAAATATTATAAGCGACACAAACACCCAAAGACAAACCATAACAAAAATAACCGCTGTAGCGTGAGATTATTGATCCCGTGAGATTCTTCAGTCGCACCGGAAGTGGCTGAAATCCCTCACGGAGGGGTGTGAGAGAATTCAGTCGGGAGAATTGTCATACGATAACTCTATAAGAGACTGGGGTATCGAAACTCTCTTAGTATATTAAATGATAAATTATGATGGTACATTAATTAAACTTTAAATTAGAAGCTGTGTTACTAGTGATTTTATTTATTTATTTATTTATTCACCAAGCCCCGATCGTCGGGGGCCAATGACAAACAGATACTATAGAATGTAGAACGATATTATCTTGATTAAAGACAACTCTGTCAAGCTGAACTTATATTGGGGTCCGACTTGACCAAAGCCAAACTGCAACGCCGAGATCACTCAGGGCGACTGGACTTAGGGTCGAAATGGTCCGTATTCATAGTGGTGTTGATTATCAAATTACAAAAAAAAAAAGAAAAAGTGTAGGGACATTTCTTGTTTGATTTGTTTGATTTGAGGTTTAACGTCCCCGTCAACAGTGTATAAGGTCATTTTGGAGACGTTGCGGCCAATTTTTCCCGACATTGAGATAAAATGAAATTTCAAGCCCTGTCGCCCAATGAAACCAATAGGGTTTATGAGCATAGACGGTCCGACTCGCACCGCTTTGCCTGGGCAGGCTTAGCTCCTCTAAGCGGTTTACCAGTACTCGTGTGCGGTCGGTTTCATCTCTGTGTGGAAGCCTCGTGCAGTCCATCTATTTCTTCACGCCCCCATCACGAAAACCCGCCTGTATAATTTTGACCCCCTTGAACCCCACTTTTATATTGTAAAACTTGGGTTTCCGGGGGTATACCTTATTTTTTTTATTCCTGCTCTAAAATATAGATTGTGGGTACTCGTTAGAACCGCCTCGATGAGGCGGTTCTAACGAGTGCCAACAATCTATATTTGGAGCAGAAATAAGACAAAGTGGTCGGAGTCGGGCCGTTCATGCTTATAAACCATATAGGTTTCATTGGGCGACAGGGCTTGAGATGTCATATCATCTCAATGTCGGGCATAAGTCACACAAAAATGAAAGCAACGTCTCCAAAATGACCTGTACCGTGATGACGGGGACGTTAAACCTCAAATCAAACGAACAAACAAAAACTATTTACCTAACTTCCTACCTACCTACAACTTCGAAGGTTGGCCCCGCCCATCGGGACTTGAAGAAATAGATGGGCTGCATGATGCTTCCTCGAAAAGCTGAAACTGACCGCACACGAGTACTGGTAACTCGCTTAGAGGACCTAAGACTGTCCATGCAAAGCGGTGCGAGTCGGCCCGTCCATGCTTAAACACCATATTGGTTTGGTTGGGCAACAGGGCTTGAGATGTCATTTCATCTCAATGTCGGGTAAAAGTCCCACATTGGAAGCAACGTCTCCAAAATGACCTATACATTGTTGACGGGGACATTAAACCCCCAATTCAAACAAAACACATTCCTACTTAGTTACATTCCTACCTGCCTATACGTCTACATACCTTTCTATCGATATTCATACGTAATACCCACTTACCTACATTCCTGCCTGCCTACCTACCTAACAAAACATACCTACGACCTTCCTATAGATCTACCTACATACCCATCGCCACTAGCCCAAACCTACCATTCCTACCTCATCACGCAAACACGCCTGCATAATTTTGATCCCCTTAAACCCCAATTTTAGATAGTAAAACTGGGGTTTACAGGGATATATATTATTTGTCTTATTTCTGCTCAAAAACATAGATTGTGGGTACTCGTTAGAACCGACGCGCCGAGGCGGTTCTAACGAGTACCCACAATCTATGTTTTGTGCAGAAATAGGAAAATATATTGAGACTTTTATCTGAAAAATTTCGTTTTTGGTTGTAAAATTTTGTCAATATATTTGAATAGCCGTGTTTTCGTGATAAACCTACCTACATGCATACCTCCACTCTACCTACCTGTTGCTAACGCCCATCGGGGTTCCAAAAAATATATGCGCTGCATGATGTCTCCGCGCAGAGCTAAAACCGACCGCGTACGAGTACTGGTAAACCGCATAGAGGCTCTAAGACTGTCCAGACAAAGCGGTTCTACTTATAAACCCTATAGGTTTAATTGGGCGACAGGGCTTGAGATGTCATTTCATCTCAATGTCGGGCATAAGTCACACAAAAATGAAAGCAACGTCTCCAAAATGACCTGTACCGTGATGACGGGACGTTTAACCTCAAATCAAACAAACAAACAAAATCTATCTACCTAACTTCTTACCTACCTATCCGCCCCCGCCCATAGGGGCTTGAAGAAATATATGGGCTGCATGATGCTTCCACGCAGAGCTGAATCCGTCCCGCACACTAGTACTGGTAAACCGCTTGAAGGATCTAAGCCTGTCCAGGAACCGCGGTGCGAGGCGGACCGTCCATGCTAATAAACCATATTGGTTTCATTGGGCGACAGGGCTTGAGATGTCATTTCATCTCAATGCCGGGTAAAAGTCCCACAAAATTGGAAGCAACGTCTCCAAAATTACCTTTACAGTGTTGACGGGGGACGTTAAACCTCAAATCAAACAAATCTTACTTACCTACAACGTCGAAGGTTGGCCCGCCCATCGGGGCTTGAAGAAATAGATTGGCTGCATGATGCTTCCACGCAAAGCTGAAACTGACCGCACACGAGGACTGGTAAACTGCTTAGAGGATCTAAGCCTGTCCAGGCAAAGCGGTGCGAGTCGGCCCGCCCATGCTTATAAACCCTATTGGTTTCATTGGGCGACAGGGCTTGAGATGTCATTTCATCTCAATGTCGGTTAAAAGTCCCACATTGGAAGCAACGTCTCCAAAATGACCTATACAGTGTTGACGGTGACGTTAAACCTCAAATCAAACAAAACAAACAACGTCGAAGGAAGACGTTAAAAGTAAACCTGCCTACCTACCTGCCCACCAGACCATTCACCCTACCTACATACCTACCTACCTGCCTACCTAGCTATCATGCAGCCCATCTGTTTCTTCAAGCCCCGGCTGGTGGGGTCGATTTTGATTGGTTGAAAGTAAGCAGTGAGTTAAGTAATTACTTATGTTTATTATTATTATTATTATTATTATTAATTTTTATTGAAAGGGTTAAGAGAAAACCTGTTTGGTTGTACCCCATATAAGCAGAAAGGTGTGAAAATTAGTCAGTTTGTTTTGATATGCATAGGCACAACAGGAAATGTCAAACCATAAATTACACATGTTAATCACCTTGGTATATACCTAAAATTCAAATTCCATGAAGGGTTCAATATCGTTTGGAAGCTAGGAATACACAGTAGAATTGAAAAGGTAAGTGTGTACATGTTTTCTCTGAGCCTCGAATTATGATTAATATTATCATTATTATATATTATAGTTGTTATTATTCCTGTTATATTATTATTATTATTATTATTATTATTATTATTATTATTATTGTAAAAAGGCACTTATATTGAGATAGATATCAGGCTTATGCTACAGTGTTCAAATCCATTTAGGCAGAATAATAATTTTAAAATTTCCACAGAACTTGTTTTTTAAAAGTATTAATTGCGAGAACACGCCTATTAAAAATATATTGAAATTTTACCGTCAAACTTTTAGATAAAATATTCTGATGTATTTCATTTTTCCGCTGGAAAACATAGATTGTAGGTACTCTTTAGAATCGCCTCGCCGAGACGGTTCTAACCAGTACGTACAATCTATGTTTTCCTGCGGAAATATGAAGATAATATACACCGCTGTAAACCCCAGTTTTACTGTATAAAAGTGGAGTTTAATGGGGTTCGTAATAATTTCAAGAAAATACATGTACCCGCATATATTTTGTTCTTTTTGAACACATGGAAACCTATTTACGGCATATTTAATTCGCGCGTCTTTCGAATAAATAAATAGATAAACAAAAAACTAAAAATAAAGAAATAAAGCCTGTAATAAAAATGTTCTATTTAAAGTTCGTAATATAGGCAGATTTCTTTAGACATTTTAAACAAAGGAGCAGTGGCTAACAGGAAGAGGATGACATTTCTCACGGCCTTCTTGCGCATGCACAGATATACCTTGGTATTAAGGTTCTCACGGGTTAAAAGATCTCACGCTACACCGCGACTGGGACGGTCAGTGAAACGAGCTCCACTGGGGGCTTAAATCGATTTTACGTGGCAACAATCCTCGCCCTTACTTCCGTCAAGATTTAGACAAATAATTTGTTCAGTTCGCATTAAGGCCTCCTAATATGGAAAATAGAAGTGAAGGCAATGATCAGGAATCGATACAATTAGACCACAGCTCCCATCAGAGACACTAAAAGGGAAAGAAACACAAACATGAAACAACATACCCTAATGGAAACATCAACAACGGAAAGCCCACAGGACAGTTTTTCCCACAAAGTGGCCAACTGGCTATCCAAAACGAAATAATATAAGCGACACAAACACTCATAGTCAATCCATATCAAAAATAAACCGCGACAGAAGAACTGCCATGGAACGGCCAGTGCACCGAACTTCACCGGGTGCTTAAATCGAATTTACATGGCCAAAATCCTCGCCCTGACTTCCATCGCGATTTCCATAAACTATTTGTTCAGTCCGCATGAAGGCATCTTAATTCATCAGTGCACATCTACGCGAACACAAAAATCAAACAACCACAGGGATTAAACAACGGTAAGGACTCGACAGCAAGAAACCACTAAAATGCTGGAGCAAATGAAAACCAACAGTTAGACTCCGATTGACCCGACCAGAGACAGAGCATCAGACACAAACCAACATTACATAGAATTAGATTCTCTCTAATTTTCAGTAAGCCTTTACGTTGGAACCGCCATAGAATCTGAGGCCTGACCCACCGGCGTGCAATTAAAGAGGGCAACAAAATTGTCAACCGTGATTAGGTTAATTACTATGCATGCAGTCTGCCGTATAACATTTATGTTGTACCCAATCTTTTTATATCGAAGAATACTTTTACGAAAATGGGTGCTGAAGTCATATTGCGGTTATATATTTTTCTGAATTTATACACCATAAAATTCGGGTTCCGGTAGACCTTGTTGCAGACGAGATTTAAGTCCAACACCGAATCTTGAAACCAAATCAGAATGATGTCTATAAAATTTTGAAAAGGCTTTGCGTAGTTAATGGTACCGATAACCCTGATTAAGCAGGGTCTTGCATAGACTGCCACACAGACCATCTATTAATGAATAAAACCAATTTTACCAGGGCGAAAACGGCCTGGTAACTGTATCGCTCAAATGCTTTCAAAATCCAAGCGCTTGCAATGTGTTAATAAATAAAACGGGTTCCCCAAGCAAGTACGATAAAAATTCTTCAGATAATCTATTTATGCCCAGCGCTTCACTGTCAGTCGGATGAATGTATAAATACCCTGACCAGACTGTGCATATGCACAGGCTGGTTTCTGTCTCTACTTTTCGCATTTTCTGGAACGCTAGGCAAATGGGGGTAGTCATTTCCAGAAACGTTTTGGGATTAATAAACTTAAAATATCAGATCATTTCATAGGGACTTTTGAAAGCAAACAAACAAAAACAAACAACAACAAAAAAAAAAAAAACATGGTTTTGCAAGGTTTAATGCAACTTCCTCACCACTGCTAAGCACTGAGTATATGTACTCGTTGCGGCCTCCGCCCATCGGGGCTTGAAGAAATAGATGAGCTGCATGATGCTTCCACGCAGAGCTGAAACCGACCCGCACACGAGTACTGGTAAACCACTTAGAGGATCTAAGCCTGAGGCAATGCGGTGCGAGTAGGCCTGTCCATGCTTATAAACCCTATCGGTTTCATTGGGCGGCAGGGCTTGAGATGTCATTGCATCTCAATGTCGGGTAAAAGTCCCACAAAATTGTAAGCAACGTCTCCAAAATGACCTCAAATAATAATAAAAAAAAATATGTACTCGTTAAAACTGCCTCGCCGAGGCGGTTCTAACAAGTGCCCATATGATCTAAATCTATGTTTGGTCTGAAAAGAAGGAATAATTTAGCAACAGTAACAAGAAAAAGCATTTATGGTCCGACAGCTTGGTGAGAACTGATAAACTACTAGAGTATATCACCTTATATTTTAAGTGCTCTTTAAGGCAGTAAAATGAAATCATATAAAGATGTCATTTACAATTAACCTTGGAAATTGTTATTCCACATTTTGCTCTCAAAAAACAATTTCTTTATATTTTGATATAAATCCTTGTAATTTATAATGTTAAGAGAATAAGAGTGAGGACGCCAATCAGACATTCTCCTTGCGTAATTCCAATACACGCCTGGAAGTCTTAGCACGACGGCTCAGTCCATCACGTAAACAAGTCCGTGAAATGAAGACCCCCCTAAACCCCACTTTATGTAGAGAAAAGTGGGGTTTACGGGGGTATACATTATCTGCCTTATTTTTGCTTTAAAACATAGATTGTGGGTACTCGTTGGAACCGCCTCATTGAGGCGGTTATAACGAGCATCCACAATCTATGTTGAAAGCAGAAATAATAAAGATGGTATCATTTTTACCTAATATTAATCATATTCTGACACCATGTTGGACGCCATTATTTCTTCCGGACATGTTTTCCTAATGATAATGTGAATGAAGTGTATGTTTAACCCTCAACCTGCTGAACACGACAGACCCTACTTTTGCAAACAGTGTAGATCCAGATCAGATGATTTTTGAAGAAGCAGTCTGATCTGGTCCTACATTGTCATGCAGTTTAGGAATTATGTTTAGATATTATAATGCTTGATAGTCAGCAATAGGTGTGGATAAATTAATTTATTCAGCAGGATAAGGGTTTCTGGGTTTCTTCTCCTTCTTTTTGTTTTTCTTTCCGCCAATTTTTGTCCAGACAAGTTCTCAGTAACCACTTGATGGATTGTTCTGAAATTTGTGTATATGATTGATATATGCAGGACGGTTTCAAAATTTAAACCGATGGCTCCAAAAGGTCCCGGGGGCAGGCAAAATCCGCCGAAGTGTTCTCACTATCCTTCGAGTCGAGCAATTAAGTGAGAAACATTTATGTATATATAAAATATATACTTTAAAATCCACGGACACATGTCATGTGATGTGAAAAATGTAGTTTATGTCATGAAATGCAGAGGCTGCGGGGAGGAATATATTGGTGAAACTGGAAACCTATTAAGGCAGAGGGTAACAGTTCACAATCAACAAATCCTTGACCCGAGAACAAGGATACTTAAAGTCAGTGAACACATAGCAAACTGTGCAAACACTGTCATTCCGAAATATAAATTTTTTCCCTTTTATAAAATGTACTCCGATAGTACAACTTTAAGAAGGGCAAAAGAAAAGCTTTTTATCACTAAGCTCAAGCCAAAGTTGAACAGAATCAACTGATAGAGACATGTGCCATCAGGGTGAGCATCAGGGAGTTGTAATGAGACCCAGACAATAGATTTCTGAGGTTGTTTATATACAAGAAAGGGTGTCCTACAAACAAACAAACACGATTGACAATACACTATCTACAGGACAACACAAATGGTTACTGCTTAATCCATTCAGCAGTACATAAATAATATATCCACCGATATTAACATGGATGAATGACATTACAGGACAATATAAACATAAAACAGTGACTGACAGGACACACTCTGCTGGGATGGTTTGGTTTGGTTTTACGGCCCTTTCAAGATTATTTCACTCATATCGAGCCAACCCTGAATCAGGTGGGCGAAAACTAGAGTACCTGGAGAAAAACCACAGGACCTCCCTTTGCAGTAAGTAGCGTCCTACATATGACCCAAGCGAGGCTCGAACCACTGCGGCGAGAGACCTAATGGTCAAGAGTCAGCGCTCTTAGCCACCAGGTCACAGAGGCCTGTCCTCTGCTAGAATAAAATACATGGATGAGTGGGGATTTTGGGTTGTGAATACACCCGTATAGGGCCCTTGAGCCAGATGTAAGGCTGATAATGAAAATGAGTTTGGTGGGAAAACTCCGATACATGTGAAGAATTTCATGGCAATGAAATTCTAACACAGGCCGAGTACATTGTGACTTATTAAAGCACTCAAGAATGAAGCTATAGAATAAGCTAGACAAGTGACCTTCGCAGCTTATACTGCATTATTTTAAATGCAAGCAATATGGTGAAATTCCAATAGTTGAGCATGAGCAACAGCAGTAATATCGAACTAAAGCAAAATGGCAAATTATTAAATATGCTCAATGTTCAGAATAAAGAACTATGGAAATAACAATAGAATAAACAGGTTACAGAACAAGAAATTCATACCTGGCTATGACATCTTCAAATTATACTGGTCAATAAAAGACAATGACTGTCTATAGCAGTTCAGTTGAGAACAATGTAGCCTGGGCGAGTAAGTGACCACTCGCAAGGCCCTCTTCAGTCCAACTGAATCAAGGCGGTAAAATTTGTGGTGCAAAGTGTGCAGAAGGTCACATGCAGGGTTAGAGAATTAAAACAGCCAACCATACACAAGCATTCACCCTGGCAACGCTAAAAACATGATAATGATAGGTTAAAACAAGATATTTACCGTTACTGGCATTTAAAGCATGCCAACGTGTTTCGGTTCTAAATTTATTACAAAGTGAAGGTCATTACATCAAGCTAGTGACCTAGCTACCGTGCGTCGGAAACGCGAAACACAGAACCGAACCGAACCGAAAAAACTACGTCTATGACATTCTCCCCTGTCAGGGAAAATGTCTCCTGACATTTCCAAATGCCTTGTAAGTACACAGACAATAGCTGAGTGTAATACAATATCAAACAATAAATATATTTATCACAGCTTGCTTTTTATTTACAATGTTACTCAAATTTGTGAAGTGATTTCTTCTGAAAGAAGCACAACATGCAGAAATAAATTGCTGCACAATTCACTGCACAGTTCAATGCACAATGCACCATTCAATGCACAATGCACAATTCAATGCACAACACATCTATAGAAAATAAAACATGATAATTTGTGTTGTGCAACACTGAATATATTATTCAAATAAACTACACTCAGCATATTGTTGTGTATTTAAAAACAATACAGAAAAGAATCCATATGACATTCTCCCCTGTATACTTATTAAAAAATCAGACTGTCCACAATTCAATAAAAAAAACTAAACAAACCACTCCTGTAACTTTGTATCATCAACAGTGTGTTGACCCATGAGCCAATCTCCATAACGATCTGGCGGAAGACGTACACGACCAGAACGTCTAGGCTGAGGAGTAGTAACGGGTGATGGAGATTGAGTATATCCAGAAGGGATATTTGTGCCAGTTTGAGAAATAGATTGATGGCTTTCGCCTGGCACACTCGTATCTCCACCACCAACTGAAACAGTACTTCTATCACGAAAATTTGAAGAAGAATCCCTGCCAGAACCGGCTGACTGAGTAATATTTCCAGCTTCAACAATACTGGAGGCATTATCAAAACTGGAAACATTGACAGGACTGAGAGGTTTCCTCCTTGCAGGAATAATGTACTTGCCCGATGACTGGAAAGCAGACTCTGACTGGTCAGAATCTGATTCCTCAGTATCAGAATTGTAACTGGGCTGTACATGATTCCTAGGAGGACGCCTTGGCGTAATCTTTGGTTCTGAAACCTCAGATTTAACAGGAATTACTGAAAATGGGAGTAGCATGTTCCTATGTAAGGTTCTGATGCAGGACTCGTCAGACTCTTTTTGAACCTTATAAACAGGGATGTTGTTTATGGGTTGGGAAACAACAATATAAGGGCTTTTCTCCCACTTGTCAGCCAATTTCTGCTTGCCTCTCAGGCCAACCAGCCTGACAAGAACACGGTCTCCAACGTCCAAAGCTGCTTCCCGTACTTTGAGGTCGTAACCTGCTTTGTTACGGGCGGCGCTCCTTTGTGCTTCTTTGGAGGCAACTTTATATGCGAACTGGAGCCTCTTCTTCAATTTGGTAGCATAATGCTCCTTAGAAGATATAACAGGGTCTTGGTCATTATTTAGACCCAAATATGCATCAACAGCCAGCCTCGGATGTCGTCCAAACATTAAAAAGAACGGTGAATAGCCTGTGCTATCATGTTTGGTGGCATTATAAGAGTGCACTAATGGGGCGACATAAGACTTCCAGTCTTGCTTCTGATGTTCTTCTAAAGTGCCTAACATATTAAGCAAAGTCTGGTTGAACCGTTCTGTCATTCCATTCCCCATAGCATGGTATGGGGTAGTCCTGGACTTTTCCACACCAGCTAGACTGCAGAGTTCTTTGATAACATTACTTTCAAAGTTTCTCCCCTGATCACTATGAAGGCGAGCAGGAAAGCCGTAGTGAACTATGAAGTTCTCGAAGAGAATCTTTACAGTAGTTTTGGCTAGCTGATTCCTAGTAGGAAAAGCCTGTGCATATCTGGTGAAATGGTCTGTTATAACCAGAATATGCTCATGACCCCCTTTTGACCTTTCTAAAGATAGAAAGTCCATGCAGACTAGTTCCATTGGTTGGTGACTAACAATGTTCACCAACTTAGCACTAGGTCTTTGTGGAGTTTTACGTTTGATGCATCGGTCACAGGACTTGACTTTGGTTTCAACATCAGACTCCAATCCTGGCCAAAAGAACCGAGAACGAACCAATGACAATGTACGATCGCGGCCTTGATGACCGACATCATCATGTAAAGGTTTAAGGACAATATCCTTAAATTTAGAGGGTAAAACTAACTGCTTTGTCTGTTGGCCATCAAGTACAGTATTTCTGTACAATACAGAACCAACAAAACAGAGTTTTTTCCACGCTTTAATATATCTAAGAACCTCTGGGGTTTCCTTAGATAGTTCGTTCTTCGTCGGACAAAAGCCATTATGAAGAAACTGGATGACTCTTTTCAGAGTAACATCAGCAACCTGTTCTTTGGCCCAATCAACATTTTGAATATCAGTTGATTGCAAAACAGTGTCTGTATGAACATCAGAAGATGGTTCAATCTGAGATGCATTAGTAATAACTAATGTCTCAGCATAAGGGCAAGAATCCCTTTTAACAGTATAAGCCTGACAAATGGCATTTACCACGTCAGAAAACATTTCTGTTTGCTCCTGCGGGCGTCTAGAAAGACCATCCGCATCCCCATTAGCTTTGCCACTTCTGTAAATAAGTTTAAAATTGTAAGTGCCAAGAGCTGCTAGCCATCTATGACCAGTAGCATCTAGCTTGGCAGATGAAAGGACATATGTAAGGGGATTGTTGTCTGTGACAACATCAAAATGATTACCATATAAGTAATCATGGAATTTCTCTGTCACTGCCCATTTTAAGCAGAGAAATTCTAATTTGTGAGCAGGATAATTCTTTTCACTGCTCCGAAGTCCTCTACTGGCATAAGCGATAACGCGTTCAAGGCCGTCTTGAACTTGATACAACACTGCACCAAGACCTTCGGTCGAGGCATCAGTGTGCACAATAAAAGGGCGTTTAAAATCAGCATATGCCAGGACTGGAGGAGATGATAATTTCTCCTTCAAAGTGTCAAAAGCACTTTGCTGCAATGCACCCCACTGCCAAGGGACTTTATCTCTCTTCTTCTTCTTCTTCTTCTGATTATCTGAACCAGGATTTGTGGGGTGCCCAACTAAAAGATCATTCAAGGGCTTAGCCAAACGGGCATAATCTTTAATAAAACGACGGTAATAGCCCGTAAAACCAAGAAATGATCTTAGTTGCTTAACATTCTGTGGGACAGGCCAAGAAGTCAAAGCCTTCAATTTGTCAGGGTCCGTTTCTACACCATCTTGACTGACCACATGACCTAAATAACTGACACTGGTTTTGAAGAATTCGCACTTAGACGGCTTAAGCTTCAGACCGTGTTGTCTCAGTCTACTAAAAACTGCTTCCAGCCGGTCTAAGTGGTCTTCAAAGGTCTCTGAAAAGATCAGTATGTCGTCCAAGAAAATAAGGCATTCTTTGAGGTTCATGTCGCCCATGCAACGTTCCATTAGACGTTGAAACGAGGCTGGGGCATTGGTTAATCCAAACGCCATGCGCTGACATTCAAAGAACCCTAGATTTCCCACTGTGAAGGCCGTTAAATGCTTATCTTCTTCCTCTACCTCTACTTGCCAGTATCCACTACGCAAATCTAGCTTAGAAAAGTATTTAGACCCTATTAAGGTATCTATAGTATCATCGATACGAGGTAGAGTGTAAGCGTCCCTTATTGTACGACTATTTAATTTTCGGAAGTCGATACAAAATCGCAAACTTCCATCTTTCTTCCTAACCAAAACTACGTTGGAAGAGAAGGGACTTTCAGAAGGTCTGATAGCATCAGCCTCCAGCATTTCTTTAATATGAAGTCTTACTTCTTCATACATTGAAGGAGGTATCCTTCGGTAGGGATCCTTAAACGGAGTATAATCTGTAAGCTTTATTTTATGCTTAACAAGATCTGTTCTACCAAGATCGGTAGGACTGGTAGAGAATATGTCAGACCAATTTTCCAAAACCTGCTTCGCTTTTGAAAGCTGCTCAGAAGACAGATTTTGTTTATCTATCTGGTCACTCAAGTTAGGAATAGTTGTAGAGGACTTTTCCTGTTTCTGCGAGGAATCAGGTGTCCATGCATCAACAACATTCACACTTGTTAAAGTACACAGAATAGACTTAGGGGGAATTTCAATAACTTTGGCCGACAAATTACAAACTCTTACAGGAACCCTAATAGTCGTACCTGGGCCTTTAAGTGAAACAACCCTTGGACAAATTGTCAAATTTCCTGAAAGGGAACCATTGGTATGCTCTGTCACTGCACATTCAATGCCATTTGATTTTCTAACTATACCATGGAGAGTTTTTATTTCCCCAGGGTTGATACGAATGCTATAATTGCATGTTGTTTTGACAGGCAATCCATCATCGCACATGCTATCAAAGGCAGTCTGCCATTCTACAGGCACATCCGATGGTGGCTTATCCTGCTTAAACAGTCTGATCACATTCGTACCAATGATTGCTGGAACCTTACTGTTGTAATCAGTGTCTGATACTATCAGAAGAGGAACTGTAATTAAAGAATCCCCTAAAGAAGGCACAGAAATATTGGCTTCAATATAGCCTTTGTATGGAAGGTGACTACCTCCAGCACTGACAACAGATAAACCAAATTCAGAAATGTCATGTAACTCTGGCAAAGGGTCTAAAGAATTATAAAAAGTTTCTGAAATTGAAGATATCATTGAGCCTGAATCAATCAAACCAGTTGTTATCACACCTTGAATGTTAATCTGTCCTTCGTTGGCAGAACCAACCATACGCTCTATTAAAGGTTTTACAAAACTAGGGCTTTGTACAGACTCACTATGTACTTCCTCTGTTTGCCCCTCTACAGAGGAAGTTAATAGTTTAAATGCTGGTTGTCACTCTCGGCACCGCCGCCACGACCAGTACCACGGCCGCTAGTACCACCGCGGCCACGACCCCTTGAGGGACCACCTCTATAATTACCACGATTGTTTTGGTAATTTCCATGATTCTGAAAATTATTATTTTGGTTTTGGAAATTATTGCTTTGATTTTGAAAATTATTGCTTTGATTTTGGAAATAGTTATTATAATTCTGTTGACCTCTACCAAAGTTACCTCGCCAAGAACCTCTTTGAAAACCTCTTCCCCTTCCACGCGAAAATTGTGGGTTATACCCACTTTGAAAAGAAGGGTGAGGAGAAGAACTCGACGAGTGAAAGGACTGTTGTTGAGCTTCAAGTTTCTGTTCTAGGGTTTTCATCCTAGATATCAGCTCAGTCATCTGCTTCAGCAACTGAGTGTTCGAGTCATCAGCTGATGCTTGACCACTCTGCTGCTGAGCAACCTTTGACTTTGCTGCAGGCCTAGAACTAGAAACCTCTTCCTGCTCAACCTTTCTAATTTCTCTTAACAAAAGTTGAAAATCTGTGACAGAGTCATACAGATGGCGAGTTGAGTTTCTCAACTCCTTACTTTTCAACCCGGTCCAGAATTTACTGCGCAACATTGCGTCCTTAGCTGCAAAGTCAACATGACCACAGCGTACTGCCCTTGACAGTGTTTGCTCTAAACGAGAGCCATACGAAACAATTGATTCAGTGTCCTTCTGAAAATCACTGTAAAAGGATTGAATCAATGTCTCAGTGGTGCTGACGTTTCCGTAGAAACCATCTAATTTATTTAAAATATCATCCACTGAGGCATTTTCCCCAAGTGGAACAAGCATACCTCTTGCTGCACCTTTGAGGCTATTCCTAATTGCCTGTAAGAGCACATGCTCTGGCAAATGATTAGAGTTTTGGAGGCACTTGACCTCAAAACTCCAAACTTCATATGAAGTTTCTCCCTTCTGTGGTTCCTCAGATCCACTGAAGAAGGGTAACTTAGGCACACTAAAAGGCTGGGCAACGTAAGAAATATTGCCATTGCCATTATTGGCGGCATCCGGTTGTTGATGTCTCATAGGGGAAGGATAATAACTTTTAATAGGGGAAGGAGGAACAGTTTTATTTAATAAAAATCTTAACCTGGAACCAGCATTAGGTGTGGTAGCTGTAAAGTTAGGGGTTTTAGGCCTAACAACAGGGTCTTCCATTCTGGGTTTAGGAGTACTGCTTTGTGCAGTAGCCAACAAGGCTTCATACTCCTCCCTGGTCAAGACTTTGTAATCAGGGTTTTCATTTACCCTTTGAATCATTTCCTCAAAATTATCCCCCTCTGTATCTCCTTTTCCAGCCATACTGGATATTAAAGATATAAAATCACAAAGATGAAAAATAAATACTGAATGGTAAATTGAAAACACAGTACAATAAATAGTACTATGTATATATTGACATGTGAATTGGGGCTAATTCACAAATCAAACACTCTAGACCTAAACAATAAATCACTGAAAATCACTGAAAAAAAAAATACACAACCACTCTGTCAGCAAAATGTGGGCACAGCACTCACAGAAAGTCGTGATCCACAAGCAAACAATGAAGACCCAGAGTCCGGATTATAGAATGGTTAGGAAAGTGCCCTCCCCGACTCTCACCAGACCTGAGAATCCAAAAGAATGCAAATAAATCACGAGCAATCTGTTAACATCCGTGCAACAATACGTTTCATCCAACACCTTGCTAACAGAGAAGTTGGGTGAACACCGTCTTTATAATTTTTAAAATTTAAAGACTTTCTTTGTTTACCCCCCTTTGATTTTCTGTATTTTAAAAGATCTAATTTAAAATTAGGAGAGGCTACACAATTTCTATCATTAACTTCACGAATCAATTCATTCACGACAGAAATTGTTCGTGTAAGTTTTAAATCCTGCGAATGAAAAGAATTAGGATCTTTATGCCCCTTTGCTTTATTCCATGCTACAATGGAATAATAAGGAATTTCAAAGAAAACAAGTTTAACAGACGGAAATTTTGAAATAAAGTTAAGATATTTTGTTAACTGAGACTGAATGTAAGCAAAGGCTTTAAATTCATCTGAATGTCGCAGCTGGATAAATCTGCCTAATTTACAAGTCAAATCACAAGTGCCTAAAAATATATAAAGAACCAGCTGTCCATGTTGTAAAACCTTTTTAGATAAATTTCTATTAAGCCAATTTAGATATCTTTGTAACTGAGCACCAGATTCACAAATAATTTCAATATTATGATTAAATTCTTTCAATAAATCAGAATGTGGTTTCAAACTAAAGCCTTTACTGTCAGATAACAAAATAGCATGCTTGTGTAGTCTCCCTTTGAAATCCCAAGATTTTTCTAAGTACTTTTCTATTTTTCCACTAGTCATCAAAACAATATGATTAAAGAACCGATAATGTTGTTGTAGGCACAAGTACAATACTGTCACAGAAAGAAAGCAGACAAAATCTGCAATTTCAGCTATACACTATAAAGCAGGAACACTAAGTCAAATTCAAGAAATTGCAGTTGCAGCTGCATGTGAAAACATTCAAAAAAAAATTTCAATTGCACAACACTAAGAAAAAAAATCACAAATTTAATAAATTGCAGTTGCAGCTATACAGTCTGGTACCACCTGATACAAGACTGCAGTTGCAGATATAGAAGTGGACACACTAACCCACCTCACTTGAGCAATGAGCACAAATGCATAAACAAAAAATTTAAACAATGATGTTGTAAGTATGAAGTCAAATCACACACATGCAGTTGCAGCTATATAACATACATGTTATAACATGATGTTATAACACAATGTTTTATTAAGATGCTATGTCATAGCAATGTACTATGTCATATTAATGACACTATGTCACATAAAGTTTAACATATGACAGACAATTAACAATCACACAGAACTGCAGTTGCAGTTGTAAATGTACTCAGACAGACGGACGGACGAACAGACATGAAAGTAAAGTCATGATTTACTATCAATAAGTAATTGACAACACATACGACAGACAATTAACAATCAGCACAGAACTGCAGTTGCTGTTGTAAATGTGGTCGGACAGACGGACGGACGGACAGAAATATAAATGAACAGATCTGTCTGAAACAAACTGGAAGAAATAAATTTCCTACCTGTCTGATGAACCACAACTATTACTTTAACCCTTTCTGTGACATTATTGTCCTTACGGTAACAATTCAGGAAACAGAATATGTACCTACAACAAAATAGGAATAGTAAGATTCAAGAAAATTGAAACCAGCATAAATAAAAATGATTTTAGTTAAAAATCACACATTCACCACATCCATCCTGAAAGTGAACATTAACTGTTAGTCAGTGAGTGCAACCTATGGACGGATCCTATGCTACAGTGCCACTACAAAAAGACAAAACACATTTATATACAATGGCACTATGATCACAGAATTTTTTCTTACTGTTCTATCGTCGTCACAGGAATGTTAAAAATTTAACAAAATTGTGAGGCGATAGAACTGTGCACATTTTTTTTTCTAAATACTGAATAAATAGGCACAGCTTAAATATTCATACATTGACTCACTGATCGGCTTCGCTGTACTTGAACATGACAAACACGACATATAACATGTATAACATGACACAGAAAAAAACAACATAAATCATATATAATATAAAGAAAAATTGAAATAATGTATATAATATATTGAATAATTCAAATTACATACATTATAGAAAATAGGTCAAATAGTATATATATTCCACATATATAACAATGTATATATGAAATACATATATAATATATATAATAATTCAAATAATGTATATAATGTATAGAAAATAACACACACACACAAATATCACAGACAAAGTGTCATTCATCACACGGTGGATAATAAAATTAATTGATTCATGAAGAATCAGCAATCACTGGCCATTCCAGTGTCCATAAATTAACCACTGGATATGCCAGTGTCCATAACGCGAGACGCGAAGGAAAAAAAAAATATTGTGTGCACACGTTCAGCTGATTATGGCCATTAATGAAACATCACAATAACATCACTATAACACACGTAGACAATACAGAATGATTTCCAGCATGGTCGTTATGATGTTGATGATACAATCTTGAAGGAAAGCAGACCAGAACACCCTTGTTGTGAGTAGGAATCTGTGGTGGGCGCCATGTGTCGCCGGGTGAGCATCAGGGAGTTGTAATGAGACCCAGACAATAGATTTCTGAGGTTGTTTATATACAAGAAAGGGTGTCCTACAAACAAACAAACACGATTGACAATACACTATCTACAGGACAACACAAATGGTTACTGCTTAATCCATTCAGCAGTACATAAATAATATATCCACCGATATTAACATGGATGAATGACATTACAGGACAATATAAACATAAAACAGTGACTGACAGGACACACTCTGCTGGGATGGTTTGGTTTGGTTTTACGGCCCTTTCAAGATTATTTCACTCATATCGAGCCAACCCTGAATCAGGTGGGCGAAAACTAGAGTACCTGGAGAAAAACCACAGGACCTCCCTTTGCAGTAAGTAGCGTCCTACATATGACCCAAGCGAGGCTCGAACCACTGCGGCGAGAGACCTAATGGTCAAGAGTCAGCGCTCTTAGCCACCAGGTCACAGAGGCCTGTCCTCTGCTAGAATAAAATACATGGATGAGTGGGGATTTTGGGTTGTGAATACACCCGTATAGGGCCCTTGAGCCAGATGTAAGGCTGATAATGAAAATGAGTTTGGTGGGAAAACTCCGATACATGTGAAGAATTTCATGGCAATGAAATTCTAACACAGGCCGAGTACATTGTGACTTATTAAAGCACTCAAGAATGAAGCTATAGAATAAGCTAGACAAGTGACCTTCGCAGCTTATACTGCATTATTTTAAATGCAAGCAATATGGTGAAATTCCAATAGTTGAGCATGAGCAACAGCAGTAATATCGAACTAAAGCAAAATGGCAAATTATTAAATATGCTCAATGTTCAGAATAAAGAACTATGGAAATAACAATAGAATAAACAGGTTACAGAACAAGAAATTCATACCTGGCTATGACATCTTCAAATTATACTGGTCAATAAAAGACAATGACTGTCTATAGCAGTTCAGTTGAGAACAATGTAGCCTGGGCGAGTAAGTGACCACTCGCAAGGCCCTCTTCAGTCCAACTGAATCAAGGCGGTAAAATTTGTGGTGCAAAGTGTGCAGAAGGTCACATGCAGGGTTAGAGAATTAAAACAGCCAACCATACACAAGCATTCACCCTGGCAACGCTAAAAACATGATAATGATAGGTTAAAACAAGATATTTACCGTTACTGGCATTTAAAGCATGCCAACGTGTTTCGGTTCTAAATTTATTACAAAGTGAAGGTCATTACATCAAGCTAGTGACCTAGCTACCGTGCGTCGGAAACGCGAAACACAGAACCGAACCGAACCGAAAAAACTACGTCTATGACAAGACCTTGTAATGATACCGTCTTTTAACAATCCCAACGTAACGTTACTTACGTCACAAGTAACGCCGGAAGTAACGACGTTACGTATTGTTGCCATGTAAATATTTATGTCTTCTTGAAAATCTGTCAAAACAGTGAAACTGCAGTAGAAGCTTGGTAAAAATTTATCATTGTGGCGATATCGGACTTTTTACTTTTCGATATATATATATCTGTTTGTTTGTTTTGTTTATTTGAGGCTTATCGTCCCCGTCAGAACTGTATAGGTCATTTTGGAGACGTTGCTTCCAATTTTGTGGGACTTTTACCCGACATTGAGATCCATGTCACCCAATGAAGCCGATAGGGTTGTTATAACTCGCACCGCTTTGCCTTGTCAGGCTTAGATCCTCTAAGCGGTTTACCAGTACACGTGTGTGGTCCGATTCAGCTCTGCGTGGAAGCATCATGCAGCCCATCTATTTCTTCAGGCACCAATGGGCGGGGGCCGCCATATATTAAAGGAAATCCATACATCACGTTGACAAAAACGAAACCCCACTTTATATAGAGATAACGGGTTTACGGGAGTATACATTATTTTCTTATTTCTGCTCCAAGACATAGTTTGTCGGTACTCGTTAGAACCGCCTAATTAGAACCACCAAAATAAGGTGGCTCTAACGAGAACCCACAACCTATGTTCGCAGAAAATCAAGAAAAAGATGGAATTTCACCAGAAAAATAGCAATTTTGGAGATGTGAAAAAATGCACTCTGTCGCACAGGTCTGTTATCGTAATATACACCTAAAGGTATTTTTGTATCCCATGTCAATAGGAGTCAACTCTTAAAGGAAAGAATTTGCTCCTTAGGAGCAAATTATTTCCTTAAAGGGTAAACCCCTCTTTTTCATGGGACAGATCTTCTAGAAAAGTAAACAGGAAGTCCCGTTTGGAAAATGGTGGGAAAACTGCCAGATGTTCTTTTTCCCCTCAAGTGACTTATCTTACAGACTTTTACGTGACCAATAGTTCTCCTTTTCTGTAAGATTTTGTTTTAGGTTTAACGTCCTCGTTAACACTATTTAGGTCATTTTGGAGACGTTCAATTTTGTGGGATTTTACCCGGCATTGAGATGAAATGACTTCACAAGCCCTGTTCCGCGAATGAAACCAATAGGGTTTATAAGTATGGACGGTCCGACTCGTACCGCTTTGGCTGAACAGGCTTAATTCCTCTAAGCGGTTTACAAGTACTCGTGTCCGGTCGGCATCATGCAGCCCATCTATTTCTTCAAGCCCCGAAGGGCGGGGCCATCAAGCTAGGTCTACATAATTGTTTAAGATTTATTGGGTTGATTTGCAGGATTGTTCGCGTTACAGTGTGAAATATTAATAAATTGAGCCAGTGCATGGTAAAATCTGCAATAAGTCTTGAGCGACCAGCGAAGACTCAGATCAACATTCGCGCATTCTGATCAGTCTTCGCTGATCGCTTGTATTTACTATAGGCTACTATCTATGCAATGAAACATAAGCAAACGGACTTGCCAAAGTGTGGGGGTGGTTGATTTGAGTCTCTGCTGGTCGCACCGGTCTTACTGTAGGTTTTGCCATGGGCCTTGGATACATATTAACATTCCAATGCGATAAAAAGTATTAGAATTATTACATGTTGTAAAAATGGCATGTTTTAGAAGTCGTCTCCTTTATCTTATTCTCGATCCTTGGGGTTCCTATAACCGCCTCAGTGAGGCCATTCTAAACTTTGTTTTTAAGAGAATTAAAAGACTAATCTCCCTACTTTTCATGATATAAAGTAGTGTTAAAAGGGGTGCTCATTGCAAGGGTGTGTTAATGCATTAGCCTATATAAAAAAAATGAAAAGATGTTTCCACAACTGTGTTTTACCCCTTACACCCCACATTTTCTCTCAATAAAGTTATGTTTGCATGTATGTTTAAAGTCCCCGTCAACACTGTAAAGGTCATTTTGAAGACATTGACATCCAAAGCCCAGTCGTCCAATGAAACCAATAGCGTTTATAAGCCTGGGGAGGCTTAGATCCTCAAAGCGGTTTACCAGTACACGTGAGTGGTTGGCTTCAGCTCTGCGTGGAAGCATCATGCAGCCCATCTATTTCTTCAAGCCCCTATGGGCGGGGACCGTGACATTCTAGAAAATAAAGTTTTGTTGTTTTTTAAGCATAATACAAGGTCTGCATAAAACCGATAAGAAAAATCAGAACACTGTGTTTATAAAAAGCTGCTTTTATTACGATGATTTTATTACGATGATTTACACATTAGGTGAAAGAAAAAAAAATATGCAGGTGTCTGTTACAATCTATAAATAAACGAAGAGAATCCATCAAACATGTTTACATTCTGTGACGTATATTCATCGAACAACAGAAGCGCTCGGAAAAATCACGTGATCAGCGATTCACTACAGTGGTCTTTTTTAAAATAGAAGTAGAAGTAAAACAAAGATCAGGAATCGATACAATTAACTTACTCCACCCATCAAAGACACCAAAGGAAAAGAAACACAAACATTAAGCGACCAGACCATAATGGAAACCTAAACAAAGGAAGGCCATAAGGACAGTTACTTTCCCACAAAATGGCCATATTGCCATCCAAAATAAAAAGACACAAATGATACACACAGTTAGTAACAAACAACACCATAAATAAACCGCCACAGAAGAACCGCCTTGGAACGGTCAGTGGAATGATTTCCACTGGGGGGCTTAAATGGATTTTACGTGGCCACAATCCTCGCCCTTACTTCCGTCGCGATTTAGACAAATAATTTGTTCAGTCCGCAGGATGCCTCCTAACTCATCAGTGCAACATCTCCGTGAACACTAAAAATCAAAGAACCACAGAGGTGAGACAACGGTGAGGACTCGACAGCAAGAAACCACTGAAATGCTGGAGCAAAAGAAAACCAACAGTTAGACTCCGATGGGTCCGACCAGAGACAGAGCATCAGGCACTAACCAACATTACCTTGAATTAGATCTCTCTAATTCTCAATAAGCCTTTACGTTGTAGCCGTCATAGAATCTGAGGCCTGACCCACCGGCGTGCAATTAGAGAGGGAAGCAAAGTTGCCAACCGTGATTGGGTTAACTACCATGCATGCAGTCTGTCGTATAACATCCATATTGTACCCAATCTTTTTATATCGAATAATGATTTTACGAAATTGGGTGCTGAAGTCATTGCGGTTATATATTTTTCTGAATTTATATACTAAGTCACCATAAAATTCGGGTTCAGATAGACCTTGTTGCAGAAGAGATTTGAGTCCAATATTGAATTTTGAAATTAAATCAGAATGGCGTCCAAAAAATTTTGAAAAGGCTTTGCATAGTTTATGGTACCTATAACCCTGATTAAGGAGTTTAGCCGTTAATAATTTATGACGAGTGTTGAAGTCAGTTACATGACTACACACTCTAGCAAATTGAATTAATTGCAAAATATAAACGCCATAGGATGGCGCACGAGGAACATCGCCATCCAAACAGGAAAATTTACAATCTCAAAATCAAAGTCATCGCGTTTATCATAAATTTTGCACGAAACAAATCCATCTACAATAGATAGATGTAAATCCAAAAACGGGGCCTCGGTATCAGAAGAATTTGCTTTATTTAACTGAAGTTCTGGTGGGTAAATCTGACTGATCAAACCATCGAAATAGGTATTATCAATATTTAATAAATCATCTAAATATCTAGAGGTGGAGCTAAAAGCTTCAATAATTTCAGATTGGTTATCAATGGAAAGCGACAACATGAAATCTCCTTCATAACAATTCAAGAACAGATCAGCCACAAGAGGTGCGCAATTAGTACCCATCGGAATACCCACAATTTGTCTAAATAACTTAGTACCGAATCTAATATAAATATTGTCAAGTAGAAAGGTGAGGGCATCGCACACTTTCTGACATTCTAGAAAATAAAGTTTTGTGTCTGTGTAGCAGTCTAGGTCGCGCATAACTGACTCTGCCGTAATCAAGTTCGAATTTTTACCTCAAAATAATTTTAGTTCTTATTTTTTATTTTAAGGTGTTTTCTGAGGTTTTTGTAACATTTAATATCCATTACAGTGTGTAGTTTTTTTGTAAAATATTTTGCGTCTTCATAGACTACTTTCCGGTCTAGTTCGCATGGCTGTAAGCACATGAAAATTAAGTGATAAACAGACTAACACTGTATTTTTCTGCGTAGCTGTATAAGCTGGCTTTTGACCTACTTATTGATATTAGTCTCGATTGAATAAATTGTAATTTGCGATTGGTTAAAAATATGTTAACTTCTGCAAAAAAGTAGCGGTGAGTAGAGCGTTTACCGATGTTTGGCAAATATATTTGTGGCTGAATAATCACTTAAGTATGTCATTTATCTATTTAAAGTTGTACAGTACGGCAATGCAGATTTTAAACAATGGAAAAATATCCATTATCTAATAAAATAGATGCAATGAAGTAAATCATTATAGACAAGCTTTTAATTTTGAACAGTGTACTAGACTGGGATAGGGACTAGGCTATCCCACTCCAGTCTAACCTCGCGTTGTGTTTTAGTTATTGTACATTGACAGACAGCCTGCACTGAACAACAAAGTTTCATATCACTGGACTTGAGTTGAGGCCTGATGGTCAATAGGGTTGGAAAAAAAACACACTGAGAGTATTTAAAATCTTTACAATTTATTAACCAAAGACATTTAAAATTACAGTATATAATATACCTTCTCTGTCACCGGCCGCGCTTTCAGACACTAGTTTCAAATTTTATTAATTTCAAACCAAACTGGTCAGAAACCGCTACACATGTAAGCTATGTAAGATAACTAAATACTGAATTTAACATATCATTGCAGCATTTTATTACAATTATTTTATAAATCAACCATGTTTTCATAGATAAAAATTGTACGTTTAACAAAGGCTTGACACTTCTTACAAGGGAAAAAACTACATAAACCAACGTGAGCAGTAATTTACAAGTTATAGCTTTCTAAATACAATACTTGTTTCAAGTTCAACTTCTCTTCCCTCAACTGTGGTAAAATCGCATGGCCTTAATTTTATAAATAAACAGGAACTAGGCCTATGCCTTATGCCTGGTAGAAATATTGGCAACATAAATAATATTGTTTGTTTGTTTGTTTGTATGGGAGTTTAACGGCCCAGTCAACACTATTTAGATCAATTTTGAGCCGGTCAATTTACATATCCACACTATTCCTGGGCAGGCTTATACGTAAGCTAATAACCAGAACAGTGCATATTCGTTCGCCAGAAACTGACAACTGCCCTTCTTGAATCAATGGAAGGGGGAGAACGACCATAGAAAAGGGATAAAATAGATAGTAGAGGTGATTAAAGCGAGGGACAGTGAAGAATGAGGAAAATGAATGGAAGTGTAGAGACAAAAAAAAACGCAACATTTCCCCTCTAAGTTTACCTGCTGTAAGAACAGCAGGCGTTTTTCACCTGTAAGTCAACATCGGGCTTGAAGAAACAGATGGGCTGCATGATGCTTCCAGGCAGAGCTCAAATCCGACCACACACGTGTACTGTTAAACCGTTTAGAGGATCTAAGCCTGCCCAGGTAAAGCGGTGTGAGTCGGACCATCCATGCTTATAAACCCTATTGGTTTCACTGGACGACAGGGCTTGAGATGTCATTTAATCTAAATATCGGGTTAAAGTCCCACAAAATTGGAAGCAACGTCTCCAACATGACCTATACAGTGTTGACGGGGATGTTAAACCTCAAATCAAACAAACAAATACAAACAACTGCAAATTAGAAGCCCCAGTAACTGCAACACCTTTGCCATCATCAAAATAGGTTTGTTTTAAATAAAATGAAGTCCAGATGTTTTCGTGCTTCAAGTCTCTCTACAATATGATTGTTCACCCTTTACATTACACATCCTCATAATCTTATAATAGAAAAACTTAATGATTTAATTGAATGGACATTTCATAGGGAAGTTTCCCTCTATCTTGCATCAAATGTAAGAAATGCTTTGTTCACTTCAGAAGAGCATAATATTAGACTTTAGGGTCATGTCTGAAAGTTTGGAAGCGTTCACCTTTCTACTTGACAATATTTATATAAGATTTGGTACTAAGTTATTTAGAAAAAATTGTGGATGTCATTCATCTCAATGTCGGGTAAAAGTCCCACAAAACTGGAAGCAACGTCTCCAAAATGACCTTTCCATGTTGACGGGGATGTTAAACCTCAATTCAAACAAACAAAACCATGTGTGGCATCCTCACAGTGTAGGACCGGGAATGTACTGTGTTTTGGATGATTGAATGTGACCTATGGTTCTGTGCAGTGACTCCAGTCTTCTATATCGAGTTTTTACAGATATATACAGGTATATACAGTTTTTCCATAAATCTTCCACTGACCGTTCCAAGGCGGCTCTTCTGTGGCGATTTATTTATGTTGTTGTTTGTTACTTACTGTGTGTATCACTTGTGTCTTTTAAGTTTGGATGGCCATATGGCCATTTTGTGGGAAAGTAACTGTCCATATGGCCTTCCTTTGTTTAGGTTTCCATTATGGTCTGGTCGCTTAATGTTTGTATTTCTTTCCCTTTGGTGTCTTTTATGGATGGAGTAAGTTAATTGTATCAATTCCTGATCTTTGTTTTACTTCTACTTTAAAATGTCTCTACTTGAATAAGATAATTGTAAACATGCTTAAAACTAGATTGAACGAGCATTATCGTAGAATGAGTAAGCCTAAGAAAACTGAAACTTTCTTGTACCGTCACTTTCGACGTACAGATCATTCTGTAAATAACATTGTTATACAACCAGTGGAAAAACTTTATTACGATGCAAATTCTACATCTAGATTCAAAATAATCAAAAGACATGAAGCTGAACTGAAATGGATTAATTTTTTACAGACCCCTTTTCCACTGGGATTTAATGACAACATTTATCATGAGGGTAATATTTCCAGAATGCCGGACTTTGATATTTTCTCACTCCTGGAATGCCGAAAACGCAGAACTAGATCTCACGGCACCAGGAAAAATGGTAACTTTAAACGTAAATCACGTGCGTTTAAACGAAACAATACTAGACTGAAGTGACTGTCAATTATATTATTAAATCATGGACGCCACTCTATGCTTTCATTTTTAAGTTCATTACCCGTTTCTGTTTTACGTCTTCTGGACACCGAGGCGAATAAATTCTACGATAGTTCTCATCAGTTATATGATGCGGCTCTCTTAACTAGAGGCTATACTCAGCATACTCTCCGTCCTTACATTGATTCTGAAATTAATCATAAACGCCATTTCTTCAAAATATCCTTCATTAATAAGGGTATGGATTTTATAGATTTGCCCAGTATCTTCCGTGAGAAATCGGTGCTTTCTTCCATTCCTGCTTATTTTCAAAATACTGAAACACCTATAATTTGCTATAAATATAACAAACCTGTTAGATCTATCATTTTTAATTTCAATAAACTTGTTTTAGATCTTGATATTGATACTAATACTCCTGATTCATGTGATTGTAAAAACTCAAAGTATTGCTATCCTGCTGCTGGTCATGTAATTACTGGCAATTTGAAAATTATTCCTGATTCAAGGATAAGAAATATAATTTCTAAAGGACCGAAATATCGGTTTCCTTCTAAAATTGATTTCAGTAAATGCAGAGATGAAATCGCTGCTTCCTTGAATGAATTCGGTAATCGATGATGTAAGCGAGCGTATGTTGAGCATAAAGCCCTAAAGGACTGGAAACTTAGCATTTTAAAACTAGTGAATAAACGCATTTCTTTCTATTCTCAAAATACTAACTTATTACCTCCATAGCCCAAGACGTCTTTACGTCATCTTAAACTAGGTATTCAAGAATTTCATAAGAAGTTTATTTTGGCCCCTGCAGACAAGGCCGCTAACAACGTCGTCGTTGTTTGACGGCTCCTCTATGTTAACACGCTTAAGCAAGCAGGAGCTTGGTGGTACTAAGGCCTATGAACTTCAGCCTTTAGATGAAGAGAGAGCTATAGTAGATAAACATGTTTGTCTTTCAGCCACCAAGTTTGCTGTGTGTGTTAACGAAGGCCAAGACAAGCTTCCTACGCTATACTGGTTACCAAAACTTCATAAAAGACCTTACAAAGCACGGTTTATTGCAAATTCTAGCTCTTGCACTACCACTGAACTTTCTAAATTATTAACTTCCCGTCTTACTACTATTAAAACGCATGTAATTAAATATTGTGATAAAGTCTTTGAAAGATCAGGAAGAAATCTGTTTTGGTCTATAAAAAATTCGAATGAGGTTTTGTTTGTTACTTACTGTGTGTATCACTTGTGTCTTTTAATTTTGGATGGCCATATGGCCATTTTGTGGGAAAGTAACTGTCCATATGGCCTTCCTTTGTTTAGGTTTCCATTATGGTCTGGTCGCTTAATGTTTGTATTTCTTTCCCTTTGGTGTCTTTTATGGATGGAGTAAGTTAATTGTATCAATTCCTGATCTTTGTTTTACTTCTACTTTAAATAAATTGAAATCCATACATTTTCGTGCTTCTAGTCTGTCTATTTACGATTTTGCCACTCTTTACACTACACTTCCTCATAATCTTTTAAAAGAAAAGCTTAATGATTTAATTGAATTGGCTTTTCACAGAGAAGATTCTCTCCATCTTGCATGTAATGTCAGAAATGCATTTTTCACTTCTAAAGAGCATAAGAATTATACACTTTGGTCATGTCAGAAAGTTTGTGATGCCCTCACCTTGACAATATTTATATTAGATTCGGTACTAAGTTATTTAGACAAATTGTGGGTATTCCGATGGGTACTAATTGCGCACCTCTTGTGGCTGATCTGTTCTTGTATTGTTATGAAAGAGACTTCATTTTGTCGCTTTCCATTGATAACCAATCTGAAATTATTGAAGCTTTTAGCTCCACTTCTAGATATTTAGATGATTTATTAAATATTGATAATAGCTATATTGATGGTTTGATCAGTCAGATTTACCCCCCAGAACTTCAGTTAAATAAAGCAAATTCTTCTGATACCGAGGGCCCATTTTTGGATTTACATCTATCTATTGTAGAGGGATTTGTTTCGTGCAAAATTTATGATAAACGCGATGACTTTGATTTTGAGATTGTAAATTTTCCTTTTTTGGATGGTGATTTTCCTCGTGCGCCATCCTATGGCGTTTATATTTCGCAATTAATTCGATTTGCTAGAGTGTGTAGTCAAGTAACTGACTTCAACACTCGTTATAAATTATTAACGGCTAAACTCCTTAATCAGGGTTATCGGTACCATAAACTACGCAAAGCCTTTTCAAAATTTTATAGACGCCATTCTGATTTAATTTCAAAATTCAATATTGGACTTAAATCTCTTCTGCAACAAGGTCTATCGGAACCCGAATTTTATGGTGACTTAGTATATAAATTCAGAAAAATATATAACCGCAATGACTTCAGCACCCAATTTCGTAAAATCATTCTTCGATATAAAAAGATTGGGTACAACATGGATATTATACGACAGACTGCATGCATGGTAGTTAACCCAATCACGGTTGGCAAATTCGCTTTCCTCTTTAATTGCACGCCGGTGGGTCAGGCCTCAGATTCTATGACGGCTCCAACGTAAAGTAGAAGTAAAACAAAGATCAGGAATTGATACAATTAACTTACTCCACCCATAAAAGACACCAAAGGGAAAGAAATACAAACATTAAGCGACAAGACCATAATGGAAACCTAAACAAAGGAAGGCCATAAGGACAGTTACTTTCCCACAAAATGGCCATATGGCCATCCAAACTTAAAAGACACAAGTGATACACACAGTTAGTAACAAACAACAACATAAATAAATCGCCACAGAAGAGCCGCCTTGGAACGGTCAGTAGAGAGATCTAATTCAAGGTAATGTTGGTTGGTGCCTGATGCTCTGTCTCTGGTCGGGCCCATCGGAGTCTAACTGTTGGTTTTCTTTTGCTCCAGCATGTCAGTGGTTTCTTGCTGTCGAGTCCTCACCGTTGTCTCACCTCTGTGGTTCTTTGATTTTTGTGTTCACCGAGATGTTGCACTGATGTAACTCATCAGGCCTTCACGCGGACTGAACAAATTATTTGTCTAAATCGCGACGGAAGTAAGGGCGAGGATTGTGGCCACGTAAAATCGATTTAAGCCCCCCAGTGGAAATCTTCCACTGACCGTTCAAAGGCGGCTCTTCTGTGGCGATTTATTTATTTATGTTGTTGTTTGTTACTTACTGTGTGTATCACTTTTGTCTTTTTATTTTGGATGGCCATATGGCCATTTGTGGGAAAGTAAATGTCCTTATGGCCTTCCTTTGTTTAGGTTTCCATTATGGTCTGGTCGCTTAATGTTTGTATTTCTTTCCCTTTGGTGTCTTTTATGGGTGGAGTAAGTTAATTGTATCAATTCCTGATCTTTGTTTTACTTCTACTTTACTTGTATTTTCATTGTACAGTGATCTGAGACCTTGTGCAGGGGCCTGAAAGTTATGTGATTTATTGTGAAGAAATAAAGGTGAAGTTTTACACAAAATACACCGAAAGATCACGTGCACTCTTTCAACTTTGAAGAGATTAAAATTCAACCTTTAAAAGACGAGTTCGGAATCTGTCTTCTCAAATGTTGGGACCAGTTACAAGTATTAAATTCTTTATTGCATGGGTCCCTACTGAGGCTGAGCTCAATGGTTAAGTGTATTTGAAAATCGTGTCCTTTTCCAAAGGGAACTATTCTGACAAGATTCAGTCCAGTTTAAATGAGCACCTAAGGTTGAATCTTTCGGGGCACTATCTGCAGCCTTATTGCAAATGGAGGTTGGAAAGGCTTGGGGGTGTAGTAAGTCTATAATGCAACTTCAACAGTTTCTTTTTACTGATCCCCCAGGTATTAGACTTCCTGCCTTGCCGTGGCCCTGGGGGCTCAATTCCCACTGGGCACATTGCCGCTGTGGTCTCTGTGCCCACTGGGAAGAGCTAAAGGAAGTACCACCCGTTTGCCGTGGGTGGCGTCCTGTAAGCCGGAAGAAGGGATCCTGGAGGTTGAGGGTTACCTGAGGTGGCGGTGCTTCAGGTACCCAACACGCCTCTTTGGCCTGGCTTTTCGGTGTAGACGGGTGGCCGTGCGGTCCGGCACGGTCAATCGGCTGGTCGCGCCGAGCCCTAGAGATACCGCTTTGCTTTCTCTTCAACTCTTTTTGTATCTTTCCTGATACCAACCATATGCCCATTTACCTTACCCTTTTCTGTCTTTTTATCTCTAGAAGGCGGTGGCTAAACGGATCAATCGTGTAGGCATTTTGTTTATACGAGTATATCTCACGTGTATCTCTAACACCTGCGAGTTGGATAACCACTCCATTATGGTGTTCCCTTGTAGGGCTCCACGGAGGGCGGAGAGCACTTGGGACGAAACTAGAATTTTTTCCTTATGCCTCATGGAAAAAAAAATAACCGCACCCACGCATCTAAACGTAAAAAAGACGAGGAATCATCCGAAACGGATGATCCCAGTCACCAATCTAGTCAACAGTCTAGTCAGCAGTCTGAAGCACCAAAGATCTTGAATTTTCCACGCTTCTTGGTTATGACATCAGTCGAAGAAACTCGCACTGTGTCAAGTTTATCGCCCTTTGTCATTGAAAAGAGTATTATGTCCATTGCCGGACACCCAAAAAGCATCAAAAAGCTTAAGTCAGGTGATCTCCTCTTGGAAGTAGAGAGAGAACAGCAGGTTAAAAGCCTGCTTAGTACCACAAAGCTCTTTGATCTCAAGGTCAAGGTGTCTCTGCACAATACACTCAATTCGTGTAAAGGTGTCAATCGCAGCCCAGAGCTACGTCCTTGCACCGATGCAGAGATAATTGACAACTTGAGATCTGAGGGCGTCATTGCAGTACGTAACATCCAAGTTCGTAGAGATGGTGTATTGAAGCCAATCGGTACTTACGTGTTGACCTTTAATACACCAGTTCTGCCCAAGAAAATCAAAGTAGCATATCTTTCGGTTAACGTAGAGGTATATATACCAAACCCTCTCAGATGTTACTCATGTCAGGTTTTTGGCCACCACGAAAGCAGATGTCAGAAGAAACAACTTTGTCCAAACTGTGGTAAAGACAAACATGTTGATAATCATCAAAACTGTAAGAATGAAGCCAAATGCATCAATTGTGGTGGCAATCATGCTGTTTTCTCTCGAGATTGTCCGGCATGGAAAAAAGAAAAAGAAATACTCACTGTAAAATACCAAAGAGCGATAACCTTCCCAGAAGCGCGGAAAATTGTTGAGGATCGAAACGCAACACCAACCACCAGTTACGCCAGCATCACAAAGGGTGCTAGTGTAAAAGTGTCCAGCTCCGCAACACAGACTGTTGATTCATACATAGCTGAACTGAAAAAATCTGGTGCATAGAGTAAATCCACTCCAGCGCCACAAAGTTCAACCAAGTTATCAAATGGCGCAATCCAGGTTCCTTCGGATCGGTCGGCAGCGACCGTACCGAAGCCAGCGCCGCATGTAAAAGAGAAACTCGACTCCGGTCGAACTACTAAGGGATCGGAAGATCCGAAAAAGCAAATGTCTCAAAAACAAACAGACAGACAACGTAAAATGGAAAGAGACAATATAAAATTCCAGAACAGATTCGGATCTTTGAGTGACAGTGATATGGAGTTTGAAACTCCATCATCACCAAATGGCATAACAGATCGAGGTCAGCAACACCACGAGCTGGTGGTAGCAGATCTATATCACCAATTGCAGCTCCAATATAGTTTCTAGTCTTAATCTCTTCATAAAATGGATTTAAAACACAAAATAATACAATGGAATTGTCGAGGTCTTAAACCAAATTATAATGAACTCTTATTACTTATTTCGTTATTAAACCCATCGGTTTTTTGTTTACAAGAAACTTTTTTAAAAACTGATGACAACATTGATGTCAGGGGTTTCAATACATACAACTATATCTATTCTGATGGTAGCAAACCATCTGGTGGCAGTTCAATTCTTGTTAAATCATGTTTACCACAAAGAGAGATCAAATTAAAAACAGACCTACAAGCTGTAGCAGTATCGGTTTCTCTGGATAAAGAAACTACAATTTGCTCTTTATATATTCCACCCTCATTTTCTTTAAAGCCCGAACATCTTGACTCATTGCTGAGTCAACTTCCATCGCCATATCTTTTAGTTGGCGACTTCAATGGTCACAATATTCTATGGGGCTGTAAAGATATCAATAACAGAGGAGCACTTGTTGAAGATTTTATTGCAAAGAGCGATCTTTGCTTGATGAATGATACATCTTATACTTACCTTCACCCAGCGACAGGTCATTTGTCTTCTTTGGATCTCTCTTTGTGTCACCCATCTCTCTTCTTGGACTATGACTGGTCTGTTCATGATGATCAGTGCGGAAGTGATCACTTCCTTGTTATAATTGAGAATGTAAACGAACCAGATGAGGACTGTAACCAGAAATGGAAAATGAATAAAGCCGACTGGGAATTATTCCATAATTTATGTGAAGAAGAGTTATCAATTGATCATTTTAATGAATCATCCGACATTGTTTCTGATTTCACAGATACACTTATTAACATATCAGAACAATGCATTCCAAAGACCTCCACAAATACTAAGAAAAGCAAGCCTTGGTTTAATAATGACTGTAAAGAAGCTATTAAAAAGCGTAAACAGGCTCTAAATAAGTTCTGCAAAAATCCCACTTCAGAAAAGCTCAACGACGTAAAAGTTTTTAGAGCTAAAGCTCGGCGAACAATCCGAGCTTCCAAACGAAAGTCATGGAGAGAATATGTCTCCAAATTGAACTATAAAACCCCCATTAAAAAGATTTGGGATATGGTACGAAAAATTTCAGGAAAAACAAAGTCTTCTAGTTTTACACATTTAAATACTGAATTTGACACAATAGCTTCAACAAAAAAGATATTTCAGATACTCTTGGGCACACATTCTTGAGAAATTCATCATCGCGTAATTATTCTGACAGTTTTAGAAATTTCAAAAAGGACCAAGAGAAAAGAAATCTAAACTTTAAATTACTTAATCACGAAGAATACAACAAACATTTTAACTTATCCGAACTCGTTGAAGCCATTGAAAAATCACATGATACGGCAACCGGCCCCGATGAAATTCATTATCAGATGCTTAAGCATCTGCCAAAAAGTTCTCTTACAACACTTTTAGATATCTTTAATAATATTTGGGAAACGGGGGTCTGTCCTGAGAGCTGGCGTGTAGCTACAGTTGTACCAATTCCGAAACCAGGGAAAGATCATGCAGAACCTACGAATTATCGTCCGATAGCTTTGACAAGTTGTTTGTGTAAAACATTGGAGAGAATGATAAACAAGAGATTAGTCTGGTACTTAGAGTCCAACAACCTCATTTCAGAATATCAATCGGGCTTTCGTTCGGAACGTAGTACCAATGACAATTTAATAAGACTAGAAACATTTATACGAGATGCTTTTATTAACAAAGAACACGTAGTAGCTGTCTTTTTCGACTTGGAGAAAGCATATGATACAACATGGCGTTATGGAATATTGAAAGATCTACATAACATTGGCTTAAGAGGAAAACTTCCCAGTTTTATTGAAAGCTTTTTAGGGGATCGCATGTTTCAGGTGCATGTGGGGTCTACCGTGTCAGATTTCTATGATCAAGAACAGGGTGTCCCACAGGGTAGTATTCTTTCAACTACGCTATTTAACATCAAAATAAACAATATTGTACAATGTTTGGACGACAAAACTGATTGTTCATTGTATGTTGAAGTTTTTGTATATGTTACCGTTCAAAAAATATGAAAACAATTGAACGAAAGTTACAACAAAATTTAAAAAGAATAGAAGAATGGACTGATAAAAATGGTTTCAAGTTCTCCAATTCGAAAACGCAGTGTGTTCATTTTTGTAAACTACGGAAGAAACACGAACATCCTTCCCTGTTTTTATACGGATCACAAATTCCTGTTGTTGAAGAAGCCAAATTCCTTGGGGTCATATTTGATCAAAAGTTATCTTTTATTCCCCATATTAAATATCTTAAAGTGAAATGCTTAAAAGCTTTGAATCTTTTGAAAGTTTTAGCTCATACAAGTTGGGGAGCAGATCGGTATACTTTATTACATCTTTACCGGTCTTTAATAAGATCTAAATTAGATTATGGGTCTGTTGTTTATGGTTCTGTCAGAAAGTCCTATTTAAAATCCTTGGATACTATCCATCACCAAGGCCTTCGTCTGGCCATGGGGGCCTTCCGTACTTCTCCCGTATTAAGCATTTATGTAGAAGCAGGTGAACCATCTTTAACCTCGCGCAGAGAGAAACTTTCTCTTCAGTATGCTATTAGACTTGCTGCAAATCCATCTAACCCGGCATCCAAAATTTCATTTCGACCTCAATTTGTAGATAGGTATGAAACTAAACCCACAGCAATTAAACCTTTTGGATTACGTATTTTACCACTGCTGGAAAATTCAGGTATCGACCTTAAAAATATTCAAAAAAATGAAACGGCCGAAGTGTCATCTTGGTGTATTAAACAACCTTCTATTCTGTTCGACTTACATGATGGCAAAAAATCCGAATCAAATCCGATACTTCTCAAACAAAACCTTCAGGTACTGCAATCACGTTACGATGATTACCAGCAAGTCTATACTGATGGTTCCAAAGAAGGAGATAAAGTTGGTTGTGCGTATGTTTCTAAAGATACGCACAAAACCATGCGCCTTCCAGATGGTTCATCTATTTTTACAGCTGAAGCCAAAGCAATAGACCTAGCTTTAGATTTTATCAGTTCTTCAACAATTCAAAAAGCAATTATATTTTCTGATTCACTTTCTGTGCTTAAGGCTTTAGACCATTCATCATCTAAAAATCCTCAAATTCAAAAATTGATCGAAAAACATCATGAAATTTCTAAAACACACCAAATCTTGTTTTGTTGGCTTCCGAGCCATATTGGCATTGTCGGCAATGAATATGCTGACAAGAAAGCAAAGGAATCGCTCAATCTTGATCCATCTGTTTTTAAAATTCCTTTTAATAATTTTAAACCATTTATCAATAGATACATCTTGTCAGAATGGCAAGACGAATGGGACCGTGCAATAAATAACAAACTCATGCCATTAAACCTGTCGTTAGTACAAAATGCTCTCCTCCACAGTTTTCCAGAAAAGAGGACGTAGTATTAACACGACTGCGCATCGGCCATACTAGAGTTACTCATTCTTATATTTTTAATGGTGATGATCAGCCTTCTTGTGTAGGTTGTGATCAGCCATTCACTGTGAAACATATCTTAATTGACTGTGTTGACTTTTCACCCTCACGTATTTTATATTTCAAAGCTGACACTTTGCAACAACTGTTTCGAGATGTACCTGTTGATAACATTATTTTATTCTTAAAAGAAATTGGTCTTTTTCATAAGATTTAACTGTTTCAGATTTTTATACATTATCATTCTGACTTGTTACTTTTAATATCATCATAATTATTCATGCCGTTTAACCATTAACCGACTGACGCTTATGACCCACCAAGAGGGTTGACGCGTCGTTAAACACGAAATCATCATCATCATCATCTTTTTACTGATAAATTTTGATTGCCTTTGCTTTGAGCCATATTTTGGGCTCTTCTTTGTGTATTCGAGTTTGGTCAATACAGAGATATCTATCTTACCGAGGGGACCGCGGGCGTAACAATGTTGAAGTTTGGTACAGATGTGGACAGTGGTTCAATATCCTGTAAATTACCAGAAATAAGCTGCTGCTTATCTGTCCTTTTCATTGTTAATGTTTTTTTCTCAAAATGTTACACATTAAAAATTTGGGTCAGAATTTTCCCAGGAACTATAAGGGCTTCAAAAGTGAAACTTAGTACACAAATTGATCATGACGTGTACCAGAAGTAGCCTGCTTGTGCTTATGTTCCTTTAGTTTCTTTAGCGACCGAATCTTTCAAAATCTCCTCTATGAGGGTTGCTTGGATTTTTTTCACAGGAATGTTTCTTCAATAGAGGGTCTTCAAATATTGTTAAAGCAATTCTGTTGGGCAGGCCTGAAGTAATAGATTGGGCTGCACAGTGTTACACTTTGTACTCTTTAAAAAAAAGGTGCCTAATTGGCACTGGTTTTTCAAATACTTCTTTATCTGTCCTTTTCATTGTTATTGTCATTGTCCTGATGCTCTGTCTCTGGTCGGGCCAATCGGAGTCTAACTGTTGGTTTCCTTTTCTCCAGCATTTCAGTGGTTCTTGCTGTCGAGTCCTCACCGTTGTCTCACCTCTGTGGTTCTTTGATTTTTTGTGTTCACGGAGATGTTGCACTGATGAGTTAGAAGGCTATCACCTCCTCGTCTGACCGATAATGCTGCCCAGCCAAGTGCTTTTTCATGTTTGGAAACAGGAAATAATCTGATGGAGC